>JALJEV010000016.1:600000-1175215 GCA_026586105.1 Hylodesmum podocarpum | reverse complement strand
TCGGTCCTTGGAGCATGCGAAGCCTTTGCATCTCGGTTTACGACGCACGGTTAGCTAGTAGAGCGGAAATTCAATGTAAGTCCAAGCCAATTCATAAACGAAGGAAATGGTGAGTTGTCCCAGAATCCATCCATAGAGAAGTATGCAAGGAGATCACGGAAGAAAATGGAATAGATTGGCCAATATAACATTCCCGATATCAGGAGTTGGTTCTAGAGTTCTATGCAAATCTGACAAGTGGAGATAAAGAAGAACTCTATGCATCTTACGTCCGGGGAAAGCAAATCTCATTTTCACCTCAGGCCATCAACAGATTGCTATTAATCCCTTTCTGATGCAAGGGATTGTGCCTTTCAGTATAGAGCATCACGCAAAGCCGACCCAAGCAAGGTTGATGATTTGCTATGTGAAGGAAAAGGAGCTTGGAAGGACAGCGAATGACGCAATAATGGAGTTAGGCATGTGAAGTCTTCATCACTATGTCTCAAAGCAAAAGTATGGTGGGCTTTCATTTCTGGAATCTTATTGCCAATCCAGCACAAGTCTTCTATCACAAAGAAGAGGGTTTGGTGCTTATACACTATAATGAATGGTGAGTATCTTAATGTTGGCTTAACTATAGCTAATGAGATTCATGCACTGCACTTGCAAAAACAGGGGTCTCTGTCTTATGCAAGCATCATTACACAGTTGTGTATTGATGCTGGAGTATCATGTGAGGATTTAATCCCTATGAGGCCAGGAGCAACATTGGATGTGAAGTTCACCAAAGGAGAAACCAGTACACAAGCCACACCAGAAGCACCTTCCACTTCTAAAGCCAAAGCCACAACAAGTTCAAAAGGAAAAGCTCCTATGGCAGCAACTCCATCTAGTGCTGCAGATTCAAAGCAAGATAAGATATTGAGGCATTTGAGGGTAGTTCAAGGAAACATTCGTAGGGTTCATGAATCTACAAGGGCTTGCATTGCAATGGAACCCCTTATGAGAACTGTAGCAGCCCAAATGAATCTGCCTGTGGAGAAGTTGGTGCCACTTGAAGCATTCAACAGTGAGATGATTGAAGACTTGATGAGGTTTGAAGAATTTTCTAAGGATTGCGAAGGCCAAGCACCTACTGAGGGACAAGATGAAGATGATGAAGAAGTTGATGGTGGGCAGAATGAAGAAGTAGAGAGTGATGAGGAAGAAGACGACGATACACAGGATGAGGATTAGTGTTAACTAGTAATTTTGTTTAGTAATACACTTTCGGTTAATGTAGTATAACTAGACTAATTAATTGTTATTGTAGTTCCTTTGACTGTTATTTTACTGTTAATTGACTTTCATGTTAGTTCATTCTGACCATTGTGAAATTTTAGCTGCTGAACACTGTTGGAAAAACATGGAAATTGGCACTTGGTGCAGACCCTCTGAATATCATGGCTAGTCTTCAACAGGGAGTGTTCTTATACTCTTTTGTTTTAATTGTTGATTGATGATTGTTTAGAGTACACCTGCCTATTTTGTTGCACCATATTATGAAGGTGATTTCATTGATATAACATTGTCTATTTAGTTCAGTAAAATAAATTATGCACATTTTGCCACTTAGGTTCAGCTCAAGGTTCTATGACAAAGTTGCATGTTTCTCAAATGTTTGAAGAGATGTTGTATGAGAATTCTAGCATGACAATTTTCTAGGTTGTGACACGATTAATGAATTTAGCAATGTTATGCAATGATTAATCCTGGATAGTCAATTGGGCCTCCAACATAATTCATTCTTGAGTGTTTTACCATCTGAAGTATTGTTCTAGAACTTGCTTTAGCTCTTGATCAAAATTGCATACATTTAGATTTGGACACAAATGATAAAGGCAATTTTCTTTCTTGTAGCCTTGAGCCAAATAGGCCTGAACCTTTAAATTTTCCATTACTAGCCCCTTTGAGCCTGAATCAACCCTTTCTTTCTTGGATACTTAAGCTCATTACAAGCCTAAATAAGTGAAAAACCAATTGTCCTGCCATTGAAACTTTAAGAGTATTGGTTTCTTTACTTAGAGGATAAGTTCAAGATTAAGTTTGGGGTTGAAATTTTGGGGTGCATGTGTAGCTGTTGACTTGAGGACAAGTCAAAATTTCAAGTTTGGGGTTGTTGTTATGTGGTTCACCTAATACAAGGTAGGTATTGGTGTAATTTTGTGAATAATATATAGTGTAGTATAGTTGCATTTTCTCTCTTTTTCATGCATACCATGCAAAATTTTTATTTTTCTTCATGTGTTGGCAATTAGTGAGACCACTTAAGAAAAACAAAGTGCAAAAATAAAGAGAAAAACAAGAAATTGAAAAGAAAGAAAAAGGAAGAAGAAAAGAACAAGATGACAAAAGTTACAAGAAATGATGTGTAAAAAAAAAAAAGAAAAAGAAAGCAAAAATCAGAAGGAAAGAAAATAGCAAAAGTTATAAGAAAGCAAAAAGAAAGAAAAAGAAGCAGAAGAAAATGCAGTTTAAGAGTAAAAGAAATAAAGGAAGAAAAGAAAATAAAGTTGGTCTCATTACTTGTTTGTTTTTACTTATTGTTAGTCTCTGTTCTGTTCTGTTTTTAATTTTTCGTCTGTTCATCATTAGTCCATGCATATCATATAGGTTGTATCTTTTACTCTTTAAGTTCTTGTGGATATTTAGCCAGTTACCTTTTCTTTTAACCCACCTTTACCTAAGCCCCATTACAACCCTGAAAAGACCTTTTGAGTGTCCAATTTCTACTTGGAGGCAGTGGAGATTTTTAGAGTCATTACAAGCCTATGGTAACATACCTTCTGATTAGTAACATTGAGAGAAACACAAGCCTAAACACTTGAGAGATTGAGTATAAACACTTAACTGGAGAGGATTGTTTGATGTTGCTAAAGTACATTTCTTTCATGCCAATCTAGAGTTGATTGCTTATGCTTGATGAATTGTGCAATTCTTGAGAACGTTTTGAGCTCATGTTCAACTTTCATAGATAAATTGAGTTGGCTTAAGGAGTTAAGAGTTGCATAATGCATTTTCAGTGGCTGTTGAGCTAAATGATTATATCATGCTTATTGACCTTTGTAATGATGGAATCTATGTTTGCTTGAGGACAAGCAAAGATTTAAGTTTGGGGTTGTGATAAGTGATAGATTATACATGTTTTCCTAGGTGTTTTCAGTCTAATTCCATCCATTTTCACTAGGTTTAGTTGTAGTTTAAACAAGAAAACACTGAAAATATTATGTTTGTTTAGTGTTAGTCTTTGATTTAGTGTTTTGTTAGTTTTATAGGTATTTCGTGTGTTTTTAAGTCATTTTATCCTCTTTTCTGTTAATTGTAGGTTGATTGAAGAGGAGATAAAAGCTTGGAAGGAAAGTCCATGAACTTAAGATGAAGACTTGGAGTACAAGCCATCAAGAAGAAGAGAAATGGAAGCTCAAGTCAAGGAATCAAAGCAGGAAATCACGCCTAGGCGCATGCTGGGGCGCAAATTGGACTTCCTTGCTGTCCAAACGCGCCTAGGCGCAAATGAAGATCAAGCAGAGGCGCAAAAACGCGCCTAGGCGCATGCTGAGGCGCAATTGGACCTCCCTCTCTGTCAAAACGCGCCTAGGCGCAATTGAGGGTCATGCTGAGGCGCAAAGACGCGCCTAGGCACGCACAGAGGCGCAAGGCAACCCACTTCACTGGACAAATGCACCTAAGCGCAAATGGGTTAAGTGGAGGGCGCAATTCTTCACCTATATAAGGGCTTTTGGGCGCGAAATCAGAAGAGATTTCATAATTCAGTTTTTTTAGTTCCTTCCTCTGCACGCTTCTTGCGATCTCTCTCTTCTCCACCTTCGTTCTCCATCCTCCTCCATCAAACCTAGAGATTTCTGAGTTTGTGAGCTTGTGGAAGCAAGAATCAAGCATTTATGGAGCTTCTCTTGTGTTTGATTTCTTTTTCTCTTCTTTCTTTTCTCATTTCCATGCTAGGCTAGATTTCTAGGTTAGGAATGGGGATTTTGATTCCAGAACTCTTGTAACGGATTTCTATGTTAATTCAAGTGTAATTTCAGTTAATTGATTGATCTCTTCCTACTTATTGCTAATTCTTGAGGTTTAATTCATGAAGTTCAAGTAGTGATAGGGATATTAATGTTTGGACTGAATTGAACTGTTCCTTGAGTATTTGTATCTCGTTTCAATTATGCAATTGGAAGATTGATAGTTGAATTAGGAGAGGAAGTAAATCACTATAGCTATACATGAGTCTAGGGATAGAACTTGTATGCTATGAGATGTTAGGAATTCATCTGTTTCGCTTCTTGAATTACTTTCTATTTTCACCTAAGGGATTAGGGATTATAGTAGTCATTCAAAGGGACTAAAGACCTAGGAATAGGATTAGTCTATGGTATCACGAATTCTATCTCCAATTGAATGATTTCTGTTGAATTGACATAGGAAATAGTTACTTGAGGGAAGGAATTGAATGAACCAATTCCCTAACCTTCTTCATTATTCTGTTTAGAAACTTAAACATTTACTTGCTTTCTTTATATGTTTTACAGTGTACTGCTTACTTTTACATAGTTGCTTAGTTTCACACAAAATGCTTACTTCATTGATTCGTCCTAATAGTAAAGCATGTTAAGTAATTGGTAATTCATCAACTAGTCTCTGTGGTTCAACAACCTTTACTCACTTTTTCTAAACTTGTAACGACCGGTACACTTGCCGAAGTGTGACATAAATAAAATAAAGTCAACATTGGGCAGCTCCAACTTTTTGAAAATAGACCAATATAGTACATCAGCCGAGCTCCCTTGGTCGATCAGTACTTTGTGAACCCGCCAGTTGGCTATGGTGCAAGAGATGACCATGGGGTCGGTCTGGTCGGGGTCATCTATGCTGAAGTCGGCATCAGAGAACGTGATGGATGACAAGGTTCTCTTCTTGGGTGACTCGATGTGATTGACGCTTCTCGCGTAGCGTTTGCGGGCCGAAGACGTAGCTTCTCCCTCTGCGAAGCCTCTAGCAATTGTGTTGATAGTCATTTTGACCTTATCAGGATTCTAATCAGTCTCCTTACCCCAACCTCGGTCCCTGCGTTTATTTTGGCTGTCTCGGGTATCCCGATTTGATTCCTGAGGCTGTGTCTTTGAGCTCGGCCCAGTGTACCTTTCGGGGTGTTTTTGCTCATCTTGGACAAATCTTCGTAACTCACCCAATTTTATGAGGCATTCTATGAGGTCTCGTACTTGGCGACAATCTTCTGTTGTGTGCCCGGTATTCTGGTGGTAAGTGCATTGTTTGGTCGGGTCAGCGTCTAAGGGAGATTGGGAAGCTTTAGGACGGCGTACCAATTCTAACGCGCAAGCTTCCCTAAAAATTTTGTCCCTGGATGCATTCAGGGGGTGTACGAGCTGTATGAATTGGTGCGACGATCCCTATTTGACTCCGCCTGACGGGAGGAAGACTCCTTTTGCTTGGCTGGACGACCATGCTCTTGAGCTCGGCGCTTGGCCTCAGTGTTTTCTTCTATGTTCATGAAACGGGCAGCTCGGGAACGGAGGTCGTTCATATTGATAGGAGGTTCATCGAAAAGAGAATCCGAAAAGGGGCCGAGTTGAGCCCGACCTTGTATGGCGTGTAGTGCAACAATGGGATGGAGGTTGGGTATAGTCCGGCAGACCAAAGCAAAATGGGCCATATACTCTCTAAGGGATTCCTTGTTTCCCTGTATCACATGATGAAGCGATATAGAGGTAGTAGGTGTTGGTTTGGTGTCTGCAAACCAGGCTTGGAAATGCTCGAACAGGGAGTCAAAAGAGTCCGCGGACATCGGAGGTAGTGAGTAATACCAATCGAGGGTTGTCCCTTTTAGGGTTGAGGGAAACATTCGACAGAGTACATAGTCATCATCAACGGTCATGATGGCCTAGGTCAGGAAGGCTCGAACGTGAGTAACTGGGTCCGTAGATCCATCGTATTTATCCTGGGACGACCATCTCTAATATTCGGGAACTCGGTCGGAGAGGATGGCTGGAGTGAAAGGGTGGAGAGTCCAAACTTTACCAAGTCCATGCGTTCGGGGAGGAGGTCTGAGGTCCGTGAATGGCTGAGCCTGGGAGGGGTCTTGCCGAGCTGCAGAGATAGCTACGCGAATATGGGAGAGATCATGTCAGGCCGTGAAAGTAGCGACATGCACATCCTCACCTGTAAAGTACAAAAACACACAAGAAGGGGGGTTGAATTGTGTAGACTATTTTTAAAACTTTTTCTCTAAGACGATGCGTTTCCGTCTGTTGTTTACAAAGCTTGATCAGACGCAAGATTGTCTTCTTCTTTAAGATTGATTTTATTATCAAACTGTTCAAGTTATTATCCCCTGTTAGTTAACAGATAAATCAATAGAGAAGACAACAATATTTTTATACTAGTTCGTCTGATCAAGACTACATCCAGTTCCCCAGCAACACGCTAAGATTCCACTATGAGTATTCTTTGAACCCAGCCACTCTTGGCTAAATACAGATATTATTTGGGCACAACCTTCTCAGGCTAAACAGGTATTCTTTGAACCCAGCCTCCACAGGCTAAACAAGGTATTCTTTGAACACAACCTCCACAGGCTAATACAAAGGTATTCTTTGAAACATAGCCTCCTTAGGCTAAGAGCATCACAACAGTGGATTTAGGAAGATGAAAGAATAAGTTTATCCTCTACAAAGAGAGGGGGTTTTGTAACACCCCCTTATTTACTTACTTATCTTATTTTTAATTAGTAATTTAAGATTGTTAATGATGTAATAAATAAAAGAGAGATTTAGGAAACAACACTTTTTTTTACATAATATTCAAAGGTCATTACATCTAGGTTATATAACTTTGTCATTTTATTATTCTACATAATTTTCTCTCTACTTACTTAGCAAATCTACCCCCAAACATAACAAAACATCTTCTCGGCAAGACAGTATCAACAATTATTGAAAACATCCACATCTTCTTAACCCTGCAAATTTGCTCCCCCGAACGTTATTCGAGATCATCACAGGTGTTAAAAACACAAAATGCAAGGGTGAGCTTTCCTTAACCATAATTAAAAAAATGTATTGTAGTTCAAGGAAAACCTTTTCTTTTATATATTAAGAATATTCTCCAAGGTTTCATTAAAATCATCAAAATATCAATCACATAATAAGGCAATCGACAACCATAAACCAAATCAAACAAACCATCAATCACAATCAATGATTCAGGCATGAATTCCATTCAATCAAACACACAATCACTAATGTATGCTCCTAAGCCTACATGATGCATGCACCTTCACCATGCATTTTCACTCTTCACTCGAAATGCAATGTGGCGCCCTCCACTGAAAATAGCCTGGGGCATCTGATTCTCCCACTCAATCAGACCCACCAGAGGTAGACACTCCGTAATTTGTCGAGTTCCCTCAGTGTCCGGCAGGACCTCCCCCGCAACATGTGATCATCATGAGCAGGGCAATTTCCCCACCAAGAGAACCCCCCAGTCCACGGCATTCCACTCACTCAGACGGGAATCCGTGACTTACGGACTTGGTCTACTACTATCCAGTCATCAATGCAACATGTTCTAGGACCTTGAATTGTATAATGACCTTCATTATATTTCAAATATTGACCTTTCCACCAGGTCATCTTTATCTCACCTCATTCTAAGTATTGCCCATTCACCAAGCAATTTTAGAATGTTGCCTCTCCACTAGGCATTCCCAATCGGTCATTAAACAAGTCAAGTCCATCCTTATTTTAATGCAATCATGCATTTCACGACTTACTCACATCCAATTCACCAAGTAATTATATATCAAGCACAAAACAAGTCATACTTTGATGTATAATCAAACAACCACATTTACCACCATCAATATGTGTTATATTAAATTATTCAATATGTTAATATTCAAAAGAGGTTTCATCAAAAGAGGAAAGATTGAAGTTGTTCATAGAAGTCAAAAGCTTAATATACATAAGAAAGGTTTCCATTTCATTTATTTTTTATAAAGTAGTCATAGTATTCAGAGAAATAGTTGAAAGAGGAAAACAACTTCAAAATAATCATTCAAAGGGTAAAGAAAACACAATCTTAAAGAATTGAAAGGAGTGTAAGAAAGATGAAGAAAAGAAACATCAAGGATTCAAAGAAAGATAATGGAACAACCAAAGAAAGAGAGTGAAAGTAGTAAGAGAATCAAAGAAAAGAAAAGGAGGATAAGGAAGGATCCCCTTACTGCAAGAAACTAAAGAAAGATAATGAAAGTACCAACAAAACAAAGGATAGAAAAGAAGGATAAGGAAAGGTCCCCTTACTGCAAGAAACTAAAGAAAGATAATGAAAGTACCAACAAAACAAAGGATAGAAAAGAAGGATAAGGAAAGGTCCCCTTACTGCAAGAAACTAAAGAAAGATAATGAAAATACCAACAAAACAAAGGATAGAAAAGAAGGATAAGGAAAGGTCCCCTTACTGCAAGAAACTAAAGAAAGATAATGAAAGTACCAACAAAACAAAGGATAGAAAAGAAGGATAAGGAAAGGTCCCCTTACTGCAAGAAACTAAAGAAAGATAATGAAAGTACCAACAAAACAAAGGATAGAAAAGAAGGATAAGGAAAGGTCCCCTTACTGGTTTCTCCTAACTTTCTATTCTTCCTCTACTTACTGGCTCCTACTTTGGCTGGAGAGATTTCCTCCTAAGATGGAGAAAGTATAGAAAGGTTTTTTGTAGTGAAGATAGTTTGAGAGAATTTAGGAGTATTCTTTGGGTTATCTCTTCATTTGGCACCCCTAAGCCCTATTTATAGACTTCCCAAGATATTTCTAGAGAATTGGAGATTGATTCTAAAGAAAAAATCTTAGTTTCTATGAAAATATCTTAGATTCCATTAAAATATCTTAAAAGGTAAGAAAATATCTTAGTTTCCAATAAAATATCTTAGTTTCCAAGAAAATATCTTAGTTTCCATCAAAATATCTTAAAAGGTAAGAAAATATCTTAAAGAGAATTCTAGAATGGTTGAAAAGTCATTACTTTGATCACTTTCGGTAAAATAGGCATAACTTCTTCCACAAATATCGTTTTGGGCTCAAATTTCTTGCAAATGAAAGAGGATTGACAGAGCTACAAATGTCATGAAGGCCCAAAGAGCCAATTCGGACTGCATCTAGTGTTAAATTAGCCTTGAAAGTGGGCCATGAAACAGTGACGTGAATTTACTATACATTTGACCACTCTCGGTAAAATAGGCATAACTCCCTCCACAGGCCTCCAATTGATCTCCGGTTTGTTTCTAATTAAAGAAGATTGAAAGATCTAGAATTGTCATGAAGACATCAAGAGCCAGTTTGGACTGCATCTGGGGTGAATATTTCCTTGAAGTGGACACATGCAACCAGTGAAGTGAATTCCAGCGAATTGAACATTTTAAATCATGTAGTTGCCATTTTATACAAATGTGGGATATGAGATTCAAAATGCAGACCCTTGGGACTTATTTTGGCAGCTACAGTAATTTCGGGCAGCTACAGTAATTTCGGGAAGCTACAGTAATTCCGGGCAGCTACAGTAATGTTGGTCAGCTACAGTATGGCGGTTTGCTACAGTAATTTGCTACAGTAATTTCAAAAATTCATAATTTTTAATTATTTTTATATTTCTTGAATGTTACAAAAAAAACCTTTCTTAAACCATATTTAAATTATTGGGATGTTACAGGTTTTACAGTGAGATCTATTCTAAGTTCAGGACGAGTGAACTTTGCTTGAGAGCTTGAAGCTTAGATATAATTTCTTTGATATGCAGTTCGCCAACCTTCTCTTGAAGTAATGAAGTCCTTTTATAGAGAGCTTCTTGAAGTATCTGTTAAGACGGAGATTTGAACGTTAGTCCTCTGTCTTGGGGTCTTCAAACATTTGACAGAGATAAATCAGAATAATTAATGTTTGCACAGGCTTTTTCTGACTTGATCAGAAACATCAACAAAAAGCACGGTTACTTTTTGTGTTGCAGGGGTTTTGCACAGATCTCTATTCTGTCTTTGGAAGCTTCTACGAGTAATGGTTAGATTTGAATTGGGGCGCGAGTTACTCCATCTGAACTTCATTAAACGAGGTAGACGAATGAATAAATGAATGAGTTGTGTGTTGAATTCATTCGTCTGTCTCCTTCCGTCTGTTCTTTCAGTCTGTTCCTTTTAGTCTGATCCATCCTTCTATTTGCATCTGATGACTCTTCAGTTTCCAACTATTCAGTCTACTCTGTTTGCATTTGATGACTCTTCAATTTCCAACTATTCAGTCTACTCTGTTTAGTCTGTTCTCTTCAGTCTGCTCTTCTTCAGTCTGGTCTTCTTCAGTTTGCTCTCTTCAGTCTATTCTCTTCAGTCTGTTCCTTTAGTCTGCTCTCTTCAGTCTATTCCTTCAGTCTGCTCTTTCTTCCGTCTACAAACACAACAGACTATTCTGTAATTATCAAAACTAGGATTCTAAATCATCTTGACTTAACATCACCCGTAGTGTGTGGGTTGCTTGGGTCAACGTGCGAATTGGACCTGGCTTCTTCTCCATGTCTAGGTTATTCATCCCGGTTGGGAATGAAGGGGGTCCTGCCTGGGATTCCTTGAGTTCTCTGCCGCAGAGCTTGCAATTCCAGAATATCGGCTTCACGCTGACGCTGGATGGTATCCAGATTCACCTGCGTAGTTTGCAAGGCCCTCTCAGTATCTCGATTCTGGGTTTGCAACGCTTCCACGCGAGCGTCCATCCACTCTTGGGCCTCCGCCAACGATGCATCAACCCGTGCTTGTATGAGTTCCGTTATGGCGGAATCCATCATGGTGTTGGAGTGACTGCGAGTGCGAACCATCTGAGTGTGGTGGTTGTGGGATTAAGAATTATCTGGGTGGTTGTGGGATTAAGAATTATCTGGGTGGTTGTGGGATTAAGAATTATCTTGCCCCACGATGGGCGCCAAATGTTTTTGCTGGATTTTGAGGTGGTCCGAGCTCAGCTCGGCCCTGAGAAATCCGGCGGCGTGAGGGGTTGGAACCCTCGTTGATTTGTATAAGTAATTTAGGTTTAATTTCGTATGTGAGTTTTGAATCCTCTATCAGTATTTATAGGGATTATAATTAGGATTCCATAATCGTGGATTTGGTGGGGAAGATTACTTCAGGCCCAAGAATCTTGATATATCAGGGAAGAGATATTGTCCAAATTTGTCCATATATGTTCTGTTTATGTCAAGCTCAGCCCGGTCAGTGAGGTGAGCCCGACGTCGGGGGGATGAGCATCGTGCTCATTCCCAGCCTGGTACACATTCCTTAACGTTTCTCCTCGATGTTGATCTTTGGCAAGTCTAGTAAACTTGTTAAGCACTCCTGTAGGCTTTCCCTCCGCCAATTACAGTATACCTCGAAGCACTCTTGGGCAAAGCCCAAGTCCATCATGATCTTTATGGTTTCGCAGTTTGTCAATTTTTCCCAATGGTAGATAATGGATCACAAAGTTATGGTCAATTTCTGGTAGTTAAGTGTTAACTTCAACGTATTCCTTCACATGCTTAGAAACCATGTTGGTGAGCTTTAGGTTTCCTTACTGAAGCTCCATTATACAAGCCATGAGTTGTTGCATCGAGCTAGCATCATCAGTACGTACCGAATTCATATCAATCACTACTGAATGCTCATCTTGGAGTGTAAGATTCCCGCATGATGTGATATCCAAGGATATCAAATTAGATGGGAAATATGCATTTTTAGCATACAAAGTGGCATTATTTATAGTCAAGATATGTATGATAGAAGTAACAAAATAACTGAACAATTTATACAAAATCTGATAGGATCTAATGCTATCTTTATGTCAACCTAATCAATTAGAATCTAATCTTATATTTAATAGATAAGATATAACAACCTGATTAATTAATCTTATCTTTAATAGATAAGATATAACAACTGATTAGTTCTTATCTTTAAGAGATAACAATCTCTTATAGTTTTGATACTCCCCTTCAAGCTAGTGAGTAGGTGTTCTTCATTTCCAACTTAAATATAATTCTTTCAAAATTAGTGCAATTTAGCCCTTTGGTGAGTATGTCTGCAAGTTAACTTTGAGTGGACACATATGGGGTGCAAATCAAGACACTGTCTAGAAGTTTGAGATCTATCCATAGTTTCCAAAATAAGGTTCACAATTTCAAAGAATGATTTAGGGTTTAGGAAGCAAGTAATTAAGGCTATACAAATCAAATCACCATCAAATTTGTTCTAATAAGTAGAAGATAAAATGTGCACTAATTATGGAATAATTATCTTCAACACTCCCTTTAAGCTGTTGAATGTATATCTATCATTCCCAGCTTGCAAGATCAGGAAATAAAGATGGTAGGACGACATGGGTTTTCCGATGAAGACAAAACCAACTAGGCTTTGCAGATCGGTGAATTCCGCTTATGGTGGTGGTGGTTTCGGTTGAAAACGTTGCCAGAAATTTTTTCGGCCTTGAGAGTTGACTTACCTTGACAAGTAGAGTCCAGAGGCAGATGAAGATGCTTAGGGCAATGCAGTGTTGGGAAATTTGTACAGAGAGTTGTGCAATTTCACTAGCATTAACGCAGTTTCCATTGGGGGCATGTTGTCTATAGTATAGTTGTGGGCATGGGAGAGATTTGCATGCATAGCCCCTAGCCCCATTGTTCCGCGACTAGAGCAGACACCAGTCGAATATCGGTATGTAACTTAATTTTTTATTTGTTAGTTTAATTATTGTTAAGTTAGAAAAAATAATTAGGAATTATTTATTAATTTATTTATTGTTAAGTTAATTTATTTTAGCTAGGAAAATAATTAGGAATTATTTGTTAGATTAAAAAATATTTAGAAATTATTTCTTAGTTTAATTATTGTTAAGTTAGAAAAAATAAGTAGAAATTATATTTTAGTTTTATTATTTTAAAGTTTGAAAAATTAATTAGGAATTATTTGTTTCTTTAATTATTGTTAAGTTAAATTAGTTGATATTTTTTTATTGATGTAGTTGGCTTGCTGTACAAAATAACATTGCATATGACATTGGAGTTGACGTATACCAACATTAGTTAGATCAGATGATGATTGATCAGGTAAATATTTTTAGAAATTTATTTAAATAATTGAATTAAATTATAAAATGACTAATGTATTTCTTGAAAGTGAAATTTTTCCAGGTAGTGTGGCAGCCTTATATCGATGGCGTTTTGCAGTTAGTACCTCCTATATGCTTAGGTGGGATTGCCATCTGGCGAGCTGTGGTGCCTTTGTTGTGTTTTCATATAGCTGAGGTGGCACAGTCAGGCAAAGTGATGAGACTGTTTGGTCTCAGGCAGTTTATACCATCAGGGCCATCTCAGTTGCAGAAATTGCATCAACTGACACTTAGAGGCAAGGAAGACAGGAGTTGGGTCACTTTGTTAGATTCAGTTGTCCAAATCTGGGAGAATCGTCTGCAGAATGTGGTTGAGGGGATACCAGTGGATGGAGAGATGTCTTACAATGATGAGTATATGGTATGGTATTGCAAGAAATCTAAGCTTTTTATTGACGCAAAACATGCATAGGAGGGTGCTTTGATATGAATTTAAAATGTTTATAAGTTACTTGCAATAATTAATTCTAATTACTTACTTTAAATATTTTTGACACAATTGTTTATTGTGTATTTGTAGGCTGCTTTGTCTGAGAATGTTGCATTCATGGTGACTATTGAGGGATGGGTTGTTCATACTTAGGACTAGATGGGTGAGATATCGAGGAAGTTGACTATGTTGAGTTGTGAGGCTTTTCGTATATGTCAGCCTACTACAAGTGCGCCTCTTGGAGCGATTAGGATTCTGGTGGAGGATGTCCATATACCCTTTAATAGCGTTGAGACTGAAGGTATATCACATGGACGTACTACTGTCGATCGTAGACCACATATTGTACTACCAATGCTAGGTAGGGGTCATGGTATTTATTACACTCCTGAGCAGTTCACACAGGGCCCCACACAGATGCCTTCTACTTATAGTTATCCTGGACCATCAGTTCAACCGACACCACATGGAGATCATAGTGGCACTCATGGATCGACACATTGGGCGATTAATCATTTGTTTGGTAAATCTCTGATAGGCACTCCTACTACTCCTGTCGGTCCACCATTTGACATTCTAGTAGATATGCTACATTTAGACGAGATGTTATCTGGTGATTTGGGCCTTGAGTTTGACGAGGCAGCCAGCAATCAGGCACCATGTCCGTCGCGATGTAATCCCGACAGACATGCTAGGAGATGGGATCGCCCATGTGGCACTGATCCTAGACATGGTTATCATCATTGTTAGATTGAATTTTATATGTGTGGTTTCATTTCTACGTAACTTTTTTTTTGTTGTATGTTAACTTTTGAGATGCTTTTATCTTATCTATATATTGACATCTTTATTTTAGCTCTTTTTAACTCTATATATATATTCATAAGTATGAAATGATAAAAAACTTTTTAATTTTGGGGATGTTGATTATTCAAGGACATAGTCTTTTATTGTTACACAATGCACATATTAGCAGACATGTTAAAAAGATTTGAGTTAAGAGATCATATCTTCATAATAAATATTACCTTACTTAACACTAGTGGAAAAAAATCTTTTAATATTGGTTAAAATAAGCTTTTAACGTCGGTTATTATAAACAACCGACGTTAAATATGATATAGAAATTTAAAAAAAAAAATTTGCCGTCAGAAATAATTTTTTAACCTTATATATATATATTTAATTTTCTTTTTATACAAAATCTAAATATAAAGTTGTTATTATAAAGAGAAAGATAAAATATATTATAAAGTTGTTAATATAAAAAGAAAGAGAAAATATATTGAGATCATTTTCTCATTCGTTTACTAAAATAACATACAAAGCACAAACAATGAAATCAATATCATCTGAAAAACTAACTTAACAATTCTAACAAAAAAATCATAAAAGGAAAAAAGATTTTAAGATAACAATAATGTAATTCCAAGTACTTTAAGATCTATAAATATCACGTGCAATCTTTAATTTCCCATCTTCATTGCAACAAACACACAAGATGCAATTAAAATATTAATTTAACTTCTCTCAGCAAGCATGGAGAAAAATAAAAATAAGTGTTTAAGACTTTTCATATTATAGTGACTAAAATTTATCAATAACTCGATAGCTAGACAGAGGATAAAAATATAATCGTAATGAAAAAATGAAATAACTTAATAGCAAGAAGAATAATACAAAAGGATAATGTAAGTGTAAGAGGGAAAGGTGAGGTCTGGCTGGATGTGTGTGGTGAAGGATAATGTAAGTGTAAGAGGGAAAGGTGGGGTTTGGCTGGATGTGTGTGGGGTGAAAGAGTTGAATGGAAGAGTGGCACAAAGAGTGTTCATATGATTGAAAGGAATTTGGGGACATTAAGTTAACTCATTATTAATTTATAATAATTATAGTATAATAATGAATAATTATGAGTAGGTCACGTTTAGCAATGAAAACTAGTTGTGATGTGGACCCCACCATGAGCTTGGCACTTACCCTTTGCTTTCTTTTATAAAAGATAATTTTGTTCATGTTCCGAACGTTCACAACAAGACAGGACTATCTCTCTTAGTAATTTTTTACATTCAAAAATGAACTTAAAGCTTTATATTAAGCCTACAAAAATAAAAATTAAAAATTTACATAGAGAATCAAACATATATTATTAGTTGGCTAACATCGGACACAAACAGAATACAGAGAGCTCAAAGGATTTTAGTTGGCCATATCACTAAAAAATTTCTCTACTTTAAATTCTATATATAGATAAAGCAGGTGAAGCATAGAAAAAAAAAAATAGATATCAAACACTAAATGAAATTAATGTGTTCAGAAAGGATTTTAGTTGGAATTAAACAGTTTCATTACTATGGCTTGTAAGCTAGAAAATGGAAACAAATACTCCAAAAGTTTTAAAAGAATCACCTTTGCTTAGGGACACTAGAGCAATGAAATGCTTGCTTTTCATTTTCAACCGCTCAACAAGCAACTTGTCCATTCCCTGAATGGAATCCGTAAATTTAAGAGCATGATAACTAACCCTGCACCTCAACCTTTGTAGTCAAACTTAGTTAGCCGAACAGCCTGCATGCATTGAGGATATTAAGTGTCATCCACTGAAAGATTCGCATAAAACTCACCAATTAAGATAATTTATTTATTTCATTAAGGATATTGATAAAAAAAAAACAGAGATAGAACAGGCAGCAATAGAGAAAAAATAATATTGGTTAAACTATAAAATTGGAAAAGATGTTGAGTAAATATAGTATACTTACAGATCCGCAAAGTTAACCACTTGGAGCATTTTCTGGTGCCAAATACCTGTGAATCACCAAGGCTTTCATTATCACTTTATTTTTTTATGTTTTTTACAACTAATCAAAAGATTGAATTTCAAGAATAAATACGGAGCAAGAAATTCAATCAAATTTATTTACTTGATAAAGAACATAATAGCTGCCAGAGCCATCTTTGTGTGAGAGTATTTAACAAAACCACATCCTTCAAAGAATTATACTTTCCTCAAAGAATTATGAAACTGAGAACCACATAAATAAATCGTTCACCCCTACCCCTACCCGACTATATTGCTAAGAAAAGGGAGTATATGTAACATTTATATTGCAGTTAGAAAAGGGAGTATATATAACATTTATATTGCAGCTGGAAAATAACAAAGTAAAAAATACCAATAAAATTAACAAGAGGAGACTTACTTGTCCCTGTAAGCAGCAGCCTTCATGCATTAAATATCAACGGGAGTAGCTTAATTAATAGCCGCACTTAAGAAAATGCTACTAGCAAGTACAACCTTGATCACATGTAATTATAATGCTAAATCTGTTACCTTTAAGATAAAAATTCAATTCAATTGATCAAAACAATTAAAAATACTGAGAAATAAGAGAGAAAATATAACTCACATCCATAGACCAACCGCATGTATGGGTCCTCACATCCATCTGCCTGATCTAACCGGTAGGAGTACTTCATCAACTAGTTCAACAAATTCAAAGTTCAATCAAGTGCCAATACAATTAAAGCAATTTAACAAATGACAAAAGGTAAGGTTGTCAAACTTCTGCCATTTTCTGAAGCATAGTCATTGATTTAAAAATTATAATTGCTAGCGTTGCAATTGATGTTATATATGAGGTAATATATTTTTGTATCATCTTCCAGTAACCATCTCTTTCCTGTATACATAAGCCATAGAGAAAAATAAAAGATACTATCGCAACAAAGTATGTATGAGGTATGTGTTAAAGAACAGAAATATAAAATAGAATAAAATCAAAATAATGGGCAGCATCCTCATGATTGGCATTAAATAAAACTAAAATGCAACAGAAAATTTAAGGGAGACAAGAATAATAACTACGAGCATGTTCAATGTCTAAACAGGAAGTAAAAAATAAGGTAATATTGATAAAAGTTGGAATAGAAAAATAACATCAACAAAATAAACAAGCAAATAAGCACCTCCGATTTGCATCTTCCTCTCAAAGCTTCCTCCTCCGCATCTTCATAAAAGAATATAGAACTTAATACTATCATCAAACAAATTTTATCACTATGAATTCAAAATCAGAAGAGAAACTCACTTGTAGCCCCCAATATTAACCAAATATTTTACTGGAGTTAAACAATAACAAAGAATAAGTGATTTATGAGGGTGCGAGTTTCGGATCCAAGACGAAGAAGGGTGGAAATGGATGCCAAGGAAGGAGTCGTCGTCTTCATCAAATTTTTAGATTAGGGTTCCCATGCAAGAGTCTTCGAGCTGGATGGCGGTGACAATAAAGGGGGAAACTCAAACCCTTCATACGGTTACTCTTCGTCTCGAACTTGGTCAGCATGTTGTGATTTCTAGTCGAGTGAAGTGGTTAGGGTAAGGTTTTGAGGGAAATTAGATTAGAGAAGGAAAAGGATGAAGATAAGGAAAAACTTAGAAGATGAGTGAACGGAGCGCACAAAGGCAATGGGGGAGCGAGTGGAAAGAAAAATGAATGGAAGAGCAAACAGGGCCAACAGAGAGAAGGGAGAAAACGAGATCGAGAGAGAAGATAGAGAAAAGAGGGAAAAGAGAAGGAAGAAAAAAAAAAGAAAAGAAATTAAGTTACGAGAAAGGAAGAGGAAAGGGTAAGATCGAGAGTGGGGGTATTTGTGGATTCACAATTTCACGTAGGTCTTACGAATACCCGACGTGAATTTTAGAAATAACTTCGTTTTACCAATAACCGACGTTGATTAAGAGACTTTAAATGTCTCTTTTGTACTAGTGTAACCAACATGTTTTTATCCTTGTAGTTCTTGAATCTATAATTAAAATTTGAGGTAATGTGTTAAATGCAGTAGACGTGGTATGTATGCACTCAACTCCATCCTATAGCTTCATTATCAACCACTAGTGTAAAAATAACTTTTAATGTCAATTAAAAATAGCTTTTAACGTCTCTTATGAATCGGCGTAAAAATGGGGTAACGTGAAAAGTCTAAACTTTTAATGTTAAAGGTGTACTTTTTACGCCGGTTCTATTTATAACCATGTAGAAAATGGTGCAAAAGAACAAAAAAATAAAAGTGGACTTTCCACATAAGTTTTAAAAGAATCGACGTAATTCAAAAATAAAAAAAATATATATATTAACACGAGCACATTCTAAAAACTATAATTATTCTATTCAAGCACATTCCAATTGTCATCTTCAAAATATTTACACCACTTCAGATAATAAATTAAATAATATAACAATAACAACAATTTATAAATAAAATTAAATGCAAGCTATTCAATATCGGAATGTCTTTTCATTAACATAAAGAGATTCCAAACCTATTGACCACCTCACAATGAAATAGTAAACACCATAAGCTCTAGGTAAAGCAACACCTACCTATTTTAGTTGAAGCACAGTATCCAATCCATAATGCATCCTTAACTTTTCATTTAGCACTATCATTCACATGCCTAAATTTTAATTACATTAATATTTAGTATTGTTAGAACACAATCAAAATTATAATTTAAATGAATAAAGGATGAAACACAAATTTATATACATATACTATTTTTATTTCTGTGATAATCCGAATATAGGTTTATATTAGACCGAATTGATATTGTATTCAATTGTAAAAAAACACGTCTAGTGCACTTGTAATTGTTATATGAGTTGAAAAATATTGCAATATATGGCAATTGCGATTTACGTAGACTAAAACTTAAAATCATGTATAATCTAAATATTTTTTAAAAAATAAATAAGATAACACAAAGATGTAGAGAGATGCAGAATTATTGGGAAAAAAACTACACACAATTCAACTAAATACAACAAAAAAAAACTTAGATCTTCGTTGGACACAAGCACATTTATTTCCATTTTTTTTTTTTTTGGGCCAAGGGTTACATCATAATTCCTAATTTTAAAGACTCCCAAATAAGGGGAGGTTTACTTAAAACCATTCCTACCCCTCCCTTTTATTCCTTTGTCCCCATAGCCAAACAAACACTAAGGAATAAGGAAGAAACATAAAACCTTATTAGTTACCTCCTCTGAAAAATGAGATCCCCGAGCTTTCTTTATATGTGTAGCCATGCTCAAGAAGAATGCAATATTCCATGATTTAGACATTATATAACAAGTTGTAATGCTCCCAAGTGCCATATAAATTTACAATAAAAATATATATCCTACGCTTTACAATACAAGAGATCCACATTATGTTTCAGACTGTCTAGAAAGAATTTATTTAACATGATATTAGAATCAAATTCCCCAAAGCTAAAGTTCAATGCTTGTCACCTCCGGTTCACTTATTACAATCTTTAAATAGCATTGTCCTTCTAGGAATAAAACTCAATATAAAGTCCAGTCTAGTTTCCATGCAAAATTGAAGTTCGAAATTTTATCCACGTTAGAAGTGACTAGGTTTAATCTAAAGGAATGTCTTAAAATTTAAGAGAATCATTCTTGGAATTTTAGCTGATGCTTAAGTATTGAGGTGAATATATAGGTTAGATATCATTATATGACATTCTGGGATTCTGTATAATCAGAAATTAATAAATAACTCAATCCTTAAATACAATTAGTTCATGAACATTTAAATAAACCTAAACAATATATAGAACTTCAAACTTGATATAAAAGGCCAAATGAAATTTAAATAATAAAGTAAAGAAAGACTGTGTCTTTACTTTCTGCACCCAAGTATCTTTGTACTCCAGGGTAATTTAGTTTAGCTATCAGGTCCATCTGAAATAGAGACACAATATTACCATTTTTAAGAATCTCTTGGAAATGGAAGTCAGTAAAACCATAACTAATAATATTATTATGGTTTATCTATTACAGGAATGAAGCCTAACCAGCCATGACATGTTCAAAGATCATCATGGAAGATAGAGAAAGATATTGAGAAATTCAAGTAACTAGTATGATTGAGTTGACTCAAGTCATGAAAAACTTAAAAGATATTAGGAAACGGGTCAATCATTATAATTTATTCTTTGGTGATGGGACAAATTAAAAACTAATTAAAAAAAAACAATAAAAGTAAAATACAGAACCAAAACAGCAGAATTCATAATTTGCACAGGTCAATAACTTGTTTGGTCAATTAGGATAGAAAACAGTTACACGAGAAAAGATGATACCAATAAATAAATAATTGTTTGGTTGACACTAATTATGTGAATGAGTGGTGGGGTTTGAATTTGCCTGGATGGCCTTTTTAGAACCCCAATCCCTGCACCGCAATCCATGAAAAAAAAAAAGCTTGAGACACAGTAAATATAGCGAAGGAATGTAATAGAACAATAATCAACAAAAGAAAATGGACACCTAATATTATGATCATAATTATTTTTCAAAGTAAAATATCTCTCAGTTCTAATACATTAAGAAGATACAAGAATTATAACCTAAAGAAAACTACTAATTAGTTTTTTCTTAATCTCATTTTTGGCCTAACTGCTGGCAGAGAAGGCCTATCTAGAATTATCTTGAAAGAATTAAAAGAATTCCTATCTAGAATTCCAGTGTGTCCCTTTCTCTACAATCATCTTGAAATTCATCTTCTTAGAGAGAATCTACACCTTTTAATAAGAATATGGCACTTAAATTAAAGGATTGAAACAATAACAATGAGAAGAGATTCACAGGACTAATGTCTTTCTATAATAACATGTATGCAGCCATTCTAAAAGGATTTGGAACCATAACAATGAGACTTCAGGCTTAATGTACACAATATTTCGTACACAAACTCCAACTGACCAAGAAAATTTATCTTTCCTACACATTAACCAATAAATCATCAATCTGATCGCTCTTTCTCAAATAGCATTTAAAGTTTATACATAAATAGTTTTTAAAGTATTTAAAATTGTATTATTTCATAGTTCCTCAAGTATCAAAGCTCATTAATATTCATAACAGAGGAGAGCATCTCTTACCCAACAAGTTTATGAGAAGTCACTTTTACCCAACTGAGTCTTTGTAACTCACCCAACCATGTGTCACATCAGAAAAAAAATTAAATGAGGAAGAAAAAAAATTCGAATAACTATTAGATACCTCGGGATCTGGACCCTTGTCAACAATAAACAACCTAACCACACGAACCAGAGGAAGACAATATTTTGCTGGAAACAACACAAGAAGCAAGCATTGAAGTGACAGGTCACAGAGTATGAAAGTTATGATCAATTAAACGAGGAAGTCCTCAATATTACCAATTATTCTCATTTCTGCAACTGCCTACCCCATTACTTCATCAAATTGCTCTCTGAAGCAAGGATCTTGCCCTAAACGCTGCCTTATGCATAGAACAAGACATATTTTCAAGTAGAAGAAGATATTTAACCAAGATTTGGACCCCATTTGGCAGCGAGGGAAGCTCTAGTTGAGCGAAACAGCGAGAGAGTGAGAACGGTCACCTCCAATGATGGTGGAAGTGAAGAACTGTGGTGGTGAGACCTAAAATGGCAGCGGGCATATCTAACAACCACGGTAGGAGCGCGGAGAAGAAAGGAAGGGGTCGAGAATGAGAAAGAGAACTAAGGGTGAAGAGAAGAGCCTAAGGGGAAAAGAAGATCATGCAGAAGAAAAGAGTTAGCTAGAAGAAGAAAATGCAAAGGAAGGGGAAGGATTAGATATTAAAACCTAACTTTTCAACGACAGTTTCTTTTAAAACTGACTTGGTAATGCAAACGACGTTGGTTACGTTTCTAAACGACGTTATTGAAGTGACGTTAAATCCCCTTTTTCAACTAGTGAACCACCGCTTTGATGCTCCGATGTCTATCAGAGATTAGACAAATCTCTGACTTTTCAATCACATGTAGACACAATTTGGAAAGAAACCAAAACCAAGCTTACTAATTTTCCCCTTCAACAACAACAAAAGCAATCGGCAAGATACTCCCATTGCTATCTTGTGTTATTGCGATTAACAATGTTCATCGATATCTTCTGTACAAATGTGTCTCATCTACTTGTATAATCAGTTTACAATATTCAAATGCATCTGCACATTGCTTGTAACACCATAAGACCCGATGAAATTGTCTGAATTCAGAACTTCTTCTGTTACTAACAACATAATCTTCACCCCAAATTTGATAATGAGAACTTGGAGAGTGCATTTTCATGTAGTGCAACCACACAAGAAGTTGAACATATGACTCAACCGAATCACCATAAATCATTGTCATTGCTTTCTACTTGCCTAACCATGCCTTCCTGTACGATATCTTATAGTTGAAAACGCTTGCCACTCTCTCTTGTACCAATGAAATTTTGATCGAAGAATCTTCTTTAACCATTCCTGTTAATTATGATGAGCAAGTTTCCTATCAGGTAGTATTGTTTAATTATTAGGCAATGACTTAAGTTAGTAGAAAAAATATCATGTTGTACCTAAAATGCATGAACAGATCAAATTTGAATCAAGATTTATGTGATCTTAGGTTAAACTTGCATTTAGACAAGTGTGTGGTCCTCCCTATTAATTTACTTTCCATCTATTTGACCTCTTTGATTGAATAGCTCGTAGATAAAATGGTCAAGGCAAATCAGTGCCACGATTGACACAACACACTGTATATTTGTTTGTTTTGGATTCCATCACTCTGACTATATAATGAATATTCATTAGATAGTGTTTGAGTGCATATTGCACATCTTTCTTATTGTCAAACTCCAAACCAAAATAAAGTTCCTGCCCAAGTTCCCAACTTGAAAGAACACTTACGCCCCACAACTCTTCTTAATCTGGGTGATCCCAATTAATATTTGTGTAATGGGGTGTATTTTGCCAAAATGATTGTTGACTTCCTCTTGCATAATAATTGAATTTTACGTATAGTGTTTTTCATCAATAGAAAAAATACTAAATTTAAACTAACCTGCTTCTGTTTCAGCAACAACGTTTAGTTGAATAGTCACACTTAAACTATGATTCCTATCGTTACTTTCAACATCATTCGATTCAGTTAAATTTTCTTCAAAATCTTCACCCTCGAATGATAAATCTACGTACGAATGTGACAACTCATAATCTTCGTCATCGTTGTCACTATTATTTAATCCCGTACAATCTGTTTCGTAATATCTAACAACATTGGTGTCAAATGACCTACTAACAGTAGATGAGCCACCTGCAATAGATACTTTAACACAAATTTGTATATGACCCACGTCTTCCTATTCAAAATTATTAATCATAAGTATTGACAATGCTGCATATTTATTATCTACAAAATATTTAGTAGTAATTGATCTGATAATTTGATTAGAATGTAACTTAAATTTATTATGAATCAATTCTTTTAACTGTTTAAAACTAATATTTCTTTCAATTTGCATAATCTTATAAGACCCTTCGAACATTATTCCTTCGTTACCATCAATAATACTATCATAGATGTAAATGACAATAATTATTATTGACGCCATCTCTTTTTAATTAATCTAAAAAAAAAGAAAAAATTAATTATCAAGAATGTGTATTTTGGGACAATGTCTATTTAACAGAAGTAGCCTACCAGTATATTGCCAAATACCTAGAAATGGAAGTCCTGCCCAAGTTTCAATTACATGAAGATTATATTATTTGAATACAGTGCTTAGCACCCCTAATTCCTACTGAAACCTTTATTATGGACATTCGTTACTTACATATAACATATATAGAATGTGGGAAACATGTAATATTGAGACAAAATTTTAATCATTGGTCACAAATTGTAATGACATGTTTATGAACTTTACAATTAGTAAACTCCATTATAAGAAGGTGAGCTATGTATAATAAGTTTAAGTAATTAGCAACAAAAGAAATAAATATTATATATTTAAATTATAAAGAATGAAATTTGGAGACGCTGGTCATGCGAAAATCTTATTTTAGACCCACCAAGTATTATCTAATACTTGTTCCTAAATATTTAGTAATTAGTTTTTTTTAGAGAACTTTTAAAGCAAATTGTTGGATCTTCACGGTAAATCCAGCAATATTCATCGATATTAGACAGCCACACATATTTAACCTGAAATTAACACAAAAGATATGAAAACTCAATAATTTAAGGACTAAGATGATTATAGCACGTGAGTAAACATGTAATGGATATGAAAATTTAAAAAAAACAATTAAGATACATTTTATTAAATATTAAGCATATTAAAAAAATACATATAAAGAAGAAATTACCTCTTAATACCACTTGATATAAGCTTGCTCTCACAAGCTTGGAATTATTGTCCAATATTCAATTCTTTGTAGTTTCCTCGAGGGTTTTGAGTTATGTACTCTCAGCCAAGCAAAAGAGAAGAATGAAAAAAATATATAAAATAAAATTAGATTAAGAAGAGAAAAACGTCATAATTAAATCAATATAAGTAAAGAGAAATTACTACAAATGAATAATATTTTTTTATAAAATTTGAGATTCAATTAAAGAATCCTAAAGGAACAAATTTTCACAATGAAATGAAAGAAAACAAATTTCAATATATTCAAGTTTGATTATAAGTGTTCAGTCATGACAACAAGTAAAAAATACTTGATTAACCAAACAAATATCAGACATTAAGAGTTAAGATAATTCATTTAAATAAGAGTCTATCTCATCCTTTAGATCATGTTTAGAATAAAAAATATTTGATTTATTCTTAGATTAATGAATTAAAATACACTCTTAACCTTTAGATTATTATTAAGATTATTTGCTTTATAAACTTTAAAACTCCATCCAAGTAAATTGATTATCTAAGTGAAATACTATAGTCACTCTTTTTCTTTCCTTATGAATCTCTCCTTTAATTTAATTATGCTTTCTTTTTATTTAGTTAATGCATGTCCTGTTAAAATTGTTATTGTTAATATAAAGAAAATTATCAAAAAGACAGGGATTGAGATCATAACACTGCCGTACATGTTATGCCTTATTATGTTTTTAAGAAATCTCTCTTCTAATAAGAATTAAATTATTATTCATGATTTACATTCAGTGACAACAAGAAAATCACGAGGGAGAATAAATAGGGATAAAATATGTGTAGTTCATTTATAATTTTCTATGCTAGTCATTTGTTTTAGTTAAACAACCATATTGAATACTTTATATAGTACTATGCAAACAACTTACTTTTGCACCACCTTTTAAAGTGCGTTGAGATTTTACAATATTAATTTGTTTTATATTTCTAGTTTGAATATTTTGTTCGGTAAAATTTTGCATTATACTGTTTTCAACAACTATTGAAATTCTCATTTTTTAAATAGTTATTTTTTATTGGGTAATTTTATTTCTGATTTTTCTCAACCTCTTTTAATACTCATCTCTTTTATTTTACTAATAATCTTAATATTTGTTTTGAAAATATTTTAAAATAAAATCATTAAAAATAAAAAATAAGGATATATTTACCACAAACCTAAAGGCATTAAATTGCAAAAAAAAATATTAAAATTAATGATAAATGTATTTTTATCTTGTTAAGCAAACTTTTCAAAATAAAAATATTTCCGCGTTATTATTAAAGAAATATTGACTTTTTTGTTCCTTTTATCATTTTTATATATTTATTATCATTTTCATAGTTTAAATTTTACATATTATATTTAACCCATGGTTTTCCATGTAAATCCGTGTAATAAAATTAATTGATATAATGTTATTATAGAAGAACATAGTAAAACATTTTTAAAACATTGTAGGAAACAAATGGTTGATTTGGTCTTGAATATCAAACATTCCATATTTAATATACTCATAAGCATGTTTACCCGGAACATTTTGTAACCTCCCAGTAAAGTATCCATACGCTGGAAGCAAGATATGTTTTGCCCTGACATTATTAATTGTTCCCTTAAATGGTTTATTGATGGAGGACCATCCCTTCTAGAAGTCAATAGAGAAAGTCAAAGAAGAATCACAATGTCAATGCTCAAGAAGATGGAAGTATAAGTCTAAGGAGAGTTGACTAACTCAAAGTCAATTCAAGATGAAAACTTGTCTCTTATTTTGAGACCTTGTAATTTTCTTGAAATTTTGTAATTTCTTTATTTTTGAGACAATTAAAAAATTCAAATTGACCAATGTTGGGAGCTTGAAGCTCACGGCCTAGCATAGGAAGCATGCACCGAATTTCCTAAGCATTTTGAGAGAGTGTGCGTCACTCTACTTGGAGAGAGTGGAGATAAATTGGAGGGAAAGTTAGTGGCAATTCCACTAACTCTAATTCAAACTTAACCCTTAGATTAAATCCAAATCAAGGGCTTAAGTTTGAATTTCGGTCAAGCATGTTTAGCACCAATTCAAGAGTGATTCTTGGCTCTTGATCAAGATCTCATCATGTGGTCTTAATTCAAACTTGAGTCACATGTTTTCCACCACTCAAGATTGAATTCCCTCCACATGATCTAGATCTAATCAAAAGGTGGAAAATTAAACTTGAATCACAAGTCACATGCCTCCCTTCTAGCTTCACCGTGACCTTAGATTAACTTGTTAATCCAAGGGTTAAGGTGAGGATCCGTGTGAGGTGCTCCTAGGGGCTTGCCATGGTTGATCCTCCTTTGATCCAAGGGCTAGAAAGCTAACTGGTTCACCTTAGTACTTGGCGCCAAAGCTTAGTATAAATAGTAGGAAATTTGAAGTGTAAGGACTTTTGATCAATTTTTGAATGAATTGAATTTAGCAAGTGCTAATTCTTGAGAGTGTTTTCTCTCTGAGGTTTCTGGTCAAACCTTGAATCTTATCAATGAAACTTCTTCCTTGTGGTAATTCTCCCTTAGGCTTATTGCTCTTGCATGGCGCCATCACCTTCTAAACCTCCTCTACTTTCATCTTTCTTCTGAGTCCTTGAGTTTTGAGTCATGTATGCTTCCGCCATTGATGCATTTTCGTGGAGCTTCCAATTGAAGATGAAGATTGGGCCAAATTTGAGCTTCTTCAAACAAGCTCATATCAAGTGGTATCTAGAACTAGTTCTTCTTCAAGATTGGATCTCTACTCCTTATGTTAGTAAGTTCATTCGGTCACTTTGAATTTTCTTGAGTTCTTCATCTAATTCTTTCAGTGTGCTTAGGATCTATCATTAGATTTCCTTAATTTTCTAATAGTTTTGTCAATTTCTTGTTTAGGTCTTTTTGTTCGGTGAAATTGTATCAATTCACCTTGTTCATGTGTTGATTCGTTTAGTTCATGTTCTTATGTGTAAAATCTGGAAAATGATGTTCAAAAACATGTCATATGCTTTAGATCTCAAATTATGCACCGTAGCACCACATGCTAGCACTTAGGCCTTGCATCGGTTCATGAATTTGCCATCCTACATGCTAGTCTTTGTATCTTGGACTTGTGATATGTGTTCCATATCATTCCTTATTGTATGAGACGTGTATTCGCCTGTTTTATGCGTCAAACTTTGTTTTGGTTCATGCTAATAGCTGTTCACATGTTACATGCTAAGTACCTTGTGCAAATTTGAGTTCAAGAAGCTAGTATCTTGCTTATCCTTCTTTTAGTAATTTTAGGCTTAGTAAAGTACTTAGAACTAGTAGTGAAGTTGTTGTACGGTAGTGAAGTCAAGAGAAAAGAACAAAGAAAAGTCAAGAAAAGAAACAAAAGAAACAAAAGATTAGAAGAAAATTCAAAGAAGAAAATTCAAGAGAAAAGAGCTTAAAGAGAAAACTAGTGAAAAATATGTATCAAGTGAATTTGAGCGAAATTTGAGGTGCAGTACCGTGACCGTAGAGCCTCAAGACACTCACAAAATTGAGTTTCAAGTTACATTAGACAAATTAAAAACACCTAGGACTAAGTACACATCACTAAAATTAAGCTAAAATTGCTAGTAACTTGGATTACTTGAACTTAAGGTGTGCATTGTTCTTGGCAATTTTTATTTTTTTGTGAACTCTATTTTGTGTGAAACTTTCTAGTTTAATACTTGTGGCTCTAATTGACATTTTACTGTACTTAAATTGATTCCTTTCCTTACAAAATTTTTACCAACTTTTCCTACTAAATTCGGTCTCAAATTGAATCACTAAGCTACCTTGAGTTTTGTATGCTTGATAAATTTGTCTTACTTAGTGATTGATCCGGCAAGTTTTGAATTCCTTGCTGTCTAGTATTGAAGCTATTGTCTATCCACATTAATTCCTTGATTTGAGTAGCTTGTTCAATTCTACTTTGTGCTTTTATTGCTTGTCATCAAATTAGAATCCTTGGTTTTGTCCTTGAGTTTGTCTCCCTTGGAATTCTTAAGCTTAACCGAGAATTGTGCCTCTTTCACAAGGAAATATTCCTAGGTAATTGATTAGAGGTTTAATTAGAAAATTTGGTTGAGAATTGAGGGGGAAAAGGCAAGAGAGATGTATTTTAGCAACTAATTAGATCCCGTTCTCAATAGAAGACTTAGCTTAAAGCATGGCACGCCGTTTCGATAAGGATAGATCTAATTGATAAAGCCTCTCGACCATTGTAGAAAAATCCTTCTAAAGAGTGATACACAAGTGTTACTAGAGTGAAATACTTAGTGAGTGACAAGGATCCTCTATATAATTGTATTTGTTATCTAACCTTTTCTTGTGCAGCCATGGATACCTCTCCTAGTGTGGGAAATGAGCTCTCACCAAGGTCAAAAAGAATGGTGGACATGATGAAATCCATGCTAAATGCTAGCTTGGATGAGAGGTTTGATCAAGAGAGGCGGTTGAAGGAGGAAAGGAAGATAAGAAAGGAGTTAGAAAAGAGAATCCTTCGAGAGACTAGTGGCAATCATAGGAATCGCCATAGTGGAGGTGCTGGACATAGGGAAAACCGACGGGGAGAAAGTGATGAAGTACCTAAGAGTAGAAGGAATAGCTATAGAGGAAATGGTACTGAGGAAGGGAATCCTAGAGGAGACTATGACACACCTAGGGAGAGTGATTGGGGAAATAACTATGATGAGGATGAGCCCTTTAAGACCAATGGAAATGCAAGGAGAGGAAGGAGGGGACCTCAACCTAGAAGACCAAACTACACCCCTAGGAGGAATTATGGAGAAGATGAGCCTAGAGCATGGGAGAGAAACACCAAAATAACCTTACCTAAATTCCTTGGAGATGGTGATGCCGAGACGTATTTAGATTGGGTAATGAAGGTAGATCAAGTTTACTCTTGTTACCCTACATTGAGTGAAGAGAAAAGACTTAACATGGCCATATTGGAGTTTGAGGGTTATGCATTGGTTTGGTGGAACCAAGTGCTAGTAGATGCCGAGAAGAGGAGAAGGCCACGCATCACCTCTTGGACTCAACTAAAGGATGCTATGCAGGGGAGGTTCGTACCTAGTTCCTACACAAGGGATCTACATGTGAGGCTCCAAAGGCTAACTCAAGGAGGGAGGAGTGTGCAAAAATATTACAAAGACTTGGAGCTCACTCTCTTGAGGATGGATTACCAAGAAGACAAGGAAGCCACCATAGCTAGGTTCACCAATGGGTTGAATAGGGAGATTCAAGATATATTGGAACTCCAAAATTATAGGACCTTGGAAGATGCCATACATAAGGCCGAGAGGATTGAGGGCCAAATTAAAAGGAAGGGCACTTTCAAGAAGGCATACAACAATGGTTCTTCAAGTTGGAAGGATAGGCAAAAGAAGGAGGGAACCTCCAAGACCTTTTACAAGTCCAACCGAGATGACACTAAGGGTAAAAAGATTTCTAAACCTAACTCTAAGCACTCTAACATTAAATGTTTCAAATGTCTAGGTCATGGACACATTGCCTCACAATGTCCCAACAAGAAGACCATGGTGATTAGAGTGGATGGTGAGATCACAAGTGAGGGAACCACTCAATCTTCAAGTGAGGAGGAAGCTAGTGCTAGTGACCACTCAAGCATGGAGCAACCGGAAGATGGAGACCTCTTGATGGTTAGGAGAATGCTTGGAAACGCATGTGTAGACCTTGATAACACACAAAGGGAAAACATTTTTCACACAAGGTGCACCATAGGCGGAAAGGTATGCTCCTTAATCATTGATAGTGGTAGTTGCACCAATGTGGTTAGCACTAGACTTGTAGAAAAACTTGATCTTAAGACAACTCCACATGCTAAACCATACAAGTTGCAATGACTAAGTGAACAAGGAGAATTAGTAGTAAATAAACAAGTTTTGATAGCTTTCACAATAGGTAGATATAATGATGAAGTCTTGTGTGATATTGTGCCTATGGAAGCATCTCATATCTTGTTAGGAAGGCCATGGCAATTTGATAAGTATGAACTTCACGATGGATTGTCTAATACATATGTGTTTTCTCATGGAGGTAGAAAAATTAGTTTAAAACCTTTAACTCCTAGAGAAGTATGTGAAGATCAAATTAAAATGAAAATTAAAAGAGAAAGTGAAAGGAAAACCAATGAGCCTAGAAAGCATGAAAAATCACCTAAGTCTAGTGTAAATGGAGCCTTGGTCGAGACTTCAAAGAAAATTACAGCAAATGCCACTGCAGAAAAACAAGTGAAACCTAGGCTAGGTAAATCCAAAAAGTGTGATTCTAAAAGTGATAGAAAGCTCAAGGGAAGAGCTAGTAAGTCTAAGGAGAGTCTATTGGTAAATAGGAGTGAAATTAGGAGAGAATTCCTAGCAAGAAAGTCCATGTTCCTATGCTTACCTTCACCTTGTTTTTTTGAATGCAAACTTTGTTGGTGATCAAGTGAGCTTAGATGTCTTATTGGATGAGTATAAGGATGTCTTCCTTAGTGACATTCCCCACGGCCTACCTACATTGAGAGGCATAGAGCACCAAATAGATTTGATACCCGGTGCACCTCTTCCAAATAGGCCTACCTATAGAACTACTCCCCAAGAAACTCATGAAATAGAAAGGCAAGCACAAGACCTAGTTAGTAAGGGATGGGTTAAAGAGAGTCTATTTCCTTGTGCTTCTCCGGTTATCTTAGTTCCTAAGAAGGCAGGCACATGGAGAATATGCACGGATTGTAGAGTCATAAATAACATCACAATTAGATATAGGCACCCTATACTTAGGCTTGATGACTTGCTAGATGAACTTCATGGCTCAACCATCTTTTCTAAGATTGATCTTAAAAGAGGTTACCATCAAATTAGGATGAAGAATGGTGATGAATGGAAAACTGCATTTAAGACCAAGTTTGGGCTTTATGAATGGTTGGTCATGCCCTTTGGCCTCTCCAATGCTCCTAATACTTTTATGAGGCTAATGAATCATGTGCTTAGGGAATTTTTAGGGAAGTTTGTGGTGGTATATTTTGATGATATTCTTATATATAGTCAATCTTTCCTTGATCATCTAATGCATTTGAGACTTGTTTTGGAAGTATTAAAGAAGGAGAAGCTTTATGCTAATAAAGACAAATGCACATTTGCCATGGGCCAAGTGGTGTTCCTCGGTTTTGTGGTAAGCTCCAAGGGTGTGCAAATATATGAAAACAAGGTAAAAGGCTATACTTGATTGGCCACGGCCTACTAGTGTGAAGGAGGTAAGGAGCTTCCATGGACTTGCAAGCTTTTATAGAAGATTTGTGAAGGACTTTAGCACCATTGCATCTCCTCTCAATGAGTTTGTGAAGAAGGAAGTACCTTTTATGTGGGGGCCAAAGCAAGAGGAAGCTTTTAACCGTTTGAAAGAAAAACTTACCAATGCTCCTATCTTTGCTATGCCTAACTTTGATATATCTTTTGAACTTGAATGTGATGCTTCTAACCTTGGAATAGGTGCTGTTTTGAAGCAAGAAAATCATCCAATAGCCTATTTTAGTGAGAAGCTAAAAGGAGCTCAACTCAATTACTCAACATATGACAAGGAGCTATATGCTTTGGTGAGGGCCTTGCAAGCTTGGCAACATTATCTCCTTCCCAAGGAGTTCATTGTCCACACCGACCATGAAGCATTGAAGCACCTAAGGTCACAAGGCAAACTCAATAAAAGGCATGCAAGGTGGATGGAGTTTGTGGAGACATTTCCCTACATCATCAAGCATAAGAAAGGAGTGGCAAACATAGTAGTGGATGCCCTTAGTAGGAGGTATACACTCCTATCCTTGCTTTAATCTAAATTGTTGGGATTTGAACATATTAAAACCTTATATGGTGATGATGATGACTTTGGCCGTGAGTATATAGCTTGTCTAAAGGGTGCTCACAATGAATTTTATAGGCATAATGATTATCTTTTCAAAAGAAAATGTTTATGTGTGCCTAGAACTTCATTGAGGGAACTTTTAGTAAGTGAAGCTCATGAAGGAGGAATCATGGGTCACTTTGGTATTGAGAAGACCTTAGCCATTCTACATTAACAAATGTGTTACATGTCATAAGGCTAAGTCCAAACTCTCTAACCATGGCCTATACATGCCTTTGCCTTCACCCACCTCTCCTTGGTTGAATATTTCCATGGACTTTGTCCTCGGTTTACCCAAGACAAAGAGAGGTGTAGACTCTATTTTTGTTGTGGTGTGTACGTTCTCAAAGATGGAACACTTCATTCCTTGCCACAAAAGTGATGATGCTTCCCATGTAGCCAACTTCTTCTTCAAGGAAGTAGTAAGACTTCATGGTATTCCCCAAAGCATAGTAAGTGATAGGGACTCTAAGTTCCTTAGTCATTTTTGGAGATCATTGTGGGGAAGACATGGCACCAAGCTCCTTTTCTCCACCACTTGCCATCCTCAAACCAATGGCCAAACGGAGGTGGTGAATAGGACACTTGGAAAACTACTTAGAAGTTTTGGGAAGAGCAACTTGAAGTCTTGGGAAGATTGACTACCTTATGTAGAATTTGTTTACAATAGAGTGGTCAATTCTACTACTTTACTCTCCACTTTTCAAGTTGTTTATGGCTTTAATCCTTTAACTCCACTTGACTTGTGTGCTTTGCCTTTTAGTGAGGTTTAGAGTAAGGATGGAGTAGATAGGGCCGAGAAGATCAAAGCTATGCATGCCAAGATTAAAGCTAGGATTGAACAAAGGAATGCACAAGTGGCTACACAAGCTAATAAACACCAAAAACATGTTGAGTTGAAAGTAGGCGATAGGGTTTGGGTTCACCTTAGAAAAGAGAGGTTTCCAAATTTGAGAAGCTCCAAGTTGCTTCCCAAAGGAGATGGACCTTTTGTCATCATTGAAAAACTTGGCCCTAATGCCTTTAAGCTAGATCTTCTTATTGACTATGGTGGTAGCAATTCTTTTAATGTTTATGATCTTACTCTTTGTGATGTAGGTGATGAAGAACTTGAAGGAGTAGATGACCACAACTTAAGGACAAGTTGCCATAAAGAAGGAAGGTTTGATGGAGGACCATCCCTTCTAGAAGTCAATAGAGGAAGTCAAAAAAGAATCACAAGGTCAATGCTCAAGAAGATGGAAGCACAAGTCCAAGGAGAGTTGACTAAGTCAAAGTCAACTCAAGATGAAGACTTGTCTCTTATTTTGAAACCTTGTAATTTTATTCAAATTTTGTAATTTGTTTATTTTTGAGACAATTAAATAATTCAAATTGGCCAATGTTGGGAGCTTGAAGCTCACGGCCTAGCATAGGAAGCATGCATCAAATTTCCTAAGCATTTTGAGAGAGAGTGTACGCCACTCTCCTTGGAGAGAGTGGAGAGAAATTGGAGGGAAAGTTAGTAGCAATTTCACTAACTCTAATTCAAACTTAACCCTTAGATTAGATCTAAATCAAGGGCTTAAGTTTGAATTTCGGTCAAGCATGTTTGGCACCAATTCAAGAGTGATTATTGGCTCTTCATCAAGATCTCATCATGTGGTCTTAATTCAAACTTGAGTCACATGTTTTCCACCACTCAAGAGTGAATTCCCTCCACATGATCTAGATCTAATCAAGAGGTGGAAAATTAAACTTGAATCACAAGTCACATGTCTCCCTTCTAGCTTCACCGTGACCTTAGATTAACTTATTAATCCAAGGGTTAAAGTGAGGATCCGTGTGAGGTGCTCCTAGGGGCTTGCCATGCATTGATCCTCCTTTGACCCAAGGTTAGCAAGCTAACCGGTTCACCTTAGTACTTGGCGCCAAAGCTTAGTCTAAATAGTAGGAAATTTGAAGTGTAAAGACTTTTGATCAATTTTAATGAACTGAATTTAGCAAGTACTAATTATTGAGTGTTTTCTCTCTAAGGTTTCTCTTCAAACCTTGAATCTTATCAATGGAACTTTTTCCTTGTGGCGATTCTCCCTTAAGCTTATTGCTCCTGCATTGAGCCATCACCTTCTAAACCTCTTCCACTTTCATCTTTCTTCTAAGTCCTTGAGTCTTGAGTCATTTATACTTCCGCCATTGATACATTTTCGTGGAGCTTCCAATTAAAATTAAAGATTAGGTCAAATTTGAGCTTCTTTTCGAGCAAACTCATATCATTTACCCTCTCATTGTATTCTTATAATTTCACTTAAAATCAATATTTTAATTATATCACTTTCATATAATTATTATATTATATTATATTATATATATCTCTTATAAATTATAAATTAAGTTGAATAAAATATCTCTTATATAAATATATTATTATAGAAGAGACCATAATAATAATTGAATTAAGAAATTACTCCTATCTTAAAAAATTAATTAGTAGTAAAAATTTAATAATAAAAAATTAGTACTATATAAAAATATATAAATTTTAGTAAAATCATTTAAGAAATTTCAAAAAAAAATTAAAAATAATATTTTGTCTAATTTCATTTGTTATTGTGAATAAATATTTAATCATTCTTTGATTATTTTTATACTAAATAATTATGATTAAATTAGTTAAAAAAATGTAATTAATTTCTCTTTCTATAAACTATTACATTATATAATAACATGAAAATTAAATAAATAAATATTTACATTTACGTAATACTGGCTAGTTAAATAAGGTGTTTATGATAAAACTGACACTTTACATGAATGGGCTGTATAGTTTAAGTATTTATCAATTAACTAAATATATAAATGTGTTACTTATGTACTATCTTTGTTTTTGTAATAATTTAATAAATATTCAGCATGACAATTACAAAATAATTAAAAGTTCAATCATAATTAGTTTTTTTATGGAATAAATTATTTTAAAAGTAAATTTATTCAAAATTTCATATCCAAAAGTTGAAATATTAACTATTTAAATAAAAATTTGTTCAAGAAAATCTATTTTATTTTTATAATTAATATGTATCATTTTTATAAAAAATTTTCTGTATTCTTATAAGTTATAATTTCACTTTTAAATCAATTTTTTAATTATATCACTTTCTTATAACTATTAATTTATATTCTGTTATTTTATCTTAAAATATTTTAATTGAGTACAAAAAATATCTCTTCATAGTTATAAAATTTATATCTTAATAGATGTTTGAATGAAAAAGTTACTCTTGTTTAAGAAAATTAATTAGTGGTAAAATATTAGTAATAAAATTTACAATTACTGTATTAAATTATATATGTTTTGATAAAATTATTTTAAAAATTTAAGAAGGAACTTTAAATAATGTTTGTCCAATTTTTTTTTATAATAAATAAATAAATAATTATTATTTAATTATTTTAATATTAAATAATCATGATGAAATTAGTTGATAAATTAATTTATTTTTCTTTATATTAACTATTACATTATCTCATAACATCAAAATAAAATAAAATAAAATAATTTTTTACATACTGCCCGATGAATTAAAGTGTACATAATATAAATTACTATTTTATATGAATCTGTTGTATAATATAAATATTTGTTGATGAAATAAATGTTCCATTCCTATATTTTTGTTTTTGTATTAATTTAGTAAATAATCAGTATGAAAATGATTTTGGATAAATTAGATTAATAATAAATTTTATTAAATATTTATAATTTAAAATTCAAATATTAATTTATTAAATAAATATATATTAAAATAACTTATAAATATTAAATAATACAAATAAAATTCTTTTCAGGATATTTTTATAGAATAAATTAGATTATAATAAATTTATTTAAATATTTATAATTTAAAATTCAAATATTAACTTATTAAATAAATATATATTAAAATAACTTATAAATATTAAATAATACAAATAAAATTATTTTCAGGATATTTTATATTATTTATAATACTATTTTATTGATAGAATTAATATTTATCATTTTTTTATTTGTTTTATAATTTGATAACTTCCCTTATATATCCATATTTTAATTACATCACATAAGAGACCATAGTAACAGTTAAATTAGGAAGTTATTCTTGTTCAAGAAAACTACTAAGTGGTAAAATATTAACAATAAAAATTATTGATTATTATTTAATTATTTTAACATTAAAAATTATAATTAAATTAGTTTTAAAATTATTAATTTCTCTTTCTATTAACTATTACATTATCTAACATCATCGAAATAAAATAAAATAAATATTTACATTTATATAATACTGTCTAGTTAGTTAAAGTGATTATGACAGAAATAAATACTTTACCTGAATGCACTGTATGGTTTAAATATTTGTCAATGAAATAAATATTCCTACATGTCAGTCTTTATTTTGTACTAATTTATTGAATAACGAACATGATAAATGATATGTGATTCTTTACAAAATAATTGCAAATTTAATTAAATTTAAAATTTTATTTAAAAATTCACAGCTGAAAATTGAAATATTAACTTAATAAATAAAAATATATCAAAAAAATAAATAATATAAATATATAAGAACAGATGACTATTTAAGAGGGGGTAAATTAGGTTTCTCACTGTTTTTCCAATTAATTTGAGAATTCCTTGTTTTAAAATAATAACCTCAATTCCAACCAATTAATTTAAAATAAGATGCAACGGAAAAGTAAAAAAGTAAGGATAGAGAGAATCACACAAGAACTTTTATACTAGTTCACCTTCCACCACCGAAGCCCAGTCCTCCGACCACCGTCAGAGATTTTCTTCACAATCAAACAATGTAGAGTTGCAATCTCACCCTGAGATCTCTACACCAACACCTTCAACAAAAGCACTCATTTTCTTGATTACAAACTCCTTACCGAACACTACGGTAATCAAATACCTTTCACCGAATACGGTGAACAACAATCATTCACCGAACACTAAGGTGAATTCACAAAAGCAAATGTTCAATAATGGTGTATAGTGTACAATGATTGTTTCAATGGTAGGTTGATTCCTACAAGAAAAACTTTCTTATGATATGACAATTTAGGTTCAAAAGTTTTTCTGATTATTTAGAACACAAGAAGAATTGAAAGTTTGTTCTAAGTGATGAAATAGATTCTAAAAATCAAGTCTCTGTTTTCTACATTTGAAAACTTGTTTAAATAGGCAATCATACCCTTTCAAAAATGTTTAAAAAAAGAGTCGTTACATATTTTTCAAAAATTCAAACTTGGTAATCGATTACACAACTATGGTAATCGATTACAACAAGTAAACGTTACCCATAATTCAAATTTTGAATTATGTAATCGATTACTAACTCTTGGTAATCGATTACATGAAGCTGTTTTTGAAAATCTGAAAATCTGTGAACTTCGTAATTGATTACTGACTTTCTGTAATCGATTACTGACTTGCATCCTGTAACCGATTACAGAAACTTCGTAATCGATTACTGAATTGCATCCTGTAATCGATAACAAAAACCTCGTAATCGATTACAGCAACTTCAGAAATCAATTTTAACTTAAAATTTCAGTTTGAACAAATTTGTTTATTTAAAAACTTTTTGATCCAAATTTCTTGATTAAGTTTAGAGTTTAGGAGTCTTTAATCATCATATTATATGAAGCACTCACTTTTCCTAGGGTGAAGACTTAAACCTTTGTAAATTTAAACTCTTCTTTATAAAACCCGGGTTCTTTGATTTTCTTCATTTTTTCTTTCTTTTTGTTGATGTCCTTTTGTCTTCATCAAAATCCAGCCATGAAGTTTGAGAGAGATTTTCTCCACAATTTCCCCCTTTTTGATGATGACAAAACATCTTGAAATATCAATCATTTTAAGTGTCTCCCCATGTCTTGTACATCTCCCCCTTTGTTTTGGAATAAAATAATATAATCCTGAAAATATCAATAAAAAAACAAACGACAACCTTTCTCCCCCTTTTCGACATCACCAAAAAGAAGAAAAATTGCTAACAGTGTATCCAAGATATATGTTGACAGGAACATAACAAGACATAGTATGCAAATTTTGATCTATCCCCTTTCATATGTGAGGAGCAGCCACTGTCAAAATACCACATGTCGCTTGCTGCCCTTATACATTCCTACAAAACAATTAAAAGGGGATTTTAGGTACCCAAGTTGATTTAGGTCCTTTAGGGTTAGTGTTTTTCTCCACCCACATGTATTGCTGATTGGGTATTCTATACTTCTTGACATTGCATACATTATAGGTGTGTTCAGACATATTGCAATAATTATAAACATATTTCATTTCAGGAGTATGATGATTTCTAGGAACATAGTAGTTTCTTGCTCTTGGCTTATATTCATTGTATCTTTTGTGAGTTCCTAAAGACTTTGATTTATTATTTTCAAACCTTTTATTTAGTTGTTGATTGCTAGCTTTTACAAACAAAATATTCTTATCCTTGTTTAACTTCTTTTGGGGTGTATATTCTAACCCACTTCTATCACTATTGTTTCTTTGTATACTTAATATATCATCTAGACTATGCTTACCTTTTTCGAATATACCAACAATTTTATACAAATCATCTATTTTGGTTTCAAGACAATTACATCTAGAACATGCATCTAGATTTTCAACTTTAGTTTTTATTATGTTTAAATCATCTTGTATGCTTTTATGAGAGGTTTCTAAGGAAGAAATGATCTTTTTCTGTTTAGCACAAACCATAGAAAAATTTAAGCACGGTTCATGCAAGTTTTCAAAAGCATTTTCTAAATCTTCGTAAGATAGTTTATTGTTACTAACCTCGTCATTTTCATCATCAGAGTTGTGTGATGTCATTAAAGCAATTTGTGTTTCTTCAATTTCATATTCGGATGATGAACTTATGTCATTATCTTCCCAAACTATGTAGGCCTTTTTATTTCTGAATCCATTCTTCTTTCTTTGAAGATTCAGACAATCATATTTTATATGTCCGGGTTTTCCACATTCAAAGCATGTAAATTTTTTAGAAGCAAATGAATCACTTCTCTTTGTAAATTTCTTTGAATGTCCAGATTTAATCTCTTTCCATTTGAGAAACTTTTCAAAATTTTTAACCAGACGATTCATATTTTCATCTTCAGAATCTTCTTCATAATTGTCATCTTCTGAATCTATCTCGGCTTTCAAAGCAATTGACTTATGTTTCGTTTCTCTTTCTTCATGTTCCTCCAAACGATTTAATTCCATTTCATACTCTTTTAGTTTTCCAAATAGTGCTGCTTGAGACATATTTGATAGGCTTTTCTTTTTAAAGATTGTTGTCACCTTTGGTTGCCATAACCTGGTTAGAAATCTCAGCACTTTCAGGTTTAAATCTGCATTTGAAAAATACTTACCAAGAGCAATCAAGTGATTAGTCAAGTGGGTAAATCGTTTTTGCATATCTAGGATTTTCTCCCCAGGAAGCATTCTAAACATCTCGTATTCTTGTGACAAGGTTTTTAATTTTGACCTCTTGACTTCTTCAGTACCCTCATAGGTTATCTCTAAGGTATCCCAAATTTCTTTAGTTGTTTGACATGTTGAGACTCTAAAGAATTCATCCATTCCTAAGGCAGAGGTGAAGATGTTCATAGCTTTAATATTGTATTGTACTCTCCTTTTATCATCTTCATTCCACATATTACTAGGTTTTAATTCAACATTGTCACTTTGTTCAGTTATAGGTATGAAAGGCCTTTCTTCTATGGCTTTCCAAATTTCAAGGTCTTGGGCTTTTATAAAGATCTTCATTTTGATTTTCCAGAAGTCATAATGCTTACCATTAAAGCATGGAGGTCTGTAAATGTTGAATCCTTCACTTAAAACTGGTCTAGAAGAGGATGTCATCTATGGATCTTAGGAGTAATTTTCCTAAACCTGCTCTGATACCAATTATAAGAACAGATGACCACCTAAGAGGGGGGGGGGTGAATTAGGTTTCTCACGACTTTTAAAAATTAATTTGAGAATTCCTTATTTTAAAATAATAACCCAATTCCAAACAGTTAATTTAAAATAAGATGCAACAAAAAAGTAAAAGAGTAAGGATAGAGAGAACCACACAAGAACTTTTATATTGGTTCACCTTCCACCACCGAAGGCTATGTCTAGTCCTCCGACCACCGTCAGAGATTTTCTTCACAATCAAACAATGTAGAGTTACAATCTCACCCCGAGATCTCTACTCCAACACCTTCAAGAAAGGCACCATTTTTCTTGATTACAAACTCCTTTCACCGAACACTACGGTGAATTCACAAAAGCAAATGTTCAATAATGGTGTATAGTGTACAATGATTGTTTCAATGGTAGGTTGAATCCTACAAGAAAGACTTTCTTATGATATGACAATTTAGGTTCAAAAGCTTTTTTGATTAGTTAGAACATGAGAAGAATTGAAAGTTTGTTCTAAGTGATGAAATAGACTCTAAAAATCAAGTATCTGTTTTCTACATTTGAAAACTTGTTTAAATAGACAATCACACCTTTTCAAAAACATTTTAAAAAAGAGCCGTTACATATTTTTCAAAATTTCAAACTTGATAATCGATTACACAACTGTGGTAATCGATTACAACAAGTAAGCGTTATCCATAATTCAAATTTTGAATCATGTAATCGATTATTAACTCTTGATAATCGATTACAGGAAACTGTTTTTGAAAATCTGAAAATCTATGAATTTCGTAATTGATTACTGACTTTCTGTAATCGATTACTTACATACATCTTGTAATTAATTACAGAAACTTCCTAATTGATTACTGACTTGTATCCTATAATCGATTACAGAAATTTCATAATCAATTACAACAACTTCATAAATTAATTTTAACTTAAAATTTCAGTTTGAACAAATTTATTTATTTAAAAACTATTTCATATGAAAAAATATTTTTAAGGAAGACAAAAGCAAATCAATTTAATATCTAATATGTTATATAGATAAAATATTATCCGGACATAAGTTTCTCTATGCATTCGAATTCAGGCAGGACAAGAGTGAGACTCGTCTATTCTTATAATAGGAAAGAGAAAAGTGAAAGACTTGTCCATTCTTACAAGAGGAAAGAGAATACTGATTCATGAGTCATGACAAAATTAAATGAATAAGATATCTTTTACTAAAAAAGAAACAACATACTAGTCAAACGTAATTAATTCATATGAAAATATACTTTTAATATTTCTCTTCAAGTTAAAAGTAAATAAATTTAATATAAAAGAAATTTTTATGATTAAAACTTGGGCATACTTATATGAAACAAACGTTTACAACATAAAAAATAAACATTGTATTTTCTATTCATAAATTAAAATTAGCTTACATATATATTTATTTGTAAAATTTTTCTATTTCAACAATAATTTTTAAATATATAAAAATCAATTTTTAGTTATAATATAATATATATGTTTAGTAAAAAATATTTCACTCAATTAATAATTATAATTAAATATTTTATGCGGACTTATTAACTTTAATAATAAAAATTGTAATAATCTTGTAAATCTAATTTATAATTATTAGTTATTAATATATAATTTTTTAACTCTAATGTCATGTCGAGAATTTTATTCATTCTCGTTGTATATTGTTAGTTATTCACTATATTGATGTATATCTTAACATAGGGGTGGGTATATGTGTTTAGTTCATGGGCCGGTCCGCAGATTTTGCGACCCGCGCAGATTTGCACAATTTTTTTAGAAAAATTTAGGAGTACAGTTCGTAAAAGTCCGCCCTGCGCAACCGTGGGCTTTGAAGACCAAACCTGCGTGTTCTGTGGGCTACCTACATGCCCATACTATTTAAAAGGTTGAAAGTTGATACCCTAATTTTGATTCATTTCTCCTGCCACCTCTGAATCTTCTTGCATGTCGCACTCAGTCTCCTTAATGACTCATTCTCCCTTCAATCTTCTCGCATCCTCTTCATCTTCCCGCGCCCTCTCAATCTCTTTTCCTGCATCAGTTTCGCTTCCACTTCCGTTGCGTTAAAATATAACATTTTTTTAGCATTTTTTTTTAATTTTTAACTTGGCCCGCGAGCTGGCCAGTTTCGCCCGCGGGACAGAGGCAGACCACCAAGTTAGGTCTGTTTGGCACTTGCAAGGCGGGACAGACAAAGCTCTTCGCGAGCTTACGCGGACGGGCCGACCCGCTTACCCAACACTATCTTCACATTTCTTTTTACTGCTGACATCCTATCCAAAAGGAAATTTAACAAAAGTAATATATGTAGGTAGTATTTAAAGCCTTTTATCCCCTCATATTCTCTATGTGCCATTTTACTATTAAAAAACATGTACAACAATGACACTCTAATTCCATCTTATTGTTGCAATGCATGTTTGCATTATTGTTTTTGGAATGGCCAACACCACCATACCCAAATTCTCATCCATCATAATTTTTGGAGATTCCTTGGTGGACACAGGCAATAACATGTACATCAAGTTGGTGCCCATAGGAAATCACTTGTCATATGGTAGAGATTTTCCTACTCATATGCCCACAGGAAGAGTTTCTAACAGAAAATTGGTTCCAGACTTTATTGCCTCCGTATTAAACTTCAAAGACATTGTCCCTCCTTATTTAGACTCAAACCTATCAAACAAAGAACTTCTAAAAAGTGTTTGCTTTGCATCTGCTGCATCAGGTGTTGATGATGTGACTGGGATTGTATTTAATGTTTTATCAATGTCAAAGCAAATTAAATATTTCAAAGCATACAGAGCAAGACTCAAGTATATCGCAGGGAAGATGAAACTAAACAAATACTTGAAAATACTCTTGTTGTCATTGTTGCTGGTTCAAATGATTTCATTTTCAACTTCCCCCATTCGAAGAGTGATGTTCAACATAGATGATTACCAAAATTATTCACTCGATAAACTTCAGAACTATATATTAAGGTAAGGTAGTTATTTATTATCAGTGGAATACTAGCTTTTTTATATTTTTATTATTTTATAACTGAATTTCTATAGATAATCTTATCATAATTTTCGATTTTACCTATAAAATTATGTCAAAAATTTAAAATTACAAATTTTTATAATATTTGAGTTCCATTTATAAACCCAAGCTAAAATATAGGTTTTTTTTAGCCCAAACTACTGTCATATGCGTTTATATAAAATTAGCGTGCATTAAATTATATGTAACTGTTTTTCACCTCTAACTAATTAATATCATTAATAATATTATTGCTTGTTTGAATAATACTGGTTTAAACATTTTTTGGGTTAAGACTTGCATGACCTTGGATGTCAAAAATTTGGTACTGTTGGAGGTCCTATTAGTTCCACACATTTTCAAATAACAACTAAGTTTCAAATTTATGGCAATGTGTAGAGGAAGAGAATACATGTTGCGAACAATATAATCAAAAATTGATGCCACGTTTACTTCAAATAGAAGCTATGCTTCCACGAAGTAGACTCGTTTAATCTAATGAGTATTTTGATTCACATTAATAGTAATATATTTACTTTCACATTTTTCATATAACTTAATTTGAAAGAATTAAATCTTAACCATCAAGACTAAATTATTAATTATTTGATGTGTTTGTGAAGACTAAATTATTAATTATTTGATGTGTTTATTCTCTTTTATGCGTGTGTTTTGAAAGATTTATATCCTCTATCTTTATCTTTATTTTTAAAATTTATGTTTAATTATTGGATTTAAAAACTAAGGAAGAGGATAAAGAATAGTTGTATAACTTTTCTTAAATCTATGGATATAAATTGTTTTCAAAAAGAATTGTCTATAGAATATGTATGTATATGTATGTTGAAAAAATAAATAAAAAAATTTCCTTTAAAATCTCGTAAATCTTTCTTTATTATATATGTTTTGCATTTCCATAATGTCTTACATGTTGAATTTTCTTTTATAGTGATCTTAAAACAAGAGAAAATTATATGAAAGATATATATGAGTAAAAACTAGCTTTTGTTCTTGCATTTTATTTGTGTATTTGTGTGTGAAATAGGTATGGAGGTAACAAATGTAGGGTGTTACAGGTTCTTCAGTTGAAGAAGGTCGATTCTGTAATGAATTTTCACCTGTATGCAAAGATGCTTCTAAATATGTATTTTAGGATTCTTTTCATTTTATTGAAGCAGCATACTTGTATAGAACCAAACCAATTAGGATTCTTTCGTGACCTTGGCTCTGATACCAATTGTTGGATCGAGCGCTTACCACTAGACTAAAAACTATAATTGTTAGTAAGGGCGCAACTCTTTCTACTTAAGAGCGTAACAGCCCAAGCGCCACGAGTCGACTATATATTGGTCTACCCCGGCCTCCGCCATGGGACAATTGATGTATACCCACAACAAAAAGCACGAGTTATTGTTCCCACGAGAACAAGTAAATCAAATTGTATCAACTATAGACGGAAAGTAACTTCTGGATATTTGATTGTGATTAAAAATAACCGAATTGTAAAATATGAGTTTTAATTCAAATTAATTAGAGCGATTGAGATCCTGATTTCACTATTAATCATTCTAATACCCTTCCCTAATTATTTAATTTGTGCGATTGGATGAATCAGATTCCTATTGTCGTATTCGTCCCTCTTAGGATCGAATACGTCGTCTAAATTTGACCCGATTAATTAATCTCTTAAGTTAAACTAAACTAATTAGGGTTTATGTGAATAATTGTAAGGTTATGTGTTCACACCATCTTCTACTCTTATCTCTAAGACATACCTAGCTAAGTGATGATTGTTTCTCCAGTACCACCTAAGTTTCTTTTCACAAGGTTCTCCTTGGTTTAAATTCAATTCATTAGTGACCAATTAATAAAACACGTTAAGATCAGAAGAAAGAACTCACAATCATATATATAACTGAATAACATCATAAATTTTATTAGAATAGATTATGGTTACATCATTATCCCAATCTAAGAGGGATTCGGGTCATGATAACCAGAGTCATATTATAAGAATAATCAAAAGAAGAAGAATATATAGACGATCAACTTCCACAAAGGAGATGAAGAATCTGTGTCGTTCGCCTTCTGCTTTTTTCTTTCTCCTATGCGTTATGCAGTTCCCTAGGTTTCAATCATTATTTGTGGATATCTTTTCTCTCTCTTAAATTTCTGTTTATAACTGACACATGTGGGCTTGGGCTAGACTTATCTCACACAAATTACAATGCATCTCACGCGAGATGAAGTTAAAAAGACTCTGTTGGCAGCACTGGTCATCCATCTCGCGGGAGTTATGATGGGTCTTGCGCGAGATGCCTTGACAGAGAGTGAATTGGCCTTATTGTAATCTTGTCTTGTGCGAGTTGACATGTGTCTTGCGTAAGATGTTTTCTTTGCTCTGGTTTCTTCAAACTTTGCCGCATTTATACCTTGAAACACTTGAACATACCATCTAAGAGTTCTATGCAACATGGTCTAAAAATTTACATAGAAAAACATTATTTTGGTTTGATATGTATCAATTAATGGACAATTTTTTCCTTAAAGTTAAGCATAAATAACTCTTATTCACGAGTTATCAACTCACCCCATTCAAGCTAACACTATCTAAGTATTTTTTGAACTCAGTTTCTTCAGGCTAACAACTCCAAGTATTCGTCTCAACCTCTTTAGGCTAACAACACCTATTTAGAGTATGGTTTTATAACAAAGGTATGTTTAATAGGAATCAACCTTTTCACAAAAAGGAATATATAATAAAGAACAAAGTGATAAGACTTTTACAATAAGAGAAATAAAGTTGAACTAAGAGTTTTTCTCAGAGTAGTTTACCACTTTAAATATTCAATCTTCATCCTTTTTATAGATGAAGAGTTCAAAGTAACCGTTAGACTCAACAACTTCAAATTTTTTAACTAATTAGTTAGAAGCATGCTTAGCATTCATTTGTATTTAATGCATTCTTGAACTGTCAACATATCAGAGTTGCAAAATTCTTCATAGTTCGAGGATTTCATGTTGGAAAGATGTTCTCTTTTCTATAACGGGTTTTCATGTTAGAAATATACTCTTTGACTCTGATTTGACATGACTTTATATAACAAGATAACTGACTTTCTTGTATTTAATTGGAAAGAGAATTCTTATGTTAAGACTCCACATAATATAATTCCTGATAGTTAGAGTTTGTTTGAGTGAACAAAATAGATAGAATATATATATATAGATGGAGAGTTTATATATATAGATGGAGAGCTTATATATAGATGGAGAGGTTAAAGTATTCGTCAGACTCAACAACTTCAAATTTTTTAACCAATTCGTTAGAAACATGCTTGTAACACCCTGAAATTTCTTCTCTTATTTAGGTTATAAGTTGCGTGATTTAAGTTAATAATTTAAGTATATGTGTTTGCACTTAAATATTTATCATCTTCCTCCCTCTTCACTTTTCTCCTCCCACTCTCCTTTTTGTAAAATTGCATTCTCCTGTATACACCATGAGCATTTCTATTGAAATGTCTCTAGAATTCGTTCACCGTTGGATGACCACGATTTGTGGCCAGAATATTTATAACACATGGTACTTCACATCCAACGGTAGATTTCTTGAAATAACAACTGTAGGAGAAGATATTTATCCGGGAAGAGACCCCTTTTTCCATCAAATTCTCCCGTTAATACGCACAATTCTTCACTTCGGGTAATGGTAGTTCTACTATTGTTGATAATAATGGGAAAGTTTGGTGTGATTGTCTATCTGTGAGAGTTATTGTGGATCTATTCTTATTTGACTGATTTTGGGTTGAAATTGGTTACGGATCCTTGTTAACCTTGTTTGATGTGATTAATTGTGTCATTATTTCCTGAATTAGATTGGAACGCTGTTATTGTTATTGGTTGAATGAGATTCTTGTTAATTAATTGTTTGTGTGTTCAGTGTAGAATTCCACCAATTATTATGTTGTTGTGATTCTCTTCCATTCTATTATTTTGTTGCTCCATTTACATCATTTCATTTTAAGCGTGTTGTTTATATATCGTGATTTGGTTGGTGCGGTGAGATGAAATATTCCATTATGGTGAAATAATGGGTGTGGATTGAGAGGTGATATGATGGGGCATATTACATTGATAAGTAACTAGGATCATGATAATCGGTTGTAATTGAGTTGTATTTGTGATGAAAGGGATGGATGCCTGTTGCTACGAGGGAGCAATGAGGTTGCCCTAGTGGATATGCTTGTGTGCATGAGATTTTGGAAAAAGAGATGAGGATTATCATGAATTCTAGATGATTGAAAATGTTTTTGAAAAGTGAGGATAAATGAAAATAGGATGGTTGGTCCCTAACGAGTCGATGTAATGACCTAGGACTTGGAGGGTATTCGTAGTGGGGAAAGCTTCCACTATGGCCGATCACCATGAGTGAGAAGTGACTCTTATTGCAATACTGGTTATCTTGACTGTAACTGTCTACTATTTCTAGTGAGAGTGTCAGAGGTGACATATACTCCTAGACATCATTCAATGTTTTGATGGTACCACATGGCATGAGATTGAGATGTGAGTTGCATGCATCATGTTGGGTTGCATAGAATGGTTAGTTTTAATGTATGGTGAATGACATGTTCTTTGTATCCCTTTATATTTTGATGTATTGTACTATCTTTGTAGTCTTTTTTTTATTATCTCTAATATGTGAACTAACCCTTATTGTGTGTTCATGGCTTGACACCTGTGTGATGACTCCTTTAATGGGCGATCAAATGGATAGTAGGTGGGAGGCGGAAGAACCTTAGGCTAGGAAGAACCTTAGGCTAGGAAGCTTTCAGACTAAGACCTCGTTATGTTAAAGACTTGACTTGTGTTGTTTTTATTTCTTGATGTTTGATTTCGTTACCATTAATGTTGTAAATCAAAATTTTGGTATTTTATGTTAGTTCACACTACTAGCAGAGATATTACAAATTTATCTTTTTGAGTTCGAATGGTTGAAGAAATATTTCACAATTTGCTTTATGAATAAAATTTGATTCCCGGTGTTTAGTGGTGTATTTATTCTTTCGCGAACTATAGAGAAATTAAGACATATATTAGTAGAAATTGAGGTGTTACAAGTTAGGATGTAGGTTGGTTGAAATTGAGGTGTGACACACGCGCCGAACGTGCGTCAAATAAAACCAAAGTCTAGCTACTACTTTGCAGTAATAGTGGACTCGGATCGTTTCCCTACGGATTACTTTGTTACTTCTCTGTAGCCGAAATTTTAAATGCAATTTTGGGGGTTTTTCTTATTTTATGCCAGAGGGAAAATTAAAGGCAATTAAACAGTAATAATTAATCAATGACTGAAATTAAACAACAATTAAAAAGCAATTAATAGATGATTAAAAAGCACCAATCCAAACTCTGTCAGATCCTAATTTCCCTCATCGGTTCAACAAAAAAGGGCAATCATCTATGCAGTGCATTGAAACCGAGATCTTTCCATGCCAACACTGAACTAACGCTCTAAGATCTTAGAGAATTATCAACGAACACTTGGTGGCCTTTAAACTCACACAATCGCATGAGAGCACACAACATGGTTTCGAATCATATAATTAGTTTTTTGCATTCGTTATCTATCAACAACGACAAAATCAACAATCTCAATCCAAAATATTAATCAACATAAAGTGTATCAGAAAAGTGTTTACTCTCAAACCATTAAAGTGAACATCATTTTACCATAGGCTTGCAATCATTCTAGTTCTTTGCCACTAACAATCACAATCATGCATGATTCAAGAGGACTTACAAAGGATGTAACGGGGCCAAGGATAAAGGTTTGATAAATTTGGTCAAGTGACTACTATTTCACAGATATTGAAAACAACATCAATAGATTACAAAAGATATCAAAATTAGATAATAAACCTACAAAGTTGCTATTTCAATCAACTGCTTGAGTTGAGACTCAACTCATTTTGCACACTTATTCAAATCAAAATTTTTGCTATTTCTTTTTCTTTTTCCATATATTTTTTCAATTTTTTCTTGTCTTTTTTTTTATTTTTTTTTAGTACTTATTTTTCTTTTTTATTCGTATCAGTCTCAAATAGCAAAATAGCACTAAGATAACATTTACATAAGTGTGTTGGTCAAAAAGCAACCAAAATGTATCAGTTCTGAAACTCAAACCCAAATCATATTAATTGCAATATTCCACCCCCCACAATTATTTTTCTGCACGTCCCGAGCAGACACCCTTACACTTATCTGCGAAATCAGGACAACATTGTTTTACTCTTAAGGCTTGTAATGCAGGTAATTAAAGAAATGGTTTCAGGCGCAAAGGGGCTAGCAAGGGATAAAATGCAAGGTAAGCTATTTGGTCAAGTGGGAAAAATAGAAATGAATGTCTCAATCATGATCATGAACTAAGTGATAAAATAAAGCTTTGAAAAGAATAAAAGCAAGTTCTGAAAAACAACATCAACTAATGGCATATATCACACCGAAAGAAAGAGAATGGCATGCAGATGAATCCATTCAAAACAGGCCCAAAGACTCACAAGTTCAATATTTTCAAATACTTATCAGAAACAATACATAACCAATTCATACAAACTAGTCTAACATCTATCAGAGGAATTTATCAATACCACAAAATAATCAAAAACTTAACTCAGCTCAGATTCTAGTTCAGATTCCCAACATATAAACCATAATGCAGATGTACTAATAATTAGACCAGAAACACAAAATCTCCAATTCATAAAAATAAAATGAAACAAAGCATGAAAATCTTAATTACTCCTAATTAAAGAAGGTGGAAAGATATGAAATGAATGAAAACAAAATGGAAAAGAGTGGAGGGAGAAGAGAAAAACTCCCTCGACCGCTCAAAGCGGCAGTGCGTTTGCAAGTGTGACAATCTCCTACTCTGCGGGCTGTGATAAGTGATATATTATACATGTTTTTCTAGGTGTTTTGAGTCCATTTCCATCTGTTTTTACTAGGACTAGTGTAGTTTAGATAAGAAAATAGTGAAAATATCATGTTTGTTTAATGTTAGTTCTTGATTTGGTGTTTTGTTAGTTTTATAGGTCCTTCTTGTGTTTTTAAGTCATTTTTTTTATCCTTTTCTTGTCATGTTTAGGTTCATTGAAGGAATGAAGAGGAGATAGGAGCAAGGAATGGAGTGAATGCTAGAATTGAAGCTTGGAATGAAAGCTCCTAGACCTGAGATGAAGACTTAGAGTGCAAGCCATCAAGAGGAAGGGAAAAATTGAAGCCTAAGCCATGGAAGCAGGAGCAGTTGCGCCAGGGCGCAAACCAGAGCAAACCAAGACGCAACTCTCCTTCATTCTTTGCCAAGATGCGCCAGGACGCAATGCAGGGCCAGGCCAGGGCACAATTCTCCATCATTCCATGTCCATTTGCGCCAGGGCGCAATTTAAGCCAGGCCAGGGCGCAGCTCTCCTTCCTTCCCTTTCCAGATGCGCCAGGGCGCAAACCAGGGTTCATGCAGGGCGCAAATTGTGGTTTCCTCTCTGCCAAGATGCGCCCAGGCGCAAATCTATTAAGGGTGAGGCGCAAATGCTGCAGTATATATAGGGATCCTTGGGCGCGAAAATGGGAATCAAATTCTATCTTCTTCTGCACGCTTCCTCTGCACAATTCTCTCTTCTACAGTCTCATTCTTCCCATCCTCCATCAAACCTCGAAGATTTCGGAAGCCTTGGAGCTTGTGGAAGCAAGATCCAGACCTTCATGGAGTGCTTCTTGTGTTTGAAATCCTTTTCTCTTCTTCCATTTCTCGTTTCCATGTTAGGCTAGATCTCTAGGTTAGGGATTGGGGATTTTGATTCTATAACTCTTGTAAAGACTTCTTCATGTTAATTCAAGTGTAATTTCATTCAATTGATTGATCTCTTCTTACTTATGGCCAATTCTTGAGGTTTATTCACGAAATTCAAATAGTTGATAGGGATATTGGTGTTTGAATTGGACTGAACTGTTCCTTAGGGATTTGTATCTCATTTCAATTGTACGATTGGAAAATTGATAATTGAATTAGGAGAGGAAGTAGATCACTATAGTCATGCATGAGTCTAGGGATAGAACTTGTATGCTATGAGATGTTGTGAATTCATCTGTTTTGCTTCTTGAATTACTTTCTATTTTCACCTAAGGGATTAGGGATTATAGTAGCAATTCAAAGGGACTAAATACCTAGGAATAGGATTAGTCTTCGGTATCACGAATTCTATCTCCACTTGATTGAATCTTTGTTGAATTTACATAGATTGTGGTTACTTGAGGGAAGAATCAAATGAACCGTTTCCCTAACTGTCTTCACTATCTTGTTTAGAAACCTAAACATTTACTGCTTTCTTTAATTGTTTACGTTGTATTTCTTACTTTTACATAAACACTTAGTTTCACATAAATGATTGATTCATTGGTTCGTCCAAATAGAGAAGCGTGCTAAGTAATCGGTAATTCATCATTTAGTCTCTGTGGTTCGACAACCTTCACTCATCTTCTCTAAACTTGTAAACGACTGGTATACTTGCCGTAGTGCGAAAGAGCTTTTAAAAGTCTAACAAGTTTATGGCGCCGTTGCCAGGGACTATTGAGTGAATATCGATAGTCTTGACATGCTCACTACTTAGGACATTTTAATTTTTTTTTCTTTACTCATCTGTTCATAATCATACTTGTTTTGTTTTGTTTTGTTTTGTTTTTCCTTTTTAAATACTTGTATATTTTTCACTCTATTTTTGGTGTTTCCTGCTTTCGCTGTATTTTAGTTTATGCAAAAAGAGAAGGAAATTAATCTTTTGTTTGAACCAGAAATTGAAAGGCTTTGTAGGAGGAACCTGAAGGCCAACAAAAAGAATAAAGAGGATATAGTAGAAAATTTTGCAGAAAATATGGAGAACCAAAGACGCATGACACTAGAGGAGCTGTATACTCCGAATGCTATGGGCTGTGGATCAAGCATTGCACCAACTAGTGTCACAGCTAACAATTTTGAGATCAAACCTGCTCTTACTCAACTAGTAAGACAAGAACAATTTGGAGGTCTGGAAGAGGAAGATCCCAATCAACATGTACATAATTTTCTACAGATTTGCAGTACAATCAAGATGAATGGAGTGCCGGATGATGCAATTAGGCTGAGGCTATTCGAATTTTTGCTCAAGGGTGAGGCTAAGATGTGGCTCCAGAGTTTTCCTCACAGATATTTCACTACGTGGGAGGATTTGGTGAACACATTTCTTGCTCAATACTTTCCGCCAGAGAAGTATAATTACTTTAGAGCATAAATCTCTTGCTTCAAACAGAAGGATGGAGAGTCTATTAGTGAGGCATGGAGGAGATTCAAATCCTTATTGAGAAGGTGTCTTCATCATGGATTCTCCAAGCTTCAGCAAGTCCATATTTTCTACAATGGGCTTAGGTCGCATACCAGATTGTTAGTTGATGCTTCTGCAGGAGGCTCACTAAGAAAGAAGGATGCGAATGAAGCCAGATTGATCATTGAGACTATGGCTTCTAACCGATATGATGCTCCTAGTGATTTCTATTGTGAGAGAAGAGGAGTAATTGAGCTTGGGGCTAATGATGCTTTGTTGGCTCAAAACAAGCTGATGACCCAAAAGATGGACCAAATTATGAAGCAGCTTGAAGTAGTTCAGCTTAATGCTATTCAAGCACCTCAAGTAATCTGTGATTATTGTGGAGGAGGACATCAAGTAGAGTTTTGTGATGGCTCAGGTATGAACATTGAAGAGCAAGCTCAAGCGAATTACATGGGTAATCCTCAAGGTAACACCTATTCCAACACAAACAGCTATAACCCCCACCAAAGAAACCACCCAAATCTGTCCTATAGAAACAATAATTTCCTCCAACCTAACTCTTCCTCATATGACCAAAATTTTAAGCCACCCTTCAATCCTAAACCATCATTCAACCCAAACCTGTCATATAACCAAAATTTCAACCAACATCAAAACCAAACTTCTCAATCTAACCAACATTTCACCCAAAATCAACCACTTAATCCACCTTTCAACTCAAACCAGTCTAAATTCATACCCAACCAATCTAGAAATGCTCCAACAGGTTCCAATGTGAATCCTATCCCTAGAGAAGGCTCTTCAAATTTAGAAAGCATGTTCATGTCTTTTATGAAAAGGACTGAATCGATGTTTACAAATCAAGAAGTTTCCATTAGGAATTTGGAATCACAGATTGGTCAGCTCTCTAAGCAATTGTCTGAAAGAAATCAAGGAAACCTTCCGAGTGACACCATAGTGAACCCAAAGGAGCAGTGCAAAGCAATTACCACAAGAAGTGGTAAGGTGTTGGGGAAAGAAGATGAGGAGTTGAAAGAAGATGAAGTGGAAGAAGGAAATAAATCAAAGAATGAAAGGCAAACACCTTTGCCTGCAGTTCTTACCGAAGTGGGAGATTCGCCTAGAAAAACAAAGAGGCAAATCATAGAAGAGGCTGGTCAGCATGATCACATCTCCCCCTATTGCAAGCTTCCCTATCCACAAAGAGTGAAGAAGGCCAATGATAACAAGCAGATCGCCAAATTCTTCGATATTTTGAAGAATTTGAGAATCAACATCCCATTTTCTGAAGCACTACAAAAGATGCCATCGTATGCCAAATTCATGAAGGAGATCCTATCCAACAAAAGGATGCTTCTGGATGATGAAACAATGGCAATGACTGAAGAATGCAGTGCTATCATTCAGAGAAAGTTGCCTCAAAAACTGAGGGATAGAGGACCCTTCACCATTCCATGCTCTATAGGCGAAGTACCAGTAGGTAAAGCTTTAATTGACTTAGGAGCCAGTATCAATTTGATGCCTCTTTCTGTTTTGCAGAAACTGAACATCCAGGACATTCAGCCCACAATGATGACGCTGCAACTAGCGGATCGCTCCACCAAGCGTCCTTATGGAGTAGTGGAGGATCTCCTAGTGAAAGTGGACAAGTTCGTCTTCCCTGCAGATTTTGTGGTGCTGGAAATGGAAGTCGATGAAGAAGTTCCGATTATCCTAGGGCGACCATTCCTAGCCACGGGAAGAGTTCTCATCAATGTGGCACAAGGCGAGTTGATCTTGAGGGTAGATGAAGAGAAGGTATCATTTAACATCTTTGATGCAATGAAATTCCCTACTGAAAAATCCCAATGCATGATGATAGATGTGTTGGATCCTATAGTGGAAAGTGTTTTTGAAAACGAAATTTTTGACTTCAAAGTGGATGAGGAAATTTCCAGTACCTCAACTAGAATGTGTCTAGCATGTAAGATAAGCCATGTATGATCAACCATGAGTGTCAAAACATCTCATCTATGCATTGGATAGCCAAGACACACAACAAAACTCAAATAAAAATTCAATTGAATCAAAAATTGAAATAAAAAAGATAGGAGCTAGACTCAATACCACAAGTGAAGAACAAGCTCTTGATACCAAATTTGATGCAAATCCATGTAGCTAGAAGATGCTCCACGGATCTAACACCCTTTGTTTGCCCAATCTTCAATTCACCAAGTGATCTTCACTCAAGACCAAGAAAAGCTTGCGGAATATAGGCTAAAGGTATGTAATGGTTTCGGTTTGTGACCAAGAAGAAGAAGAAGCAAAATGGAATGAGACTAGGAAGGAGATAGCGCCATGATCCAAGGAGATCAATAAGCTAGGTGATGAATCGCCACTTGAGTCATGGATCAAGATAAGATTCAAGGTTCTATGAAGAAACCCTAGGAGAGCACTCTCCCTTTCTCAAGACACAAGTCTTAGAAAAATTCTATTTCATTCAATTCAAAAGTGATTCCAAAATGGAAATTGCCTAAGTTATAAGACCCCTTGTGTGTGGTTGGCCTTGAGTCATCCTAGCCACTTGATCCTTGATGGATTGATCAAGTGATGCTAAACACCCCTCACTTGATCAATTCAAGAAGGATCTAGAGTTAATGAGATCAAGAGGCTCATAACTCATCTAAGTTTGTGATGATCATGGATTAATTAAGATGGAATTCTATGCCTTGGATTAGAAGTAAATCCTAAGGCTAGAATCCCTTCTTAGATGAGAGTCAACAATTTAGAACTTGACTTAAATTTACACCTTTGATTATGGGATAATCAAGTGGTGGAAATTTAAATGAAGTTAATGACAATTCCACTAATTCTCTCTCTTAATCCATCCACTCTCTTTTAAGAGAGTGTATTACACTTGCTTAGTTGGGTCATAAGACACTTAAGCCCATCTTAAGAGGCTTTGACCAACACAAATAGAAGTTAACATGTCCATAAAAGGAGCTTGGCCTAAATTCACAAACAAACATAGGTCCAAGCTTTACACAAATTAAAGCTAAACTAATTACAAAATACTTAGAAAATTACAAGGCTTCATTTGCCTACTTTGTTGACTTCCAAGAGTTGACCGTTGACTTTGACTTTGACTTGTTGACTTTGACTTGGTCAACTCTTCTTCAACTTGGGCTTCAATTCTTCTTTGCATTGCCCTTGTAATCCTCATGCTTGGGAGATGGTCCTCCATCAATCCCTCCTTCTTGTGGCCAACTTGTCCCCAAGTGGCCTTAGCTTATTAAATACAAAACCATTTTACCCGGATCAAAGATCAAACAAACTCTTTTAAGTTTAACATTTAATATCAAGATGGTTTGCCCACTAATATCAATATCAAAATGTAAAGAAGTGAAGAAGGAAATCAAGTGATTGTTTATGCATAAACCGTAACTCCAAGGAGTTTCTATTTCCTCCTTTAGAAGTGTAGATATTAGTTCTTCAATCCTTGTGGAATCATGTTTGAAACTCTTGTTTAAAAATCTTCTTTTAGGTGTAGAAGCTTGTGATGTTTCCTCCTTCATGGACTCATTCTTCCACCTAAAAGGGCAACCATTAGTAGAATCAAACAAGAATCTCAACTTAACATTTTCAAACATTTCCCAAGACCTATATAGGGAACCTATTGTGTCACAAATTGTGTTGTGCAAATTAGAAATAATAGGATAAGTAAGAGGCAAACAAGTCTCCCTTTTTGATAATGCATAATCTCTAAGTACCCCATTTCCTCTTCCTAGGTCACTCCATGGTTCCTCTATTCACAACTTCTCACTTGGTCCTAGAACACAAAATTTCTTGGGAGTGAATCCTCTAGCTATCACACAAGGTGCCTTTGGTGTTTCAATATATGTGGAAATTTGTAATGTGCCCTCCTTCTTTACTTCATTCATCAACCTATATGAACAATTAATATCATAAGAGTAAAAGTTAGTAGGCACAATTAAAAATTCCACATTTCAAAATTCAATGGTTTTCCATGGCTCAATGTTTCTCAAGGTTGGCAACCCATGTGGAATGTCCTTGGGAAACACATCTTTGAACTCCTCCTTGGATGCATCCAAATCTTGTTGCTTACCTACAATGTTAGTGCTCAACACAAAAGGATTAGGTAAACAAAGAAATATGTTTTTCCTAGCTAGGAATTCTCTCCTCAACTCACCTTTCCCAATAAGCAAACTCTCATTAAGATCTACCTTACATGAATTCTCGGTTTGCCTATGCTTAAGGGAGGTTTCTCTTTTGTTTTTCAACCTAGAATCACTAGTGGCATGCTTGGTAATTAACCTTGAACTCTCGGCCAAGGCTAGTTTTCTAGGTGTTTTGGTTTCCTTTTTCTTTGTTTTGGTGGAAATCTCGGCCTTAGCATCCCTAGGTCCTAGATTCTCACCCTTTTTCTCATTTTCTCTTTTTAACTTCATCTTTATTTGATCCTCACATAGTTCCCTAGGTGACAAAGGTTTGAAGGAGACCTTCTTGCTCATATGAGAAAAGACATAGGTGTTGGAAATACCATCATGAATGGCATGCTTGTCATATTGCCAAGGTCTTCCTAGTAAAAGGTGGGTGGCTTCCATAGGCACTACATCACACAACACATCATCTCTATACTTGCCTATGGTGAAGTTAATAAGGACTTGCTTACTAACTAACATCTCTCCTTTATCACACAACCATTGTAATTTGTAAGGTTTAGGGTGTGGGGATGTCCTAAGCTCTAGCTTATTTACTAACCTAGTACTAACAACATTTGTACAACTACCACTATCTATGATAAGAGAACATACCTTCCCTTCCACTAGGCATCTAGAATGGAAGATATTTTTCCTTTGTGAGTCATCCAATTCCTTAAGGGCACTCCCAAGCATCTTCCTTACCATGAGGAGGTCTCCATCTTCCGATTGCTCCATGTTTGAGTGCTCACTAGCACTAACTTCCTCTTCTTCACTTGAAGAGTGAGTGGACTCTTCACTAGTGATCCCTCCATCTACTCTCATGATCATGGCCTTCTTGTTGGGACATTGGGAAGCTATGTGTCCATGTCCTAAACACTTGAAACACTTAATGTTAGAAGGTTTAGAAATAGGTTTTGCAACTTCCTTACCTTTGGGGTCATCTCGGCTAGACTTGTAGAAAGTCTTGGATGATCCCTCCTTCTTTTGCTTATCCTTCCAACTTGAAGATCCATGTGTGAAAGACTTCTTGAAGGAGCTCTTCCTCTTTAGTTGGCCCTCAATCCTCTCGGCCTTGTGAATGGCATCCTCCAAGGTTCTATAATGTTGGAGTTTCAAGACATCTTGGATCTCCCTATTCAAACCATTAGTGAACCTAGCAATTGTAGCTTCCTTCTCCTCTTCATAGCCGGCTCTCATCAAGGTCAATTCTAGATCCTTGTAGTACTCTTGCACACTCCTTCCACCTTGAGTTAATCTTTGGAGCTTCACATGGAGGTCCCTTGTATAAGATTTAGGCACAAATCTCCCCTTCATGGCATCCTTCAATTGGGTCCAAGAAGTGATGTGTGGCCTTCTCCTCTTCTCGGCATCTACAAGGACTTGGTTCCACCAAACCAAGGCATAACCTTCAAACTCCAAGATGGCTAAGTTAAGCCTCTTCTCTTCACTCAAGTGTGGATAGCAAGAATAAACTTGATCAACCTTCATCACCCAATCTAGGTAACTCTCGGCCTCACTATCTCCAAGGAACTTGGGTAGCTTAATCTTGTTTCTTCTTTCCCACTCTCTAGGTTCATACTCTTCCACATTTCTTCTAGGGGTGTGATTCGGCCTTCTAGGTTGAGGATCTCTCCTTCCCCCCCTTGCATTCCTATAGCCTTTAAAGGGTTCATCCTCATCATAGTTGTTTCCCCAATCACTCTCCCTAGGTGTGCTATAGTCCCCTCTAGGAATTCCTTCCTCACTTCCACTACCTCTATAGCTATTTCTCCTACTCCTAGGTACTTCATTGCTTAGGCTTCCACGGCCCTCTCTAGGTACAGCCCCTCCCCCATTGTGACCACCATGATTGCCACTAGTGTCCCCAAGGATCCTCTTCTCTAATTCCTTCTTTATCCTCCTTTCCTCCTTTAACCTCCTCTCTTGGTCAAACCTCTCCTCCAAGCTAGCACTAAGCATGGACTTCACCATATCCATCATCCTTTTAGACCTTGGGGAGAGATCATTTTCGACACTAGGAGAAGTATCCATTGCTGCACAAGAAAAGGTTAGATAACAAATACAATTATATAAGGGATCCTTGCCTCTCTCTAAGTGTTTCACTCTAGTAGCACTCGTGTATCACTCTTGAGATGGCTTTTTCTATGATGTGCACACTTGCCTTTTTCCTCTCAATCTCCTTAAAGTTTCTTGAGGAACCTCTATCAATTATCAATGTCCAATGTACTCAAATGAAAGAGGAACAATTCATTACAAGCTTAAGGAAATTCAAAGGAGACAAATACTCAAGACAAAACTAGTAGGAAGCCAAAGAAGACAAGCAACAAACAAGACTCAATGACAAAGTTAGCTACTCAAAAATGGAAATTCATGATTAGACAAAGGCTAATATATTTACTACACTAAAAATGAAGGAAAACTAGTATTTAACAACTGCAAAAAATTTTGAAACAAAACACAAAGAAGAGAAGAAGTCAAGTGCAATTTTGCTAGACAATTTGCGCCTCCTGTTTGCGCCCTGGCGCAAATTTGTGCCTCTTGTTTGCGCCCTGGCGCAAAATTCCAGAGAAGGAGGTAGATTTGCGCCTCCTGTTGCTCTAATTTGCGCGTAGGCGCAAATGCTGGTGTTTCTTGGAAAATTTGACAGCAACCGTCACCAAAATTTGCCCAACTTGTGAAATTTTTTTAGCATAGCAAAAGAGCTTGGAAAATTATGAAACTTTCCAGTTGAGCTTATATATATGTATATTGAATGACCAAATTCCCAGAATTCAATAAATAAATGTTTAACCCCTTGAACCAACTGCAAACCCGAAACTGCCACAGCAACAGCAAAACCGTCACTAAGCTGGAAGTTAGGCTTGAAAATTGGCTCAAAATGACTTGAAATTTTGGGGAATGGTTTGTGTGATGTTTAGGCACGAAATAAGCTCAAATTAAGGTGCAGGGAAGCCACAAATATGGGTCCAAAAACAGGGCAAAGACAGGGAAAATATGTCTAGGCACATGCAAAGCACACTACAAGTTCAAATATCATGTTATTAGCAATTTTGACACAATTTGTAATATGATGCTTGAGCCAAATGAGTAATTGTTGCCTAATTGAGCTTGGACACAAAATTTGTGGGTGTTTAATGATCCTAATTTCCCAATGTACTGCACTCAATTTTTCCCAAAAATTCTACTACAAGAGCTACTCAAAATTTCACTCTAATTTTTCTTCAAACTTCTTTTCTTGTATTTTTCTTTTCTTGAATTTTTTTCTTTGACTCTTTTTCTTGTATATTTTATCTTGCTCTTTTCTTTTCTTTTTTTTTTCTATATTTTTCTTTTGGCTATTCTTTGCTGGACAGTCCAAGTGTAGGCTCAAATACTCAAGCAAGTCAAGTCAAACATTACTAACAGCAAGATAAAGCATGGTAGTGGTAACTTGAACTTATAATGAGCAATGCACATAATAATAACACATATAAGCACTAATTAAGCCACATAAGATGCAGGGGATTAACAATTCCAGCAAAGAGACTCAAAATACATATTGAGAGAATTCATCAAACACATGGGGGCTATCAACTAGAATGTGTCTAGCATGTAAGATAAGCCATGTATGATCAACCATGAGTGTCAGAACATCTCATCTATGCATTGGACAGCCAAGACACACAACAAAACTCAAATAAAAATTCAATTGAATCAAAAATTGAAATCAAAAATTGAAATCAAAAAGATAGGAGCTAGACTCAATATCACAAGTGAAGAACAACTAGGTGAAGAACAAGCTCTTGATACCAAATTTGATGCAAATCCATGTAGCTAGAAGATGCTCCACGGATCTAACACCCTTTGTTTGCCCAATCTTCAATTCACCAAGTGATCTTCACTCAAGACCAAGAAAAGCTTGTGGAATATAGGCTAAGGTATGTAATGGTTTCGGTTTGTGACCAAGAAGAAGAAGAAGCAAAATGGAATGAGACTAGGAAGGAGATAGCGCCATGATCCAAGGAGATCAATAAGCTAGGTGATGAATCGCCACTTGAGTCATGGATCAAGATAAGATTCAAGGTTCTATGAAGAAACCCTAGGAGAGCACTCTCCCTTTCTCAAGATACAAGTCTTAGAAAAATTCTATTTCATTCAATTCAAAAGTGATTCCAAAATGGAAATTGCCTAAGTTATAAGACCCCTTGTGTGTGGTTGGCCTTGAGTCATCCTAGCCACTTGATCCTTGATGGATAGATCAAGTGATGTTAAGCACCCCTCACTTGATCAATTCAAAAAGGATCTAGAGTTAATGAGATCAAGAGGCTCATAACTCATCTAAGTTTGTGATGATCATGGATTAATCAAGATGGAATTCTATGCCTTGGATTAAAAGTAAATCCTAAGGCTAGAATCCCTTCTTAGATGAGAGTCAACAATTTAGAAGTTGACTTAAATTTACACCTTTGATTATGGGATAATCAAGTGGTGGAAATTTAAATGAAGTTAGTGGCAATTCCACTAATTCTCTCTCTTAATCCATCCACTCTCTTTTAAGAGAGTGTATTACACTTGCTTAGTTGGGTCATAAGACACTTAAGCCAATCTTAAGAGGCTTTGACCAACACAAATAGAAGTCAACATGTCCATTAAAGGAGCTTGGCCTAAATTCACAAACAAACATAGGTCCAAGCTTTACACAAATTAAAGCTAAACTAATACAAAATACTTAGAAAATTACAAGGCTTCATTTGCCTACTTTGTTGACTTCCAAGAGTTGACCATTGACTTTGACTTTGACTTGTTGACTTTGACTTGGTCAACTCTTCTTCAACTTGGGCTTCAATTCTTCTTTGCATTGCCCTTGTAATCCTCATGCTTGGGAGATGGTCCTCCATCAGTTCTCAATATTTGGAGGGGAATTGTATGAGAATTTTAGCATGAAATTGTGTCTAGATTTTGACATGACCAATGTGATTTAGAAATATTATGCAATGCATTAATCCTAGAAAGGCATATTGAGCTTCCAACTGATTCGATTCTTGAGTGCTTGTTACCATTTGAAGTGTTTTGTTCTAGAACTTGCTTTTACTCTTGATCAAAATTGCATACTTGTATGATTGGATACAAATGATAAAGGCATAATTCTTTCTTGTACCCTTGAGCCAAATAAGCCTTATCCTTGAAATTATCCTTTGCTAGCCACTTTGTGCCTTAATTACCTTTTTCTTTCTTGGAATTTAAGCTCATTACAAACCTATATAAGTGGAAAACCAATTGTCCTGCCATTGGAACTTTTAAGAGTATTGGTTTATTTACTTAGATGATAGGTTTTGATTTTAAGTTTGGGGTTACATTTTGGGGTTTATGTGTGGCTTATGACTTGAGGACAAGTCAAATTTCTAAGTTTGGGGTTGGGTCACTTTGTATTAGGTGTTTATCCTGGATACTAGTGCATTTGTGTAAATAGTAGATAATTGCACTCTAGTTGCATTTTCCTTTTTCATTCATACCATACAAAATTTTTCTTTCTTTCTTGTTTTAGTAATTAGTGAGACCCACTTAAGAAAAACAAAGTGCAAAAATAAAGAGAAAAACAGGAGTATAAAAAGAAAGAAAAAGGGAAGAAGAAGAAAATCCCAAAAATTTACAAGGAAAGAATTCCAGAAAATGCCAAGAAAAAGAAAATGCCAAAAATTTTCAAGAAAAGAATTCTAGAGAAAGCAAAAGAAAACAAGTTAAGAAGAAAATGTCAATTCAAAGCAAAAAGAAAAGAAATCAAGAAGAAAAGAGTACAAGGTTGGTCTCATTAGTTATTTTTGTTGCTTTATTTTTATCTTTGTTCTTATCTTTAATTTTTCCTTCTTTCCATCAGTATTTCATGCATATCATATAGGTTTGAACTTTTACTCTTTGAAGTTCCTTTGGAACTTTAGCCTAGTTCCCTTCTCTTTTATCCCACCTTTACCTAAGCCCCATTACAACCATGAAAAGACCTTTTGATTGTCCAATTCATACTTGAAGGCAGTGGAGATTTTGAGAGCCATTGCAAGCTTATGGTAACATGACCTTTGATTGGTAACCCTAAGAGAAAACACAAGCCCAAACACTTGAGAGATTGAGTATAAACACTTGACTTGTGAGAACCGCTTGATATTGCTAAATTACATTCTTAGTGCCAATCTATGGTTACTTGCTTATGCTTGATGAATTGTGCAGTTACTTGACATTATTGTGAGCACATGTTCAACTTTCATTGATGATTTGAGTTGACTTAAGGAGTCAGAAGTTGTGTGTTGAATTCTGAACGGGCCTTGAGCCTAATGCTATACCATAATTCTAGGTTTGCTTGAGGACAAGCAAAGCTTTAAGTTTGGGGTTGTGATAAGTGCTATATTATACATGTTTTTCTAGGTGTTTTGAGTCCATTTTCATCTGTTTTTACTAGGACTAGTGTAGTTTAGATAAGAAAATGGTGAAAATATCATGTTTGTTTAATGTTAGTTCTTGATTTGGTGTTTTGTTAGTTTTATAGGTCCTTCTTGTGTTTTTAAGTCATTTTTTTTATCCTTTTCTTGTCATGTTTAGGTTCATTGAAGGATTGAAGAGGAGATAGAAGCAAGGAATGGAGTGAATGCTAGAATTGAAGCTTGGAATGAAAGCTCCTAGACCTGAGATGAAGACTTGGAGTGCAAGCCATCAAGAGTAAGGGAAAAATTGAAGCCTAAGCCATGGAAGCAGGAGCAGTTGCGCCAGGGCGCAAACCAGAGCGAACCAAGGCGCAACTCTCCTTCATTCTTTGCCAAGATGCGCCAGGGCGCAATGCAGGGCCAGACCAGGGCGCAATTCTCCATCATTCCATGCCCATTTGCGCCAGGGCGCAATGCAGGGCGCAATTCTCCATCATTCCATGTCCATTTGCGCCAGGGCGCAATTCAAGCCAGGCCAGGGCGCAGCTCTCCTTCCTTCCCTTTCCAGATGCGCCAGGGCGCAAACCAGGGTTCATGCAGGGCGCAAATTATGGTTTCCTCTCTGCCAAGATGCACCCAGGCGCAAATCTATTAAGGGTGAGGCGCAAATGCTGCAGTATATATAGGGATCCTTGGGCGCGAAAATGGGAATCGAATTCTATCTTCTTCTGCACGCTTCCTCTGCACAATTCTCTCTTCTCCAGTCTCATTCTTCCCATCCTCCATCAAACCTCGAAGATTTCGGAAGCCTTGGAGCTTGTGGAAGCAAGATCCAGACCTTCATGGAGTGCTTCTTGTGTTTGAATTCCTTTTCTCTTCTTCCATTTCTCGTTTCCATGTTAGGCTAGATCTCTAGTTTAGGGATTGGGGATTTTGATTTTGTAACTCTTGTAAAGACTTCTTCATGTTAATTTAAGTGTAATTTCATTCAATTGATTGATCTCTTCTTACTTATGGCCAATTCTTGAAGTTTACTCACGAAATTCAAATAGTTGATAGGGATATTGGTGTTTGAATTGGACTGAACTGTTCCTTAGGGATTTGTATCTCATTTCAATTATACGATTGGAAAATTGATAATTGAATTAGGAGAGGAAGTAGATCATTATAGTCATGCATGAGTCTAGGGATAGAACTTGTATACTATGAGATGCTGTGAATTCATCTGTTTCGCTTCTTGAATTACTTTCTATTTTCACCTAAGGGATTAGGAATTATAGTAGCAATTCAAAGGGTCTAAATACCTAGGAATAGGATTAGTCTTCGGTATCACGAATTCTATCTCCACTTGATTGAATCTTTATTGAATTGACATAGGATGTGGTTACTTGAGGGAAGAATCAAATGAACCGTTTCCCTAACTGTCTTCACTATCTTGTTTAGAAACCTAAACATTTAGTGCTTTCTTTAATTGTTTACGTTGTATTACTTACTTTTACATAAACACTTAGTTTCACATAAATGATTGATTCATTGGTTCATCCTAATAGAGAAGCATGCTAAGTAATCGGTAATTCATCATTTAGTCTCTGTGGTTCGACAATCTTCACTCATCTTTTCTAAACTTGTAAACGACCGGTACACTTGTTGTAGTGCGAAAGAGCTTTTAAAAGTCTAACAGGCTGCTTGATGGAGCTTTCATGATAGTGCTTTAAGCGCTTGCCGTTCACCATGAATGTATTCCCCGTTCGATCATCTTTAAGTTCAACTGCACCAAAGGGAGAAACATTAGAAATCACAAATGGACCATCCCACCTAGATTTAAGTTTACCAGGCATAAGCTGAAGGCGATAATTAAAGAGAAGAACTTTCTGTCCAACTGAAAACTCCCTGTGAAGGATTTGCCGATAATGGAAGGCTTTGGTCTTCTCTTTATATATGTGTGAACTTTCATAAGCCTCCAATCTCAGCTCCTCTAACTCTTGGAGTTGCAGTTTCCTCTCTGCTCCAGATTGGTCCAAGTCCATATTACACCGCTTGACTGCCCAGAAAGCACGGTGCTCAAGTTCCACAGGGAGGTGGCAGGCCTTACCATAGATCAGCCTGTAAGGAGTCATCTCAATCGGGGTCTTGTAAGCAGTTCGGTAGGCCCATAAAGCGTCATCCAAATGCTTGCTCCAAATCTTCCCCGTTGGAACTCACGATCTTCACAAAATGAGCTTGATCTCCCTGTTAGAGATCTCAGCTTGTCCGTTAGTCTGCGGTGGTAAGCAGTGGCAACCTTATGGAGTACTCCATATTTCCTCAGTAAAAGGTCCATGCTCCGGTTGCAGAAATGTGTGCCCTGGTCACTGATGATGGCCCTGGGAATACCAAACCTGCAAAATATATGGGAACAAACAAAATCTACTACAACAGCAGAATCGTCAGTCCTAGTGGCTTTCGCCTCAACCCATTTAGAGACATAATCAACAGCGAGCAGGATGTAAGTAAACCAGAATGAAACAGGAAATGGTCCCATGAAATCAATGCCCCAAACATAAAAAACATCACAAAATAATATGAGTTGGTGAGGCATCTCATATCTACGAGAAATATTTCCTATTTTCTGACACTTATCACAAGATTTGCAATACTCATAAGCATCATGAAATAAAGAAGGTCAAAACAGTCCAGAGTCTAACACTTTCCTAGCAGTCCTCCTAGGTCCAAAATGACCACCACAAGCAAAAACATGACAGAAGGCAAGAATAGATGCAAACTCATACTCAGGTACACATCTCCTAATAATCTGGTCACTACAAAATTTCCACAAATAGGGATCATCCCATACATAATGTTTAGAATCACTATTAAGTTTCAATGCATGAGCCCTAGTGAAATCTTCAGGAATTAAACCAACAACCAGATAATTTACAATGTCAGCATACCGAGGGGATGAGAATTTACCTTGTAGCTGTAAAAGCTGCTCATCTGGAAAATCATCCGCAATAGGGGAGAGTGAGGCAGGCAGATGGATATGGCTAAGGTGATCAACCACCAAGTTCTGAGCTCCACTTCTATCCTTGATCTCAATATCAAATTCTTGGAGCAGAAGCATCCATTTGATGAGTCTGGGCTTGGCATCTGCCTTCTTCAGAAGGAACTTTAAAGCTACATGATCAGTAAAAACAACAATCTTAGCATTTAACAAGTAAGACCGAAATTTATCTAAGGCAAATACAACAGCTAAAAGCTCCTTCTCTGTAGTGGGGTAATTGGACTATGCTAAGTCCAAGGTCTTGGAGGCATAAGAAATGACATGGGGAGCTCTATCTCGCCTCTGAGCTAGGATTGCACCAACTGCATAGTTGGAAGCGTCGCACATCAACTCAAATGGAAGGGTCGAATCCGGTGGTTGGATGATAGGAGCAGTGGTCAAGCACTTCTTAAGTAGATTGAAAGCATCCTTGCATGAGTCAGTGAAGAGAAAATCCACATGTGTTGAAGTAAGGTGGTGAGAGGCTGGGCTATGCGGTTGAAGTCTTGGATGAATCTCCTGTAGAAACCTGCATGGCCAAGAAAAGAGCGAACTTCCCGCACAGAGGCGGGGTAAGGCAAAGTAGAAATAACTTCTATCTTAGTAGGATCTACCTCAATTCCTTTCTTAGAAATTACATGCCCTAATACAATACCAGACTCGACCATGAAATGACATTTTTCATAATTTAACATGAGATTGCTTTCAATGCATCTATTCAAAACCTTTGCTAGACTACTCAGGCAATCATCAAAACAGGAACCATAGACAGAAAAATCATCCATGAATACTCCATACACTCCTCTAAGAAATCAGAAAAGATGCTTACCATGCACCTCTGAAAGGTGCCAGGTGCATTGCAGAGTCCAAAAGGCATCCTTCTGTATGCATAAGTGTGAAAGTAGTTTTCTCCTAGTCCTCTGGTGCTATGTGGATCTGGAAGTAACCTGAAAAACCATCCAGAAAACAGTAATGAGATTTACCAGCTAAAGGTAAGGGATAGTGATCTTTTCGAGTAGCCTGGTTTAGTCTTCTATAATCAATGCAGACTCTCCAACTGTTCTGGATTTTGGTGGGTATCAGCTCATTCTTCTCATTTGCCACCATGGTTACTCTAGACTTCTTTGGTACAACTTGAACTGGACTTACCCACTGGCTGTTAGAGATCGGATATATAATGCCAGCTTGAAGAAGCTTAGTGACCTCTTCCTTGACAACATCCAAAATAAGTGGGTTAAGTATTCTCTGAGGCTGTCTAACTGGTTTAGCTCCATCTTCCAATAATATCTGATGCATGCAAGTAGTGGGGCTAATACCAGGGATGTTTGCAAGGGTCCATCCAATCGCCTTCTTGTGGATCCTCAGAACATTAAGCAACTTGGCTTCTTGATCAGATGAAAGGTTCTGGGCTATGATTACCGGTAGCTTCTGATCCTCCTCTAAGTATGCATATCTGAGATTCTCAAGAAGTGTCTTAAGTTCTAGCTCAGGTGGTTGCTCAATAAAAGGTCTGATAGTGGCATAGTTGAGAAACTCAGTTGAGCTAGTGGTACCTACAAAATAATTAGATGGGTGAGAAGCAGCTTTAGGCAGTCTATACAAAGCATTATATCCAGAATCAGAATTAAGACTAACTTCACTGTTCACATCAACCATAAACTCGGATGCAGAGATATTAGTACCAGATAAACTCAATTCAGATGCAACAACTATAGCATACTCATGCATGAGCATATCAGGATAATTAGTACAAACATGGCACCAAGAATGAGTATCACAGTCACAGCTCAAAACAGATGCATCAGATAATTTCAAATCAATCCCACAAGATGAATCATCAGCCATACAAGTATCATGCATAGATTCCAGAAACTCATCTATCATGTCATCAATAACATCTATTCTCAAAACAGAATGTTCTTCCCTAGGTTGTCTCATGGCATCAAAAATATTAAATTTAACAGTGCTATCACCAAACTCCATGGACATGGTACCAGAATGCACATCAATTTCAGTCTTAGCTGTTTTCAGGAAAGGTCTACCAAGAATAATGGGTGAGCTATTGCAACCTAATTCACCCTCCATCTCAAGAATATAGAAATCAGCAGGAAAAATCAATTCATTCACCCTAACTAAAACACCTTCAACTAAACCAGCAGGGTGTGCATTACTCCTATTAACTAACTGTATCACAACACTAGTAGCTTTCAGAGGTCCTAATCCTAGAGACTTAAAAACAGATATAGGCATGACATTCATAGAAGCTCCTAAATCTAACATGCAATCATCAAATTTATAATTTCCAATAATACAAGGAACAGAAAACGTCCCTGGATCCTTGCACTTTGGTGGCATGGGCTGAATGAGTGCAAACACATTCTTGCTGAGACTAACTCGCTCATGGCCTGCTAGCTTCCTTTTGTTGGTACACAATTCTTTCAGAAACTTTGCATATTTAGGGATTTGGTGGATTGCGTCCAAGAGGGGAATGTTAACCTCCACCTTGCGAAAGGTGTCAAGTATCTCCTTCTCCAATGCTAACTCGACTAATTTCTTTGAATGGGAAAGTCTCTGAGGAAAAGGGACTGCAGAGGGAGGAATGGACTCAAATGTGTCTGCATGTGTAGTACTTCTATCTGTAGGTGGTGGTGCTTCATTGGCTAGCCTCTCAGGTAGGTCAACTTGCTTCCCAGATCTCAAGGTAATGGCATTCACATTATTGCCATGTGAGTTCGGATTTGGCACAGTCTGAGAAGGCAAGGTAAAGGATGAGGATGCAGGGGACTAGTTCTGATTAATAGCATTGGCCAGTTGGCCAATCTGTGTCTGCAGGCTCTGAATGGTGGCCTCAGTCCTATACTGAAACTGCAAGCTATTAGTGGCCATTTGCTTCATCAACTCCTCCAAGGAAGAGCCACTGGATACCTACTGAGGTGCAAGCTGTGGTGGCTCCCTTTTTTATTGAAAGGAAGGTGTATACTGATTGTTGGAGGGTTGCCAATGTTGCTGAGAGTGCCTATTCTATTGAGGCTGCCAATGTTGCTACTGATTGCTTGGGACATGAAATTGTTGGTTTCGGTTCTGATTCCACATCTCAAATTTGGGTGATCCTTCCAACCAAGGTTGTAGGTATTAGAGTAAGGATTATTCTGAGGTCTCCCAGGGAACACTCTAGCAGCTGCTATAGTAGGGTCCTGCTGGTACCCCTCCTGCAAGGTTGGACAAACATCAATAGAATGATAGGGATCAGAACATATACCACAATTTGCGCTCTACGGGGCTACAGGTGTTACATTGGCTGTCTGTGTCACTACTAACTGTCTGACCAAAGAGGTGAGCTCATCCAATTTGTTGGTCAGAATCTGCTGATCTGCATATGGGGAATGTGATGGTGCAGGTGTAGAGGCTGGTCTACTTAATGTTGTTGACTGCACATGGTATACATTGTTGCTTCTGGTGCCAAACTGTTGGGCATTTGCAGCCATGTTAGAAATAAGTTCTCTGGCTGCAGCTAGGGTCTTATCCACCAAAGCACCTCCACTTGCAGTGTCTACCATGTTGCGGTCCATGGGTAAGAGTCCCTCATAAAAATACACAATAAGTAGTTGATCTGTGATATGATGATGAGGGCAGCTGGAGACCAGTCTCTTGAACCTCTCCCAGTACTCATGCAAGTTCTCCCCATTAGCTTGTCTAATTCCACAAATCTCCTTTCTGATGGATGCAGCTCTAGAAGCTGGGAAGTATTTCTCCAAAAAGAGGCGTTTCATGTCACCCCAACTCCTAATAGTTGTTGGTTGCAGGTAGTACAGTCAGTCCTTAGCATTCCCATCAAGTGAAAATGGGAAGACCTTCAGCTTAATGTGTTCTTCATCAATTTCGTGGGGCTTCATAGTGCTACACACTACATGGAACACCTTCAGATGCTTATGGGGATCTTCACCTGCAAGGCCATGAAACTTAGGCAAAAGGTGGATTAATCCAGATTTTAACTAAAAGTCAACATCAAGTTCAGGATATTCAATGCATAAGGGCTGGTAATTGACATCAGGAGCAAAAAATTCCTTAAGAGTTCTATTATCCATATTTGCAATATTATCAGTAGGTATAATATTCCTGTTACGTGCATTCCTACTATTACGAATGATTCTCTCAGGCTCAGGATTTAATACATGCAAATCAGTACTTCTACTTCTAGTGTTCATGCATCAAAAGCTAACAATAATAGTAAAAATAGCTCAATAGCACTAACAGTAGTATCTCACAGCACTCAGCTCTAAATTGTTGTCAGCATGCACCAAATGACCAAAATAAATTGCAAAACAGTATCAAATGATTTTTAAAATTTATTGAACTTATTGAATGTAAACTAACCTATCCTAAGTCTAATAATAAAAAATATATATATATAAATATAAAAATGCATATAAACAATGAGAATTAACAAAGCAATCCCCGACAACGGCGCCAAATTTGACACACGCGCCGAACGTGCATCAAATAAAACCAAATTCTAGCTACTACTTTGCAGTAATAGTGGACTCGAATCATTTCCCTACGGATTACTTTGTTACTTCTCTGTAGCCAAAATTTTAAATGCAATTTTGGGGGATTTTTCTTATTTTGTGCAGAGGGAAAATTAAAGGCAATTAAAAAGTAATAATTAATCAATGACTGAAATTAAACAACAATTAAAAAGCAATTAATAGATTATTAAAAAGCACCAATCCGATCTCTGTTAGATCCTAATTTTCCTCATCAGTTCAACAAAAAAGGGCATTCATCTATGCAATGCATTGAAACTGAGATCTTTCCATGCCAACACTGAACTAATTCTCTAAGATCTTAGAGAATTATCAAAGAACACTTGGTGGCCTTTAAACTCACATAATCACATGAGAGCACACAACATGGTTTCGAATATATAATTATTTCTTTGCATCCGTTATCAATAAAAAACGACAAAATCAACTATCTCAATCCAAAATATGAATCAACATAATGAAATCAAAATTATAGAATCCAAAACGAGTACTCATGCAATTGAAAACGGAGAACCTAAGGAAATTAGGGATCCTATTGAGATCGAATTGGTTGAAGAAATTAGTTGCGCATAATTGAAATTAGACTAAGCATAAATTGAGATTTCCTAATAGAAGAATTAAATTGCAAGAAGGGAGAGAGAAAGAGAATTGGAATGACAAACCAGAAAACCCTAGTAGAGCGACTTGAAAGGAAAAGAGCAATGCTGAAAATTGAAATTGATTGAAATGTAAAAAGTGTGTTACCATTTTCTGAATTGAGGTATTTATAATAAGTGAGTCATGTGCTAGTCACATGACTTTAAGTAACTCAGGTGTAAGGTTCAAAGCCCACTCAATACAAACATTTAAATGGTTCAATTACATGATTTGAAATAGGTCTACACTAATTTTTCACTCTGAATTCCTGCATCAGTTTCGTGCGTCACTTTCAAGGAAATTTTCACCCTAGATGCGGTATGAATTGTGTCTTCATAGATTTTGTAGCTCTTTCAGTCCTCTTTAATTTGACATAAAACGGAGCTTAAACAGAGTTCTGTAGTAAGAGTTATGCCTTTTTTAGTAAACCTTGTCAAAATTAGAAATTTTAACGAATTAGAATAAAAATAAGCACTTAAGGCCCAAATGAGCGCAAACTCATAAATGCACTAAATCATGCTAATTGACCATTAATAATGTTGTAATATAATGTATTAAATGCAGAGAAATTGATCAAAATAATAACTCATCAATGTGTTACAATACTTAACATTCATTTATATTTAATGTATTCTTGAATTGTTAACACATCAGAATCGCAAAGTTTTTCATAATCCGAAGATTTCATATTAAAAAAATGTTTTCTTTTCTACAACGGGTCTTCATGTTAGAAATATACTTTTTAACTTTGATTTAACACTTCTTTCTTATATTTAATTGAAATGAAAATTCTTATGTTAAAACTCTGCAAAATATAATTTCTGATATTTAGAATTTAATTTTTAATTTCAAACATCATGTCACATCAATAATTTGATTAAAGGCTTTGCTTGACATACATTATCTATGAATCATTTATTAACTTTTTAACATGATAGTTTCATTCATCTTATAAATAAATGCTTTTATTTTAATAATTTATAATTATTAAAATTAAAAAATATAATTTATTTTTAAATAAATTTAACTTAATACATTAAGAAAACATATTCTACGCTTTAAGATCTAATATCTGGATACACAAATTAAAATATTCATTTATTGTTGTAGTAGATTTTAAATATAAAATATAAATATTTATTACTCCTGCTATGTATATTTTAAACACATTAATAAAACTTTTATTTTACTATTTATGTTTGGATAATTAATAAAAACTTATTTCGTAACGTGTAATAACTTTATTCCATTAGGTGTGTTTTTAACACACACCTACACCCTTCAAGGGTTATCAATTATTATTTATCATTGTCAACTTAAATAATTATTATAAAGAAATTTATTTAAATTATATTTTAGTTGTATGCTAATTATTAAAAATTAATTATTATTAGAGTTTTTTTTCTCCTTTAAAATAAATTAATAAATATAATACTTAAAGAAAATATTTAAGTCATAATTAATATTATATTCAAGTAAACAATTATATTCAAATGATTTAGAAACTGAATATAGTTGCATGATATTTTTAATGTAAGATTTAATTTTGTTTTATTGATTGAAAATATATTTCAATTACTCATATTTTTTTATTCTATTCTAATAATTTTATTTATAAATCAATTATTTCAATTTTATCGTTTGAATGTAGTTAACATGTTTTGTATTATATATTATGAATAATTTTATATTGTAATCTTAAAATAATTTTAGTTAAGTCGAAAAAAAATAATTTTAATTACAAATCTATTATCAAATTAGAGTCGTGGTATAACAAACAAAAACTATGCCATCCTTCTTATTTAGAAAAAATTAATTAGTGGCAATGTATTAATAGTAAAATAGTATCATTATTTAATGAAATTCTATTTTTAAATAAATGTATTTATTGATTTTTTACTTTAAATTAGTTTTTGTCTGGAATTTTTTCAATAAGAAATAATTAATTAGTGTTGGACTTGAAGCTTGAAGAATGCTGATTGTGTCTCTCTTATGTGTTTTGGTTTTGATGAATGTATCTTTCGGTTTTCCATAGTTGAATGTAACTAGGATATAACTATGTATTGTGTGTTGAGTATAGGCATATATGTGTTGTATTCTTTGCTTAAGACCCCAGAGATATGTAAAACTAGTGTATGATTGATCATGTGAAGAATGTTTGATTTCCATTTGAGAAAAACAGTTTGAAAAACCTTGGAAATCCATTTTTCACTGATGTAATCGATTACAGGCTTGGTATAATCGATTACATTGATCATTCTCTCTGGTGTAATCGATTACATGGTTGATGTAATCGATTACATGCTTTCTACTCTCTGGTGTAATCGATTACATCCCCAGTGTAATCGATTACATGGTTTGAAATTCACCTTTCTGGGTTTCTCTCTTCAATGTAATCGATTACATGCCTGGAAAATTCAAATTGGAGGGTTCTAACGGCTAGTGTAATCGATTACATGCATTTGGGATCAATTACATTGACCGTTGTAGCTCAGATTTGCACGTTTTCTCCCTCCAAATTTGTTCTATAAGTATAATCTTGATGAAACATATGATGTGCTGAAAACCTAGCTTCTTGAAACAACTCTTACACTTTCATATGCTCTAAATCTAGAGTTCATCAAGGTTTTCAAAGAAAAAGGGGAAACTTGATTCATTCCATTGATTGGGTGGATTTCATAGAGCTTAATTGTGATCAGATTCTGCACTTGAGGTGTATTCTTTACTGATCTTTGTATTTTCCAATTCTGGGTTGTTGCTCTAGGAGAGAGGTCTCTATAGATAGAACATTGTGTTTGAGAAGTGATTCTCAAAGTTTTGATCTTGGAGGTGCCAAGGTCTGGGAAGTTCTGTTCTTCAGGTTGAAGAACAGTTTTGGGTGTTTTGATTTCGTTTTTGTGTTGCTTGTTGCAGAGTGAATGTAAAAGAACACAAAAGGGATCATTTGATAGTGGAAAGCCAATCGCAACAGTTGTTGGGTTGGGATCGACGTAGGCGATTGGCGAACCAAAGATAAATCGCCAAGCACTCATTTTCTTCCTTATCCTCTTTACTGAGTTTTCCTTATATTGCTATTATCATTGTTTAAATTCTGCAAAAGATATTTGGTAACGTATTGATAATCAACTCAGTAATTGATACGGTAATTGAATCAGTAATAGAATAGGTAATTGAATCGGTAATTGATACGGTAATTGATAGGTGAATCTAAAATCGATTTGTTTGAATTTAAAAGAAATTAGAAACACGTGAATTTGGGGTAAAGTTTAACAAGAATCTATTCACCCCCCCCCCTCTAGATTCATACATAGGGACCAACAATTGGTATCAGAGCTACTTCTAGTAAGTTGCTCTAGAATTTGATCCATAATGGCCAGTAATCAATTACCATTTGCTGAAGGTGCCTCTATTAATAGACCTCCTCTGTTTTGTGGAGATAACTATCCATTTTGGAAAGTTAGAATGAAAATCTTTATGGAGTCTATAAATAGAAACATTTGGCAAGTCAAGTTGTAAATCGATTTTAAAATCCCCACATATATAGTTGATGGAAATGAATTAGAAAAACCATTTGAGAAGTGGGAACCAGAAGAAATTAGGAGAGCAGAAAATGATGCTAAAGCTTTAAATATTATACATTCCGCATTAAACTCTGATGAATTCTTTAGAATTTCAGCTTGTACAACAGCAAAGGAAGCATGGGATCTTATCATGGTGACTCATGAAGGTACTCCTGAGGTGAGAAGAGCTAGAAAGAACACACTCATCCAAGAGTATGAAATGTTCAGAATGGCACAAGGTGAGTCTATCATGGACATGCAGAAGCGATTCACACACATTGTGAATCACCTCAAAGGACTCGGTAAGGTCTTTGTTGAGGAAGAGGTAAACATAAAGGTGTTGAAGTCTCTAAGCAGAAAATGGCAACCAACAGTCACAGCCATTACAGAATCAAAGAACTTGGCCTTAATGACAAGTGCTGAGTTGTTTGGTAAGCTGAGAGAATATGAGATGGATATGTCACGTATGGCTGATGAAGAGCAAAAAGACAAGAAGGCTAAGAGTTTGGCACTTAAAATGGAGGACACAGCTAGTGATAGTGATGCATCATCAAGCTGTGGAAACGAATCTGAGCAAGAAATGAATCTCATGGTCAGAAAGTTCAAAAGGTTCATGAAGAAGAACAACAACAAAAAGAGATTCAACAATGCTAGAAAAGGTTCATCTTCAAAGGTCACATGCTATGAATGTGGCAAGGCTGGACACTATAGATCGGAGTGTCCTAACTTGAAGAAATCAAACAGCAGTGAGCCTAGAAGAGTGGAGCAAGAAGAAAAACTCAAGAAGGACCGGTATCGGAAGAAAAAGGCCTACATTGCTTGGGAAGAAAATGACTGCTCATCCTCTAGTGAAAGCGAAAATGAGGAAGCCAACTTATGTCTTATGGCTAAACCAGAATCGGATGATGAGGTAAGTGATTCTGACTCCTCTAAAAATGATAATGATTATGATGAACTATATACTGCTTTTTGTGAGTTATTTAAAGAAGCAGAAAAATTTAAAAACTAAGTAAAGTTTTGAAAAACAAAGTTGCAGATTTAGAAAATGAAATTTCTGTTTTGAAAACCAATATTCAAGAATTGAAAGATGAAAATGATAAGTTGAAATTGCCCTGTTCAAAGTGTAAATCTTTTACTGCCCCTTTGAAAAAGAATAACAAGAAGCTCCATACATTTAAACAAACCAGCAAGTATAGAAATTTTTCATGTAGTTATTGTATGCAATCTGGACATAATCATTATAACTGCATGATTAGAAAGAAAGGCTTAGATAATGGATTGTTTAAATGGATTAAGAAAGATAGTCATTGTTCTAACATGAAAGGACCCAACAAGATTTGGGTACCAAAAACCAAATGATATCTTTCCATGTGTAGGTGTGCTTGAGAGCCAAACACTCAACATGGTATTTGGATAGTGGCTGCTCAAGACATATGACGGGTGACAAGAGTAATTTTATCTCCTTCAAATCCAAAGAATCTGGTTCAGTAGTATATGGAGATAATAACAAAGGCAAAATTCTGGGTATTGGTGATGTTGGAGACAAATCCAACTCCGTGATTGAAGATGTACTGCTTGTGGAAGGTTTGAAGTTTAATCTTTTGAGTATTAGCCAATTGTGCGACAAAGGCTATCAAGTTTCATTCGACAAAGGCTGCTGCAAGATCAATAACAACGAATCGAATGAGGTATTGATGGTAGGTAAGAGAAGAGGTAACATCTATACACTTGAACTTGATCATTCATCATCATATCATGCATGTCTTACGTCTAATGATGATCTATCTTGGCTTTGGCATAGGCGATAGCACATATTGATGTTCATCAACTTAATAAACTGTCATCTAAGAGCTTAGTAGAAGGACTACCTGAATTAAAGTTCAAAAGAGAAGGCCTATGTGATGCATGTCAGAAAGGCAAGCAATCTAGAAACTCTTTCAAATCTAAAAATGTTGTTTCAACTTCTAGACCGCTTGAATTGCTGCACATGGATCTCTTTGGTCCATCTAGAACTGCTAGTTTAGGTGGAAATCTATATGGATTAATTGTTGTAGATGACTACTCTCAGTTTGCTTGGGTTGCTTTTATACCAAGTAAAGACACCACTTTTAAAGTTTTCAAAATACTTGCTAAAAAGATTCAAAACGAAAAAGATTTGAAAATCAAGTCCATTAGAAGTGATCATGGAGGGGAATTTGAAAATGAACATTTTGAAAAGTTTTGCGAAAAATATGGAATCGATCACAATTTTTCCGCTCCAAGAACTCCACAACAAAATGGGGTTGTTGAAAGGAAAAACAGATCTTTAGTAGAACTAGCTAGAACTATGTTGAATGAAAGTGGTTTGCCTAAATATTTTTGGGCTGATGCAGTTTCCACTGCGTGCTATGTTCTAAATAGAATTGTGATTCGACCTCTTTTAAAGAAAACCCCCTATGAACTCTATAAAGGCAAGAAACCCAATATATCTCATTTTCGGGTATTTGGGTGTAAGTGTTTTGTTTTGAATAATAGCAAAGAGCCTCTTGGTAAGTTTGATGCCAAGGCTGATGAGGGTGTGTTTATTGGGTATTCATCATCAAGTAAAGCATATAGAGTTTTTAATAAAAGGAGAATGTGCATTGAGGAATCAGCATGTCAAGTTTGATGAAACTAACAATCCCCAAAAGGGAAGTGTGTTTGTTGATGATGATGAGCATGTAGGTGAAGAAAGCACAAGCAAAGAAGAACAGCAAGAACCACCAACTACTTCTCATGAGTTTCCAAAAGAATGGAGGAAACCAAGAGATTTATCTCTTGACAACATCATTGGTGACATCCATAAGGGAGTATCTACTAGATCTACTCATAACATGTTCTGTGATGATTATGCATTTGTATCTCAATTTGAACCTTCTTGTGTTGATGATGCTATAAATGATGAATATTGGATGAATGTTATGCAAGAAGAATTGAATCAGTTTAAAAGGAATAACGTATGGGAGTTAGTACCTTTTAAAAGAGATATGAATGTAATTGGAACAAAATGGGTGTTTAAGAATAAGTTAGATGAGAATGGAGTTGTGGTTAGGAATAAGGCTAGACTAGTAGCTAAGGGATATAATCAACAAGAAGGAATAGATTTTGGTGAAACATATGCCCCTGTTGCTAGACTAGAAGCTGTTAGAGTTTTACTTGCTTTTGCCTGCATACATGATTTCAAGTTGTTTCAAATGGATGTTAAAAGTGCTTTCTTGAATGGCTATATAAATGAAGAAGTTTTTGTTTCACAACCTCCTGGATTCACTGATTTCAGATTTCCTGAACATGTGTACAAACTCAAGAAGGCCCTATATGGTCTTAAACAAGCCCCTAGACAATGGTATGAAAGGCTAAGTAAATTTCTTTTGTCAAAAGGGTTCTGCAGAGGTAATGTTGACAAAACTCTTTTCATAAGGAGGAAGTCAAATTGTATTTTGTTGGTTCAAGTTTATGTTGATGATATTATATTTGGATCAACTAATAAATCTCTGTGTGAAGAGTTTGTGAATAGCATGCAGGGGGAGTTTGACATGTCTATGATGGGAGAACTCAAATTCTTCCTAGGATTGCAAGTCAAACAACTGAAAGATGGAATCTTCATACATCAAGCAAAGTACACCAAGGAATTGTTGAAGAAATTCGACATGGAGAGTTGTAAGATCTCAAACATTCCTATGTCAACTAATCTCTACTTGGATAATGATGCAGCTGGACAAAGTGTAGACCAATCAAGATATAGAGGGATCATTGGATCACTCTTGTACCTCACAGCAAGTAGGCCAAACATCATGTTCAGTGTGTGTGTTTGTGCAAGATTCCAATCTGCACCAAAGGAATTACACATGGCAGCTGTGAAGAAAATCTTGAAGTATCTCAAAGGAACTACGAACTGTGGTTTGTGGTATCCAAAAGGTACGTATCCCACATTGGTTGGTTTTAGTGATGCTGACTTTGCTGGTTGTAAACCTGATAGGAAAAGCACAAGTGGTGTGTGTCATTTGTTTGGAGGAAGCTTGGTCTCATGGTATAGCAAGAAGCAAGCTCGTGTAGCTCTTTCAATGGGCAGAGGCGAGTATGTAGTGCGCAGTAGTCGTTGTGCTCGGACCATTTGGTCAAGCAACAACTGGAGGATTTTGACTTAAGCTTGATCATATTCCAATCAAGTGTGACAACACAAGTGCCATCAAGATCACGAAGAATCCGGTTTTACACTCAAGGACAAAGCACATCGAAAAAGTGCGTCATCACTTCATTAGAGATCATGTTGAGAAAGGAGATTGTGAGGTGGAATTCATTGACACAGAAAATCAACTCGCGGATATCTTCACAAAACCTCTGCCCAAGGAGAGGTTCTTCAAACTAAGAACCAATCTTGGTATTCTAAGTGAAGAACATCTCACATAAAGTGTTGTAAGTATGTTAGTTTAATCATTCATTTGTGCTTAAACTTGATATGAATTCATTGCATAACATGATCTTGACCTTTTATATGATGAATCAAATGTTTTTCAATCATTCTATATGTGAAAATCTTTAACATTGCAGTTCATAGCTTTATTTCAACTTGTTTTTTGATTTTCTATAGGATGTAATCGATTACAAAGATGCATATAATCGATTACAATAGGTTTTGGTTCGATGTAATCGATTACAACAACAATGTAATCGATTACATGTGTGAGAGGTAATCTTGATGTAATCGATTACAGGCCCAATGTAATCGATTACAGGGTGTTTTGGTTCTGATGTAATCGATTACATCACGAATGTAATCGATTACATGAGCTCTGGAAGTATTTTTCAGAGCTTTGTTCTTCGTTTCTGGGCTTTGCATTCCATATTTTGGAAGCCCATTTGCACACATTCATTGAACCTAGCCTTTTGTGATCTTTATTAGTGCTGTGTTAGGGTTTTTTCTTTCACATTCACATTCCCTTTTCTCTTCTAAACCCTAATCTCTCATGGCCTTCATTCTCTCTATCCCACATTCATCTTCAACCTTCAAACCATGGACGGACAAGGAAGCAAAAAAAAGGATGAAAGCTAGGGCTAACCGTGATATTCAAGAAGAAAGACGTACTAAGAAGAGACAAGAAACCTCCTCCAAAAGGAAGGCTCCTGAAGAATCCGTGCGTCACAACCCATGGTTCACCTCGAAGGAACAAGAAACTCGTTTCTTGACTGATTTTGCAAACAGAGAACTCGTACCCCCAAAGATTGTGAACTTCAGATGGCTTGACAATGAAGGGTTTACCTTTCAATCCATGCTCCGAGATCAGAACTTGGAGAAATTCGTTGGGCTAAGGGGTCACATTTACCCTGATTTGGTAAGAGTATTCTATTCTAATCTAAAATATCACCCTGGAAGGATTTTATCTGAAGTTAAAGGAGTGAGTATTGTTCTGACTCACGATTTGTTTTTCGAACTCGGTGGAATAACAAATGAGGAGATAGTCCCTACTTTGGAAAATCTGGCTGAGGAAGGCTTTGAACTTCAAAAGGATGCTTTTTACATGAGCATGTTGAGGAATCCTGAGTCTTGGGAAGCTGATATGACTGCAAGGAAAGAAAGAGGTATGAGGAAGACCTTTGGCATAGGTGGTCTCAACACTGACGACCGTCTTCATCATTATGTTATTTGCTGGGTATTGGCTGCTAGAGGTACAAATCATGCTCAACTTATGGAAGAAGATATGCTCTTGATGGCTGCCCTGAAGAATGGAATTCAGATTGATTGGGGTCAAGTTGTCATGGACAACATGACCAAGGTAAGGAAATTCCATGACTTTAAGTGCCCTTATGGTCTGTTCATATCACGTGTTCTTGAGAGATGTCAAGTGGATGTCTCCAATGAGCACAGAGAATTGGCAAGGGATATCCATGTGCTTGGTGACATGATGCTGAAAAAGATGAGATTGACCAAGACATCTGAGGGCTGGGTATCTAGAGAGGAAATACAACAACAACAGCAACAAGACCAACCACAACAACAAGAACAACCACAACATCCTCCTTCTGATGATGATGGAGATTCAGCGGCTGGGGAGTACACCCCTAAGTCTCGTTTTGAGTCCATTGTCCTAGATAGGTTGGAAGAGATGGACAAGCGCCAAGAGGATCTAGGAAAGCAAATCAAAGACTTGGAAAGGAATCAAAATTTGCACTTCCTTGACATGAGGTCTTTGATGGAAACCATCATGGAGCGCCTCAACCAAGATGATGATGATGGCGATGATCAGTGATCTCTCTTTTTGGTTTGATATACCAAATAGGGGGAGAATAGTTAGGTTATCCTAGATAGGGAGAGTAACTAGATAGGGGGAGTTGAGAGTTTGTTTTTTACTGTTTTATTGAACTATGTTACTGTTTTTGAATAATGAATAAAATTTGCTTTGAGAATTTGTTTTATGATTCATTGGTCTTGATCTATATTTGTATTTGAATCATGTCATACATACTTGAATGAATGGTTGATTATTAGTGCATATGCATATTGTATTTTCTGGAAATTCTAACATATGCAGGTATGTCAAAGAACAACACATATCCTAAAACTCTAGGAAAACCTCTTATGTGATTTGGTACATCAAAACCAAAAAGGGGGAGATTGTTGGACTTGAAGCTTGAAGAATGCTGATTGTGTCTCTCTTATGTGTTTTGGTTTTGATGAATGTATCTTTCGGTTTTCCATAGTTGAATGTAACTAGGATATAACTATGTATTGTGTGTTGAGTATAGGCATATATGTGTTGTATTCTTTGCTTAAGACCCCAGAGATATGTAAAACTAGTGTATGATTGATCATGTGAAGAATGTTTGATTTCCATTTGAGAAAAACAGTTTGAAAAACCTTGGAAATCCATTTTTCACTTATGTAATCGATTACAGGCTTGGTGTAATCGATTACATTGATCATTCTCTCTGGTGTAATCGATTACATGGTTGATGTAATCGATTACATGCTTTCTACTCTCTGGTGTAATCGATTACATCCCCAGTGTAATCGATTACATGGTTTGAAATTCACCTTTCTGGGTTTCTCTCTTCAATGTAATCGATTACATGTCTGGAAAATTCAAATTGGAGGGTTCTAACGGCTAGTGTAATCGATTACATGCATTTGGGATCAATTACATTGACCGTTGTAGCTCAGATTTGCACGTTTTCTCCCTCCAAATTTGTTTTATAAGTATAATCTTGATGAAACATATGATGTGCTGAAAACCTAGCTTCTTGAAACAACTCTTACATTTTCATATGCTCTAAATCTAGAGTTCATCAAGGTTTTCAAAGAAAAAGGGGAAACTTGATTCATTCCATTGATTGGGTGGATTTCATAGAGCTTAATTGTGATCAGATTCTGCACTTGAGGTGTATTCTTTACTGATCTTTGTATTTTCCAATTCTTGGTTGTTGCTCTAGGAGAGAGGTCTCTCTAGATAGAGCATTGTGTTTGAGAAGTGATTCTCAAAGTTTTGATCTTGGAGGTGCCAAGGTCTGGGAAGTTCTGTTTTCAGTCAAGAACAGTTTTGGGTGTTTTGATTTCGTTTTTGTGTTGCTTGTTGCAGAGTGAATGTAAAAGAACACAAAAGGGATCATTTGATAGTGGAAAGCCAATCGCAACAGTTGTTGGGTTGGGACTGGACGTAGGCAGTTGGCCGAACCAGTATAAATCGTTGTGCACTCATTTTCTTCCTTATCCTCTTTACAGTTTTCCTTATATTGCTATTATCATTGTTTAAATTCTGCAGTATATTTGGTAACTGTATTGATAATCAACTCAGTAATTGATACGGTAATTGAATCAGTAATAGAATAGGTAATTGAATCGGTAATTGATACGGTAATTGATAGGTGAATCTAGAATCGATTTGTTTGAATTTAAAAGAAATTAGAAACACGCGAATTTGGGGTAAAGTTTAACAAGAATCTATTCACCCCCTCTAGATTCATACATAGAGACCAACAATTAGTTATTCTTTAGTTTTCTTAATATTAAACAACAACAAGAAATGGAACCTTATATTAATGTTCGCACTCCATGAAAACATTAAAATAACTTTCTTGTTATTTAAATGAATAAGTGTCTTTTAGATTTATATGTTTGTCATTTGAAATAAATGTCTCACTTTTTATGCAAACCAATACACAGACTATTAAATATGTGTTGTCCGTGAATTCATTATTTATCAGTTGAAAAAAATGTATTTAATATTTATTATATAAGCCACTGCATATATGTATGTATTGTCTCTTGTCAATTGAAATATTTAGATAATAAATTGATAATGTCCAAAATAAATATTATTCAATTTTTTATCTGTTAATTTTTTTAAAAGATTTATGATTATGTCTACTATAATAGATATCATTAAGAAATTTATTTAAATTACGTTTCCATCAAAACAAATTATTATACAATTATTATTTTTATTAAATTTTATTTTCTTCTTTTAAAAAAATAAATAAATAAAATTAAAAAAATTATATTAAATATTTAATTCATAAGTAATATTATGTATGCATAAAGAATAATATTAAAATGATTTATAAACTTAAATAATTTATTCATTTATGGAATAAAAATTAATTTAAAATTCTTAATTAAAATTTAAAAGATGAATTTATTGTATTAAAAGTATTATTTTAATTCATATTAAAATAACCTACAAATATGAAATAATATAAATAAATACGGTTGCATGATATTTTTAATGTAAGCTTTAATTTTATTTTATTAATTAAAATTTAATTTAATCACTTATAATCTTATTTTTTTATTTTATTCTATTCTTTAAATTTTATTTATAAATCAGTTACTTTAAATATAGCATTTGATTGTAATTAATATGTTTTATATTATATTTATATTGAATAACTTTATATTATTATCTTAAAATATTTTAAATTAAGTTAAAAAGAATGTTTTTTAATTATAAAATCTATATTATTAAACTAGAGATAAGGAATAACGAATTACGAACTATATCATCGTTCTTATTTAAAGAAAATTAATTAGCGGTAAAATATAAATAGTGAAATAATAACATTATTTTTTGAAATCATATTTCTTAATAATTATTTAATGATTTATAAAATCTATTATGATATTAGAGATGTGTGCATATAATCGATCAACTATAATGTTCCTTCTCTCCAACGACAATATAATAGTGGTAAGTATTAATACTAATAAAAGTATTAGTAGTAAGAGAATAACATTTATATATGAAATTATATTTTTAAATAATAGTATTTAACAATTTTTTATTTTAATACGAAAGTTTAAATTAATTTTTGTCTGATAATTTTTTGACAGGAAATAAATATTTAATTATCTTACTATTATTAATACTCAAATGAAATAAAAATAATTTAATTATTTTATCTTTCCTTTAATTATTTTGAAAGGTATTAAGACATTTATGTCAACTAACATAAATGTTTTGTTATTGATAAGAACTATTACATATTTATATTTATACAATCTATAGTCAATTGAAATAAATGTCTTAATACCTTTCAAAATAGCTGATAAATTTAACATAAAATAAATAAACACGTTTGTATAAGGTTTTTATGTAAGTTTTAACTTTTTTATTGATAAAAATATATTTAAAGTATTTATAATTTTTTTATATTTTATTCTATTCAAGCTATTATATTTATAAATAAGTTATTTTAATTGTATAATTTGTAACTAATATATTTTATATCATGTATGTTATAAATAATTTTGTATTATTATCTTGAAGTATTTAAATTATACAATCTATTATCATTTCAAAGACGTGTAAAATAACTAGTGAATTATGACGTCCTCTTGTTAAGAGAAAATCAATTAGTGAAGAAGTATTAGTAACAAGAGAATAAGGTACTTATATGAAATTATATTTTTAAATAGATGTATTCAATATTTTTTGTTTTAATGCAAAATTTTAAATTATTTTTTAAGTTATTTTTTTTTAATATTGAATAAATAATCAACCATTCTTTACTTTTATTAATATTAAATATTCATAAACAAATGGAATGAAGAAATTCTGTTCACATTATCCAACAAAACATAATAAAATAAATGCCTTCTTATTTATGTAAATATATATTGTTCTCTGTCAATTTATCAATTGAAATGTTTGTAAAGTACGTACTTCAATTTATCAATTTAGGAACTGAATTTTTTGAAGTTCTTAATTGAAGTTGAAAAATGAATTTATCTCATTACAATTGTTTAGTTTAATACTTATTAAAATAGCTGCTAAATTTGAAATAGTATAAATAAACACGTTTACTTGATATTTTATATAACTTTGTTTTATCGATAATTATTTTTTTTTTAAGTATTTACACAGTGAGTCTACCTGACTCTTGGGAGCTAGAATTTAAGAGGGAAGAGACCGACATTTTTTTAATTTTTTATTTAATTTTTTTAAAAAATAGTGTTTGTATAAAAATAATTAAAATTATTTTAATTTATTTAATTATAATTTCTAGATAAAATAATAAAAAATATATCACCAATAAAAATTATTGCTATGATAAAAAAAAATTAAAATAAATATAAAATATAATAGTAAAATTTTAAAATTAGAAATAAATATTAAAAATTTTAGTTATAATTTCTGGTTAAAGTAATAAAAAAATATATCATCAATGGTTAAAAATTATTTTCATATTAAGATTTTCCAAATAAATATATAATATAGAAGTAAAATTTTAAAACTAAAGATGAATATCAAAAATTTTAAAATTAAAAATTATTTAGATAGGAGTTTAAAATTATAGATAAATATTAAAAATTTTAAAATTAAAAATCATTTAAACAAAAATCTTAAACATGTATGGTTTTAAAATTGAATATAAAATTATAAATTGAAAATGGAAAACCATAAAAATTTAAAATTTATTATTATTATTATTCTTTTTATATATATATATATATATATATATATATATATATATTATTTATTATTACAAATTATTATTTGTATACAATTATTATTTAAAATAATTATTTTAAGAATATTTATAATTATATTTATTTATATAAAATTATAAAATCAAAATTATAATTATTTATTTAAAATAATTATTTATACATAATATATATATATATGAAAAAAATTTAATGGCTCCGCCACTGACCTTCAATTCATCTCTCAGTAAAGTTAAATCATTCTCACTTAATTAAACTATGGAATTAAATCATCGTAAAAGAATTTATAATAATATAAAATTTTAAAGTAAGAAAAACTTTGTTGTATATTTTATTAATTAAAAGTCTTTGTATATTCTATTATTTAGTCTTAGTATAACATTTTTTTATAAAATCTTTTATAAAAGTTCTTTTATAACACTTTTTATCCGTGGTGGAGTTATTTCTGAACTAAATTTTTGTGACGTAATTTTTAACATCATTTCTTTTAATATTATTATTAAAATATATATTTCATATTAATTAATCAAGAATTAATATTAAATATCTACTATTATATTCTATTTTATCAAATATTTTTTTCGAATTTCTTTTAATATATCTGACATCAACTAATTAGTATCATGTTTTATACCTATTGTTATAATATATTTTATTAATAAATATATCATTTAAATTTATTTTAATTTATTAATATCAACTAATTAAGAATTAATATTAAATATCTATTATTATATTTAATTTTATTAAAATCTTGATCTTTTAAATTTCTTTTAATATATTTTATATTGAATAAGAAAAGATTAATGTTAAATATCTATTATTATATTTTATTTTATTAATATCCTCATCTTTTAAAATTATTTTAGTATATTTTAAATTATTTAATTTGAATCAATGTTAAATATTTATGATTATATTTTATTTAATTAATATCTTTATTTTTTAAATTTTTGTGTTTATCGTATAATTTTTCTTCCTCTTTTCATCGCTAGCTTCTTAACGAGACTACATTCCCACTCACCCACGTTTTACCCGACACAACCACGTATCATTAACTATGGGGACTTTGTTGGAGTCTTTTTGTAAGGTTTGGATTTTGAAAGTTTAACAAAAGCGCGGAGTAAGAAATTTCCGTACACTTGGGCTTAAACATGGCTTGGCTTACATCTAAACCGAACAACTATTGTCACCCTACGCCATTTTTTTTTAAAACTTAGCTGAATCTTATTGAGGAAAATTCCTTCATGTTGTTTTCGCTTACCTAAAATGGCTGTCTTGACACATTCTCACGTTTTGGTTTCTTAAATCCAGTTCACTTGCAATTTACAAATTTAAACTCGAAAGAAATTGACAAGTTCCTTCTTACACATGCACTATATATATTATGGTAACTAATGTCTTACCATACAACATAAAAAAAAATAATAAAAAAAGAAAAAAGTTCTAGCAATGGCTTACACAATCCACTTCATTATTTTGATGCTCTATTGCACCATTGTTTATGTTACAAGTATTAGCTATGAGTTGATGAGACCCAAATTTTCATCCATTTTAGTCTTTGGCGATTCAACAGTAGACACGGGCAATAACAATTACATCAATACTTTGGCTAAGGGAAATCATTTACCATATGGTAAGGATTTCCCCGTCACATACCTATGGGTAGATTTTCTAATGAAAAATTAGTTCCTAATATCATTGTTTTTATGTTGAATCTCAAGGAGGAACAACTATGTTAAATCTCAAGGACTCTGTTCCTCCTTTTCTTGAACTAAACCTCTCGTACAAAGAACTTCTAACAAGTGTTAACTTCACGTATGGAGGGTCAGGTTATGTGTTAGCTTCGTGTCTGGAGGGTCAGGTTTTGATGAATTGTACGGCTTTAACCGGTCCCATAGTAATGTCTAGGCGAATTGAATACTTCAAAGTTTATGTAACAAGGCTCAAGAGCATTGTTGAGGAAAATGAAGCTAAATGAATAATTGAAGATGCTTTAGTTATTATTAGTGTAGATTTTCTCTTCAATTTTTATGATATTCCCACTCGAAAATCGGAGTTCAACATTATGGATACCAAGATTATGTGCAGAATAATCTGCAAATCTTCATTGCTGTTTTTTTTTGCTTTCCCCGAGGCCTTATTCATTTGTGCTTTGTTTGGTTTTAAATTAATAATTTTTTGAAAACAAATTATTATTAGATAATTAACGTATTTTCTAATTATTAGCAAAAACGAATTAGGAGTAAAAAAGATTAATATAGATAATAAGTAAATGGAAAATGCTTATTTTGATATATATATTTATTATAATTATTACGATTCTTGCACAGTTTCTATGCTCCTTAGAAACACACCTATAACCACTAATTGGATATATATAATGATCAACATATTAATTATGTGTAAAACATTGTAGGAACTATACGAACTTGGATGCAGAAAATTTGCTGTTGCTGGGCTTCCTCCAATTGGTTGCATTTGCATACCTATTCAAATAACAGCCAAGTTTGTGAAGTTAAAGGATCGGAAATGTGCAGGGAATGAGAATTCAGATGCGAAGCTCTACAATCAAAAATTGGCACGGCGATTTCTTATAATACAATCAATGGTTCCCGGAAGCAGGGTTGTTTATATGAATGTGTATGATCCATTGAACAACCTTATCAATCAACCAGAAAAATACGGTGAGCTATACTTATTGTGTATTATGTTCGTTGGGCCAATTTTATGGGTGAAGTCTTTAAATTCAATATTTCTTTACTAAATTATATTGTTTTTTCTTCAATTTTTTAAAAGAGAGTTACAGTTGTACTCATTTTTAGGGGACAAGCCAGATATAGAGAGTGAAATTCAAAGAACGATGTCAGGCATAGGTAAGAGAGAAAAACATGACTCAGATTCTTCATTTCCTTTTGAGAATTCGATTCTCTATGTATTCTTCTTCTTCTTTTTAATTATTCTTGTATTGTGCTCTTGATTATCATAAACTAAATCTCTCCTTGATTGAGAAAATGATGTAACCCTAATTCATTCTAATATAATTCTCTCGATGTTATTCAATTATATGATTTCGAATTTTTTCTTTTAAGCATAATGTTTTTCATTGATTGACTACTAATGAATTGAAAGTAAACCTAAGGGAACTTTGAGAAAAGAAACTTAGGTGATACTAGAGAAATGACCATCACACTAGTCTTAGAGATAAGAGTAGAAGGTGGTGTGATCATATAATCTCACAGTTATCTTAGATTTACGGATCATAAATCCTAATTGACTTAATTTAACTTAAGAGATTAATTAATTGGATCAATATATGCGGTGTAGTAAATCCTGAAAATGACAATTACAAGAATAGAAATCTGATTTATCCAATAATATAATTTAAATAACAGGAAAAATTTATTAAGAGCATTAATGATTGTTAAGTCAAGATGTTTAACATCTTAGATTTTGATAATTACAAAACAGACGGATCAAACATTAGACTGAAGCATCATGACTCTAACATGGACGAAGCACTAAAAATGAAGTTGGCACCTTCAAAGTCAACTTGCTGTAATGTTTTTCCGCAAGAAAAAAACACAATGGTTAATCATTTCTTCATATGAAATTTTGAGGAGATGAAATTTCGAGGAAAGGAATAGAAAACCTGCTCCCGTAGAATAAATATTATATTCTCTTTCACTTAAGGAACCAAAAGTCTAAAACAACTCAACTACGAGTAATCTAATATCTTAGTTGAAACATGATGTCATTGTATGTTTATTCTTAATTAAATTATAAATTTACTTTGCGGAGGTTCTAATTTTTCTTTGTAAAAATGTATTTTTAAATAATTGATTTGATTATTGATATTGATCATATAAAAACGACACTATTCATCAAATCATAAAATGATTACATCGTTAAAAAATTTGACTTTAATCTAAATTATTTAAAAGTATGTGAATATAGATTGATTGTGTAATAAAAGTGTATATTATTAATTAAATCAATATGATATGTTTTGTCCAAAAAAATAAAAAGGTTATGTTGTTTCGTTTTTTCATATTTGTCACGCACGTTTTACAATGTGTAGCCTTGGATGTTCCGTTTTTCTTTACTAAATTTCTATATCGTGAAAATGTAAAGGAAGACGAGTGTGCCTTACACTAAACTGGAACGCATCTTCTCCGGTGGGCTTTTTACCCATACGGGGTTTTTTTTTTTTCTTAAAATGGGCTCAGCTGCAAATTTATTTTTCGTCTTAGGTATGTTTCGGCCAAATGGGCCTAGCCCACAGCTGCATTTTATGAAGGAGCGCCCAGACGGTCTCATGTGGTTGTGTTGCGTGCGCTGGTCGAATGTGTTTAAAATTAGGGTGTGTTTTATGTGAACTGACTATTTTTTTTTTGGGACGCGTCCAAATGTAATGTTAGTTTAGTTTAGTTGATAATGTTAGTTTTAATATAGATTTAGTATATAATGTTTGTTTAGAAATTTAGTATAGATTTAATAAATGTTTTTAGTTTAGGAATTTAGGTACTTATTTAGAAAAATGACCGGTGGTTAGAAAATATAGTTTAGTTAATTATAGAATTGTGTAAGAATTTTGTTAGAATAGAAAAAAAAATAATTTAAAAGTTGTTTAGAAAAATTATTTAAACCCAACATAAATTTTAAAAAAGAAATTTGTTTAGGAAAAAATTGGTAAAATTAAAATTATGAAATTGTAAACAAAAATTGTTTAAAAAAGACAACTAAATAAAAATAAATTGGAAAATATTTAAATTGTGATTGTTGTAAGATTCTATTTAAAATAATTTTTTAAAACATAATTCTTAACATATATTTATTTTTTAAAATGTGTTTATTGTTGGACTTAAAGTTTGAAGGTGCTTTGGTATCTCTCTTGGTGTTTTGTTTTTGATGCTATGTAATTTTGGTTTTCTTATATGAAATGTAATTAGGAGTTTCCTATGTATTGATTGTTTAGTTTAGGCATGTATGTGGTTGTTCTTTGTTTGAATGCCCTGGAGAGCTTGACAATCTTGTGTGATTTCTCATGTGTCAAATGTTTGATTTCCCTCTCTAAAATATTTTGAAAATGTCTTTGGTAACCAATCGAGGTAATAGATTACCAACGAAGGTAGTTAACTACCAACAACAGGTAATCAACTACCAACAAGAGGTAACAGAGTGTGGGAATGCATTTGCCACCCTCGAGTAATCGATTACCTCGGGTTAATCGATTACCATGGGCCAAAATCACCTAGGAAATCTTGCTCAATGGTTTAATCGATTACCGGCTTTTCCTCGCGTCGATTACCCATTATCGAAAGTCATTAAGTTGCTTAAATTGAGTTTTTAATTGAACCTATAAATACTCTTATTTCGAAAATCAATAACACTTCTTGGAATACAAGTTTTAGAAAAGTTCATACACTTTCATATTCTCTCTAAACTGAGTTCATCATCTTCTCCAAGAAACTCATAAAGAACTTCAAGAGTTCATCAACAAGTTTTCATAAAAAGGCAAACTTGATTCTTATTTCTGACTGGGTGGCATTTATAGAGTTGTTATTTTGTGATCAGATCTACACTCCAGGTGTTCTCTAAACTGATCTTTTGTTTACCCATTTTGATTTTTGGGTTATTACTCTAGCTCTCTGAATAGAGTAAGGATATTTGAGAAGTGTTTTCTCAAAGGTTTGATCTTGGGTGTGCCAAGGTCAGGGAAGAACTGTTCCTTGGGTCAAAGGACAGGTTTTTGGGTGTTTTGATTTCGTTTTTATGTTGCTTGTTGCAGAGTGAATGTAAAAGAACACAAAAGGGATCATTTGATAATGGAAGACCGATCACAACAGTTGTTGGGTTGGGACTGGATGTAGGCAGTGGGCTGAACCAGTATAAATCACTGTGCACTCTTCTTCTTCCTTATACTCTTTACCGTTTACCTTACATTGCTGTTATCACTGTTCAATTTCTGCAATTTGTTCGGTAATTAACTCGGTAAATTGACTCGTAATCAACTAAAACTGGAACAGTTAGATACTGACATTGATTACGCTGTATATTGATTACTAACGTGTTTCTGATTATTCCTTTTGGTATTTCCGCTGTGTATCTTTGATATATCCTGTTTATCTGTCTCATCTATTGATAGGTAATCAAGAATAGTTTTGTTTTAATTAAAAGGAATTAGAAACTTGCGAAATTGGGCTATAGTGGAACTAGAATCTATTCACCCCCTCTAGATTCACCCATAGGGACCATCATTTATTTTTTAATTTGTAGGTGGTTTAGAAAAAAATTAATGATTAAATTTAGTAATAATAAAAATAAATCCGTACGTGGTTTAGGGTTTATTAATGATTAAAATTTAATTTCTTTTAAAATAATGGATACCATAATTTTATTTTTTTTAAAAAAAATAAAATAAGTGATATAGAAAAGGTAATGATCAGAGTTAGTTATAATAATTTTGTTAGTTTAACATTTATAAAATATTTGTAGTAAAATGTTTATTTTAAATTTTTTTACCGTAATTGTTGATATAATTTTTTTTATTTAATTTTCACGTTTATTATGAGAGGCAATAGTGAAAATGAAAAAACTAGAGTGTGTCAGTCACATTAATTACCATTTTTAACGGTGGTTAACACTAGAACCGCCGTCATAAATCATTTTTAATAACAGTTGTTTAGCTCCTCATCAATTACTTCTACTTGAGGAGATAAGAAATCAACAGTAATTTTTCTTTTTCCTTGAGCTATTTCTTGTTGCTTGGCAATAGCTTCAAGTTCCTTGTTTGCTTCTTCTTCGACTCTATTTATATTTGAGATTGTCTGAATTTCTTCTCTAGCAATGAATTCAGCTTCAGTCGAGTCTTCAGAAGGATTTCTAACAATTATGCTTGCTTCAGTTGTCTCTACATTCAACTTTCTTTTTGTAGAGCGAGGACGTCTTCTTATGAGAGATTGTTCTGGAAGAAGGTCCCCTATAGATTCATCCACTAGAATGGGAGATTGAACTTCAATCTTAACTTGTACTGGAATAGGAATTAGAGGTAATGTTGGAACAAGTGATTGGTCAAGAGTTTGAGGCAGTGTTTGGTTAAGTGTTTGAGGATGCTTAGGTGGTTTTTGAATAGAGGTTTTAAGACGTTTGGAAGGTGAAATATCTTGAGATGGAAGAGTATTTGATGATCTCAGTTATCTCTTTTGAGAGTCATCTTTTGACGATAGCTTAGACGATAGACGCAACTTGACAAAAATGCCTTGTTTAATTTCTTTTCCACAAGGATGCCATTCAACATCTTTGGCTATGAATCCTTGATTAATAGCAATATTAGAAAAGATGGAAGGGTAGGGAATACATGGTTTGTTTGCAATGCCTCTGGCTTTTAGAGCAGTCAGCCAAAGGTCCATGATGAGATGAGGAAAACTGATCTTTGTTTGTTGCATAAGATGAAAGAGACAGAATCTGTCTCTGTTGTTTACGTTATCTCTTGCACCAGTCATTGGAGTAAAAACATTAATTAGAAGGTAATGAAGAACTTTACATTCAGGAGTCAAGTTTTTAGCTTTTAGGAAGTTTGAGATTCTAGAAGTTCGAACATTTCCATAAAGTATCTCATCTATTACATTACTGTCTAGATGAGCATTCCAATTTGGTTTGTAGATAACTCCTTCGATCTTTCATTTTCCAGTAACGGCAATGGTATCTGGGTTAATCACATACTCATCCTTTGAGATCAAACCATCTCCAGTATTCACCGTAAGCTTCCATCATCCATGCCCCTTTCCATTCTACAAACTCCACCCAGCCAGCAGCATTATCATCTTGTAGACTTCTTTTGACACATTTTGAAGTGTTTCTCTTGTAATATATTGACTTCAGTTTCTTCATAAATTCCATGGGTATTCTTGGCGGCCATTGAAGAGATTCAAAACTGTGATATTTTAGAGAGAGTGAGAATTCTTTTTGAACAATTTTTTTTTTTTGAGTATACAGTAGTAGAAAGCAATTCACTCATTGTTATCTATATATATAGGTAAAGAGACATTAGGTCAAGAAGCAGACGAAAGAAAAGTAATCGTCCCTGACATTTTCTCTTTGAGTTTCCTTCTAATGATTGAATTGACTCGTGAATCCTTGCGCGTGCCTTGTTTTCTCAAGAATTTTTGCTATAAATGGCAGACACATTAAATGTTGCATTAAATGTTGCATTAAATGCTATATCCTGCACACATGATTAAAATATTAGTAGATTATATAACGTTGCGTCTATTGAAGAGTTAGACAGACTAATTCAACTATTCATCAGACGCAACGTTTCGTCTTAACACGAAATAATATAGACGATACATGTGTAGATAAATTTGATAAACAGACTGAAAAATTTAACAGACGAAAGAATTTATTCATACAAGAGAATAATTCTCAAATTCTCTTTTATAAAATTAAAACAAGTTTCATCTAACGCTTTTGATAAACAGACTGAAAAATTTAACAGACGAAAGAATTTATTCATGCAAGAGAATAATTCTCAAATTCTCTTTTATAAAATTAAAACAAGTTTCGTCTAACGCTTTTGTAAAGATATCAGCCCATTGGAAGTCACTTTGCACACATTGCATATCAAAGACACCTTTTTTGAACATAATCTCTAATGAAATGAATCTAATTTCAATGTGTTTGCCCTTTGAATACTGAATTGGATTTTTGCTGAGATTAATTACACTTGTATTATCACAAAATAAAGGTATATGATTTTCAAACCTGGAACAATCTTCCAGTTGATGTTTTACCCATAATAATTGTGAACAACACCCAGCAGCAGAAACATATTCTGCTTCTTTTGTTGAAAGTGCTATGGAGTTTTGTTTCTTGCTAGACCAAGAAATAAGTGATGATCCCAGAAACTGACATCCTCCACTTGTACTTTTTCTCTCCACTTTATCGCCAGCATAATCAACATCACAGAACCCACTCAAATTAAAATCATCATTTCTTTTGTAAAACAAAGAAAGATTAATGGATCCAACAAGATATCTTAATATGCGCTTTACAGCTTGTAGATGAGATTCTTTTGGGTCAGACTAGAATCTAGCACAAAGACAGACGCTAAACATAATGTCTGGTCTACTAGCAGTTAAGTAAAGTAGAGATCCAATCATACACCGGTATACAGTCTGATCAACAGACTTATTAGATTCATCTTTACTCAAACCAGCTTCAGATGAATGCATGAGAGTTTTCATAGGCTTGGCATTATCCATTTTGAATTTCTTTAAAAGTTCTTTTGTATATTATCCATTTTGAATTTCTTTAAAAGTTCTTTTGAATTTCAATGTGTAATACCTCTAGTGGTCTTGTCATAGAAACAACATCTTTAGATTTAAAAGATGATTTAAGTTGTTTCCCATGCTAACAAGGCTCACATAGACGATTGGATTCCAAGAAACATTTGGCAAGCCTCTCACAAGATTTTTCTTGGATATTTTTGAAATATATTTTAGACTTATATGTTCAAGTTTCTTATGTCATATTTCCCTCTCATCGTCTGCTAAGAGTAGACAGGTTACATTCTGATCACTAAGGTCAGAAAGACAAACTTCATATAGATTGTGCTTTCTTCTACCCTTAAATAGAATGGATTTATCATTGTTTCTAACTATGCACTCATCAGAGTTAAATGAAACTTCATATCCGCTGTCATAAAATTGACTTATGCTAAGTAGATTGAAATTTAATCCTTCAACATAAGAAACATTTTGTATAAGTGGGTTGGGTGCTTTACCAACAGTCTCAATCCCAAGAATCTTACCTTTTCCAAACCCATAAGAGACAAACCATTTACTTGGTCTGAGGTCTTGGAACATAGACAGACTTCCTGTCATATGTCGCGAGCATCCACTGTCCAGATATCAGCTTGAATCCTTCTTTCTTTCTATTGAGGATATCTGCAATAGGAATAATTTGTGATTTTGGTACCCAAATTCTCTTGGGTCCTACATTGTTAGTAAAGGGTTTTCTTATATTAAAAGTCTTTGAATGACCTTTGTATATATTTGGAACTCTATTATAATTTGCATGCATGCTCTTACGTATAGACGAAATAGTTGATGACTCTGTTTCGTCTGTACTTGGATCATATCAAAGTCCACTTTTATTAGAGGGAGGTCTTCCATAAGTTAAAATATTTTTTATTTTGGAAGAACTCGATGTGAACTTGATTAGATCCTTTTTCAGAGAATCATTTTCTTCTTTTAGTCCTTTGATTTCAAGACGAAGATGATTCTTTTCAGATTCATCGTGAGAAAATGTTTCGTCTGATGTTCCTTTTTGAGACAAACTTTCATTTATACCTTTTAGTCTTGAGATTTCTTCCATAACTATCTTTAGCTTGGTTTTGCAAGATTTATATTCTTGAGCTATAAATTAAGAGTTTGCAAGAAGAGCATCATAAGATATGTCTTCTTCTTCTTAATCTGAGTTAGAAGATGAAAGAGAGATTTGTTTAGAATCCTTACCTCAGATGTTGAGTCTCCTGCCATGAGACATATGTTTGTATTTTCTTCTTTGCCTGAGTCATCTGAGCTTTTTGTATCAAGGTCTTCACAAGTGAGTAGACTTTTCTTTTTATTATCTCTTCTTGGGTTCCACCTTTTCTTTAACTTTGGACAATCGGTTTTTATATGCCCAGGTTTTCTGCATTCATAGCATACTACTTCAAATTCTTCTTCTTTATTTGATGGTTTCTTAGGAAACCTTTTGTCTTTCTTTTTGAAGAATCTTTGGTCACGTCCTTTCTTCATCATTATTCTCTTGAATCTCCTGACCATCAAGGAGATCTCGTTATCAGTTGAATCTTCTGAGTTGTCAGATTCAGTTGAGTCTGCTTTGAGAACTTGATGTTTCTTTTTGTCTCTATTACTAGACTCCTCTTTTAGGGCTTCATCGATGGTAGGTAAGGTTATAGGCTCTTTGACTTTGACCTTTTTTCTTTTACTCAGATGAACTTAATGGACTCTTAGAGCACCAATGAGTTCATCCAGAGTTAAAGTTTTCATGTCTCTACCAACAGATATAGCAGTTGACATGGCTTCCCAAGGGGCAGGAAGACTATCTAGAATCTTCATGTTGTTTTAGGCTTTTGAGAAGGTGATGCCCGAAGCAGTTAATCCATTTAATATTGTTTGGAATCTTCCAAACATTCCATCTATAAATTCTCCTTTCTACATGGAGAATATCTCATATTCTCTTTGAAGGGTGGCAGCTTTTCTAAGTCTGACATCCTCAATCCCTTCATGAGAGATTTTTAAAGCGTCGCAGAGTTCTTTGATAGTTTTGTAGGTACAAAATCTGTTGTATTCTGTCCTAGATAGTGCACACATTATTGCATAACGTGTTTTGCTATTGAACTCCATTATAGCATATTCTTCATTCCCCCATTGTTCTTCTGATTTGATTAGGGGAATATCTCCTTCAGTAATGATTTTCCAAAGACTGTATTGAGTGGACTTGATGTACATCTCTATTCTGTCCGCCCAGTAAGGATAATCGTCTCTAGAGAAAGCTGGAGGTTTGTTCATAGAGGATCTTCTGCTATCAACATCGTCTTGGAAGTTTCCATCCCGAATATTTCCTCTAGCAGCTGTCAGGCGCTCAACCCTTAGAGGCTGAGCTCTGATACCAAACTATAAAATATAAACACACAAGAAGGGGGTTGAATTGTGTTTTTCAAAAAATTATTTCAGACGATGTGTTTTGCGTTTGTATAAAATCATCAGATCAGACGCAAACTTAAACTTATCTTTAATTAAGATTGATTTTAATAAAACAGTTTAAGTTATTATTTTCCCCGTTAGTAAGCATATAAAATAAAGTCAAAGCAGTAATATTTTTATACTGGTTCATCTTATGAAAGACTACGTCCAGTTACCCCCCAACTTGTTGAGGTTCCACTAAGAGTATTCTTTGAACCCAGCCACTCTTGGCTAACAATACAAATATTCTTTGAACACAACCTTCTCAGGCTAAAGCGGTATTCTTTGACCCCAGCCTCCACAGGCTAAACCAAGATATTCTTTGAACACAGCCTCCACAGACTAACCAATGTATTCTTTCAACACTTAGCCTCCTCAGGCTAAAGAAGGTATTATTTGGACTTCAGCCTCCACAGGCTAGACTCACAGTATTATTTGGACCTCAGCCTCTGCATGCTAGATTCAAGGTATTCTTTAAACACTTAGCCTCCTCAGGCTACAAGATTACCACAATAATGGTTTACAATTAAGATCAAATAGAAAATATCTTCTACGCAGAGAGGGATTTTACAATGAGAATTCTATTCTAAGTTTGTGGAGAGTAAACTTATTTTCTTGAGAGCTTGAGCGAGTATGAATATAGTCTTGATCAGAGTAGTTCGTCAAATTGAACTCGTAGGGATGAAGTCCTTTTATAGGCGTTGTTGTGAAGTAACTGTTAGACTGTAGATGCTAACGTTAGTCCTAGTCTTGGGTACTTTCACATCTGGCAGAGTGAGCAATCAGAACATTTAATAAGAAGTCAGCGATTGTCAGCGTGAGATCTACCTTTGACTTGATTCGCTCATAGATTTCACTAAAATGTACAACTGATTTTCGTGTTGCAGAGGTTTATTTTGAAATCCCTTTCCACCTATAGAACATTCTGAGTAACGGTTGATTTGAAATGAGTGCACGTGTTACTCAGAGTCTTGAACTTCATAAAAGGCTAGACAAATGAATAATTATAAGGAGTTGTGTGTTGAATGGATTCGTTTGTCTTCAATCTTTATCTTCAACTCTAGTCTTCAAATCTTCACACTTGAGCACATGACTTGAAGTTAAGACGCGCTCTCCATCTGATCTAAGAAAGTTCTTCGTCTGATAAGAATACTTTGTAGTATGACGACTTAAATTTTACGTCTGGAACTTCTTATGTTTTGAAGGTGCATCTTTCGTCTATGCAAATAATGATCCGTTTGATCATTGTTCCCTCTTATGTCTTGTAATTATCAAAATTAAGATGTTAAATCATTTTGACTTAACACGCCCAAAATAGACTCAAGGTTATGATAAGTTTGCAATCGAGCCCATTTTGATAAAAAAAAATATATAGGTCAAAAAGCCTCTCCAGTGACATGATAATCGGTAAAACCAATGTAAAAGAGAAAAACTAAATAAAAAATAAAGAAAGAAAATAGTAAATTTTTTTCGTTAAGATTTCCACTTAAAATTTCATTTATATCATATTATTGCATAGGATCCATTCCACATGAATATTTCGCTACAAGAGCTCATAAACAATTAATGCATGCTTAAACAATTTTGATAATTATACCTATAATAGTATCATTTCGGTGAACTCTTTATAAAATTTCTTAAACAAAACAATCATCAAAGTCATCAAAGATTATGCAAGAAATTATGTTTGAATTTGAGATTTTTGTTTTAGTTATCATTGTAGTCTGATAATTACTTGCGTGTTAAAGAAAGGTGGCAAGTATGATAGTTGTATTTGCAAAGCATTGTTCCCGGCGGTTCAGTCCGAACTACTCAATTCGGAACTTCTTCAGCTTTATTCTTCGACTTCCTCGAATCTTCCGTTGGCTAATAATAGAAATTATTATGTCAATTCTGTTTTCTTCATTGATAAAATCATTTTAGAATCTCAATTAGGGAATACATATGATCTCATAAATCTTCCTAAAATATATAAATTAATATTATCTATATTTAATTACATTTCCTAATTTCCTAATTACAACCCATATAAGACGAAGTTACCGTTAATACCCCTCAAGTTACTGTATGTAAGTCATGAATGTCCAACTTGATAAAGATTGTTGTCAACTTGTTAGTACCAAGAGCCTTGTGAAAATGTTTGCCGTTTATGCACTATTTCATTCCTAACAAAATGACAATCAACCTCTTTGTGCGCTCATGGATGACAGAGTTCTTAGTAATATGGATTGTCAATTGGCTGGTACAATAAAAATGAATAGGGCAAGATGAGACACAAATAAATTGAGTGTTGGAAACGTAATGGACCAAAGATAGTATTTTATTATACAAGGAGCAAACTATTACAACACAAAAAATAATAACTCTCACAAATATTTTTCTCTCACTGCTCTAATTTTTTTAAGTGCTACGGCACTTCTCTCTCTAATTTTATGTGCTACTGCACTTCTATTTTCTTAAGTGCTTTTGCACTCTTTCTTTCTCCTATTTAAGTGCTGCTGCACACGGTATATGCTGCAACACACCACACTGCTATTTATAACAAACACTCACCGTCTTATGCAAATGGACAGCAGCATTTGTTGAAATCACAAGCAGTAACTTTTGACAAATTCTCATTTTTCGGTGCAGCAAATCTTGACAAATTTGGCAGCAACTATTTTTGACAAATTGGGCAGCAGTACTTTTTGACAATTTTTGGCAGCAGCATTTTTTGACCAATTGCTTTTGGTTTGAATTCCAATACTCCCCCTCAAACCAAACTTCTCATTCCAAGCTTCTCTTTGAATATGTGAAATTTTGCTCTCAATGGTTTTGTGAAGATATCTGCCAATTGATCATCTGTGTGACAATAAACTAACTCCACTGTCTTGTTCTTCATTTGCTCACGGATAAAATGATATTTTGTATCAATATGTTTGCTGCGGCTATGTGATACTGGATTCTTCGATAGTGATATAGCAGATTTGTTGTCAACATAGATTGTAATTGGATCTTCTTGTGCAAAAGATAATTCCTCCAAAATATTCTTCAACCAAATTGCTTGACAGGTACATGCTGCAGCTGCTATGTATTCTGCTCACAAGTTGAAAGAGCAACAGTTTGTTGCTTTTTTGATGACCACGAAAATGTTGCCGAGCCAAGATGAAATAGATAACCGGATGTACTTTTTCGATCATCCAAGTCTCCCCCATAATCACTGTCTGAGTAACCAATCAACTTTGATTTTTCTGAGTGTGTATAAAATAGACCATGATTCACAGTACCTTTGATGTATCTTAATATTCTCTTTGCAACACTCCAATGATCTTGCTTTGGCCTTTCCATGAATCTGCTGACAAGTCCAACTGCATACATAATATCTGGTCGAGAGATAGTCAAGTACCTCAAACTTCCAATAATGCTTTTGAACAATGTTGGATTTACTAGCTTACTTGTGGAGTTAACACTTAACTTTATGCCTGGTTCTGCTGGTGTAGATATCAGTTTACAATCTTGCATTCTGAATTTCTTCAGAATCTCCTCTGCATATTTCTTTTGAGAAACAGATATGCCATCCTCCATTTGTTTCACTTCGACTCCAAGAAAGTATGACATTTCACCTATGTCTGTCATTTCAAATTCTTTAGTCATGGCTTTCTTAAAGTCATCGAACATATCTGGATTGTTTCCTGAAAAGATCATATCATCCACATATAGGCACACAATCATGATGTCACCAACTTTGTTTTTCTTTGTGTATAAAGCATGCTCGTATGGACTTTTCACAAATCCATTCTTTTGAAAATAGTTATCAATACGAGTATTCCATGCTCGTGGAGCTTGCTTTAATCCATATAAAGCTTTCTTCAGACGGTAGACTTTGTCCTCCTGTCCATTCTTTATATATCCAGGCGGTTGCTCAATATAAATTTCTTCTTCCAGATAACCATTCAGAAATGCTGACTTCACATCCATTTGATAAAGCTTCCACCGATTTTGTGCTGCGAGTGCCGTGAGAAGCCTTACAGTATCAATTCTTGCAACAGGAGCAAACACTTCATTATAATCAATTCCATATTTTTGTTTGTAGCCTTTGGCAACAAGCCTCGCTTTATATTTTTCCACCTTTCCTTCTTTGTTGGTCTTTGTCTTGTACACCCATTTGACTCCAATAGGACTGTGTTCTTTTGGCAAATTTGTTAGTTCCCATGTGTCATTCCTTCGATTCTTTGTAATCTCTTCATCCATCGCCTTTTTCCATTTCATATTTCTATTTGCTTCTTCATAAGTGATTGGATCACATTCAGGCCATCAACAGAATAAGGAATAATCAAGTGTTGTTTCAATTGGTTCAGTATCTTCATAAATTTCACGAAGACTTCGTGTTTTCGAGGGAGCTTCACTTGAACTGCTGCTACTTGGTGATGCAATTGTTGAAGGAGTTGTCGCTCCTGGACTCTGTGGAGGACTTTGTCCATTTCCTTCTTCATTCTGGACGCCAACTTCATCATCTTCCTCATCGCGGAAGAATAATTTTTCAATTTTCTTTTCTTCTTTATTCCATTTCCAATAATCAGCTTCATCAAATTCAACATCTCTTGAGATGATGACCTTCTTGGTGAGTGGATTATACAACCTATAAGCTTTGCTTCTTTTATCATAGCCGATGAAAATGCATTTTTCACCTCTGTCATCAAGTTTCTTTCTCAGCTGTTCAGGGACATGGGCATATGCAATACACCCAAAGATCTTGAGATGTCCAACCCCAGGCTTTTGACCACTCCATGCTTCATTTGGTGTCATATACTGAACACTCTTTGTTGGACAACGGTTTAACAGGTAAACTGCACATTGAACAGCTTCAACCCAGAAATTTCTTGGTAAATATTTACCTTTCACCATGCTCCTTGCCATGTCGAGAATGGTACGATTCTTTCTTTCTGCGACTCCATTTTGTTGAGGAGTGTATCTAACCGTCAACTGATGGATTATCCCATGCTCTTTAACAAATTCTTCAAATAAGTTTGAAGTATACTCTCCTCCTCTGTCAGATCTGAGTATCTTCAGATAATACCCACTTTGTTTTTCCACCATCGCCTTGAACTCTTTGAATTTATCAAGAGTTTCGATTTTCTTTAAGAAAGTATACCCAACTTTTTCTCTTTGTAGTCATCAATAAAAGTTAGGTAATACCTATTTCCTCCCAAATGATGGTATATCAAATGGACCACTAAATCCGAGTGTACAATCTCAAGCGGCCTTCTAGCTCTCCTAGACTTTCCAACTTCAAAGCTTTGTCTGTGTTGTTTTCCTTTGATGCAGGCTTCACACAATTGATCTGGTGGATTTATCTTTGGTAGTCCATTCACCATATTTTCTTTCGCCAGCAGCTTTAAGCCAGAGAATCCAAGATGCCCATACCTCAAGTGCCAAAGCCATGAGTCATCTTTTATAGATATCTTCATGCACTTCACTTTTCCAGATTCGATGTCAATAGTGAAGAGACGATTCCGTGTCATATTAACCTTGGAAACCACCTCTCCGTTTTTGTTTTTCAAGGTTAGTGAACAATCCTTTATGACCACCTCGTATCCTAGTTCACTGAGTTGGCCAAGACTGATGATGTTGCTTTTCAAAGCTGGTACATAATAGACATCAGTTATGTACTTCTTTTCTCCGTTCTTCAGAGTAATCATAACTTTGCCTTTGCCTTTGACATCGGCATGTGAATCATCTCCAAAAGTTACACGTCCATTAATAGAATGATCCATCTCCATGAACAATTCCTTCTGACCACACATGTGATTACTTGCACAATTATCAAGGTACCAAATATTTTTCTTGGATCCTTGATCTCCTTTGTAAGTAAGGAATATATGAGATTCCCCAATTTCATCTTCAATAGCTGCTACGTGGCTCCTTTCTTCTTGTTTAGGAGTCGATCTACACTCATTGTTGTAGTGACCATATTTGTCACAATTATAGCACTGCACCTGAGATTTACACCCTTGTTGAGGACTACCTCTGCCTCGGTTTCTTCCTCGAGCTCTTCGTCCATAATTTGCTCCACGATGATCTTCGTTTGATTGTCCTCTACCATATTGATATCCTCGTCCACGTTGTGCGCGACCGCCTCTGTTTCCACTCCTGTATCCACCTCTATATCCTCCACGATATCCTCCACGATATCTTCCATGATTATTTAAGCTTTGTCCTGAGTTGCTGCTTGTTCCGCTTTCAGTTAAGGATAACTTACTTTGTAAGGCTTTATCCAAACTTTCAGAGTCATCATATTGCTTCATCTTTTGCTCATGGGCTTGAAGAGAACCCACAAGTTCATCAAAGGAGATTTCTGATAAATCCTTTGATTCTTCAATGGCGGCAACCACATAATTGAATTTGCGTGTCAGTGACCGCAAAATTTTTTCCATCACTCGAACATCATCAAGCGGTTCTTTGTTTCTCTTCATCTCGTTTGTCACTGATTTTACTCGAGTGACATATTCATCTATGCTTTCAGACGTTTTCATTTTTAACGTCTCAAACTCAGCTCTAAGGGTTTGCAAGCGTACCCTTCTAGCCTTTTCCGCTCCTTGAAGAGATTTTTGCAAAATCTCCCACGCCTCTTTTGATGTTGTGGCATCAGCAATTTTTTCAAAGGTTGATTCATCAACACTTTGATGAATTGCATTCAATGCCTTGCTATCTCTTTCTCGCTTTTTCCGTAATACTTCTTTTTCTTCATTTGATAAAATCGCCTCAGCTGCTGTATCTGTTGGGATATCATAACCGGTTTCAACCATATCCCAACAACCAATTGCACTGAGTAAGACTTTCATCTGGATGCTCCAATTCCCATAATTTGACTTTGTCAATTTAGGGACCTGTAACTGAAACATATTTGACATTGTGATGTTTTTCACGAACCTTACAGCTCTGATACCACTTGTTGGAAACGTAATGGACCAAAGATAGTATTTTATTATACAAGGAGCAAACTATTACAACACAAAAAATAACAACTCTCACAAATATTTTTCTCTCACTGCTCTAATTTTTTTAAGTACTACGGCACTTCTCTCTCTAATTTTATGTGCTACTGCACTTCTATTTTCTTAAGTGCTTCTGCACTCTTTCTTTCTCCTATTTAAGTGCTGCTGCACACGGTATATGCTGCAACACACCACACTGCTATTTATAACAAACACTCACCGCCTTATGCAAATGGACAGCAACATTTGTTGAAATCAAAAGCAGTAACTTTTGACAAATTCTCATTTTTCGGTGCAGCAAATCTTGACAAATTTGGCAGCAACTATTTTTGACAAATTGGGCAGCAGTACTTTTTGACAATTTTTGGCAGCAACATTTTTTGACCAATTGCTTTTGGTTTGAATTCCAATATTGAGGAGTATATCCTTAGTCCACTCTAGCTCTCTTGTTGTCTTAGCCATTGAGCGATACTCAACTTCAATGGAGGAGGCGGAAATTGTCTGTTGTTTCTGAATTTTCTAAGAGATTGGTCATGAGTTGCCAAGTTGAATGAACCACCCCCGTGAAAGACTTGCGAGTTAAAGGACAATTCGCTCAATTGGAGTCACACCATCCATAAAGCTGCAAATCACTTTCTCGCGGGAGCAAAATGCCTTGCCCAAGATGTCCCTTTAGATAATGAGCAACTCATAGAGCAGTTTGCCAGTGTTCTATGCGAGGACTTTGCATAAATTGGGACAAGAGATTCACACTGTAAGCTAGGTCAGGCCGAGTGAAACACAAGTAATTCAGCCTTCCAACAAGTTGTTAATTGTTGCTAGGATTAGGAATTAAAGGACTAGTGGCAGATCCCAAACGATTATTCTCTTCACATGGTGTAGTCGTCAACTTAGCGCCTAAAAGCCCTACTTCAGTGATTATGTTCAAAGCATATTTCCTTTGGCATAAGAAAATTCTAGTGGGAGATCGAGAAACTTCAGCCCCCAAGAAGTTCTTTAGTCGACCCAAGTCTTTCATATGAAAGCATTTGTGCAAGTATTATTTAAAACTCTGAATTGCATCACCATTATTTCTTATAATAACAAGATCATCAACATAGCGACAAAGACTAAACAGAGAATGATCCTTCTGGGATTGTAGAAGGCCATATTGAAGAAGAGCTTAAGACAATTTCGCAAACCAACACTAAGGAGCCTACTTTAGGCTATAAAGTGATTTCTGAAGCTTACAGACTAGTCCTTGTTGAGATACTTGAAATCTAGAAGAGAGCTGCATATAAACATCATCATCAAGATCTCCATGAAGAAACACATTGTGAATATCTATCTGGGGAAATTCTCAATTCCAAGCTGCTACCACTACAAGAGTTATGCAAAAGATGAACATTTTCGCCACCGAAGAGAAGGTTTCATTGTATCTCAAGCCTTCCACTTATGATTTTCCAAAATAACTAGTCTTCCTTTAAATCGGTCTATTGTCCCATTAGCATTGTATTTTAATTTTTATATCCGGTTACACTTAAGAGCCTTCTTTCTCTGAGAGAGAGGTAAGCTTCCAAGTATCATTGATCTCAAGAGTATGAATTTCTCAAGAGCATTGATCTCTTGCTGCTTGAGAAAAAAAACATAGGCTCCCGTTCAATTCGGAAAGCAACAAGGAAAATATTGTGCTGTTTTAAAAAAGAAATGTAATTCACAAAATTTTATATAAGATAGGACACACCTAAGGATTTTGACAGAGAGGGAGGCTGGTCGGAGGGGCTCATTTGAATCGTGGCAAGGGTGATGAAGTCACACAGTTGAACGGATGACATCTTTACATGATGGTCGCGAACAGTTGAACGGATGACATCTTTACATGATGGTCGTGACAGAGAGGAAATTTTATCATTGGTGGTGGCTCCGCCGTTGGTGACATATCAGCAGACGACACCGATTCCTCTGGACTTGGTTCTATGATATTTATGACATGTTCTTCGAGTTCAACATCAAGTTCATGGCTCCCTGTCAGTGTGGTAGGTTTTGGAATTTTGTAAAGGTCCTGCACACGTTCCTTTTGGTTTTATGAGTTTGACCCAGGAGTAGAGGTCAACTTTCGCTCATTTGATACGCCTTCTTTAAAAATTGGTTCATCCATAAGAGGCCCATCACGTTCAATTTCAGGAACAATGACTTGAGTTTCTTTGAAACATATTCTCAACAAAAAGAACATCAAGTGATAGAAAAAAATTTCTTTTTTCCAAGTCAAATAATTTCCATCAAATTTTTCTAAATAGATACCCGACAAACACACATTTCCGACTTCGGCTTTCAACTTATTCCATTTGTCTGTTGTGATTTTGAGCATAACACTGGGAGCCAAAAATTGGAAGTGCTCATAGCTTAAAATTTTTTCATGAATGACTTCCTACGGAAATTTTCCCCTTCAATATTTTGGATAGCCAAGTACCCGGGTGTCAAGACACATTCTCCCCAAAGTATTGATTAATTAAGGGAACCATCTTCGGTGTCCAGTCCCCTCCGCCAGCCAGATTCCAGCACCGGCCACCGGAAAAAGAACAAAAAAACAAAAAACTAATCCTCTGATATGCTCTCCAACCTTGGCCTCCACAATCCGCCGCGTCCACTCCGGCGATCTCGCCACGAACATTTCTTCTCCTTAGAAACTACAACGCCGTTTCCACTTTTATTATCATCACATTTTTTAGATGAAAACAATTTATCGTTGCACTTCACGCTCTTCTTCGAACACCCTTTCTTGACAAGTTCATTATTATTATTATTACTATTATTATTTTTATTAGCACCGGTGCTTCTAGTCACATGCGGCACGTGCCGTTTCTTCTCCGGCAACGACGCGGAGGGGATCAAGAAGTATATGCTGCCTCTCTTGAGCTCAGTCTCCAGCGAGAGGATAAGAATCCGACGAATCACCCCTTGGGAGCTTGGTTTGCTTAAGACATGGTTTGGATTGGCCTTAAGAACTTCCCCTGCCGCGATTGGACGCGTTATTTCTTCAACGTTACCGATCAAATGAACTATGCGAATCAAGTCTAGAGCCCCACACGGAAGAACGCAAGCCAAACAACACCTTAAGCTATTACCCATTTTTATTATTAGAAGACTCGGAAAGTAGAAAGTGGAAAGTGTAAACTCCCTTTGTATTTCAAACTTTGAATCTTAATTGGTGAGTGGTGAGGTTTGAGTATTTATATATGGAATGATGGGAATGACCATAGGTACGATTATATGGCATAATTGTGAAATGATCATGGGTACGATCATGAATAATTTTTTTAAAAAATTATAATAATGCAAAGTAGGGTTAATAATAATTGTGAAAGTGGTGGATTGAAATGGACGAAACTACCCAGCATAAAGAGTGGCTTCCAAATTTTGTGTTTTGGCATTCACGCCGTCACGTTCACATGTTATACAGGTGGGATTCTTTATTTATTATCTTTCATCGCTTCTATAGCCGCCTAACGTTGCTGTGCCTCATGTGTTGTGTACGGATATGTAGTAATCTAAAGTAGAAGTTACATGATAAATTCTCCACCAAATGTTTATGCTTTTTAAATTAGAGTTTTCCACATGGCCTATCACCACGAATTTGATGGATGGATGGATGAGTCAATCTGGCTTAACGGGACAATTTAACTTAAGATTCACTAAAATTAAATAAAAGAATAAAACTACATTAAAAATTTTAATTAATTTATATAATTTTTTATTAAATAACTTTAATGATTAGTTTTAAAATTAGTGAATTTTATACACAATTCTCATGTGAAAATTTTCACTTCAAATCAAATATATACTTAAAATGACAAAATAGATATATTGCTTTTATTTTGTGACGACGTATATACGGTGTTAAATAAGAGTATAAACACAATATATACTAAAAACAATAAAAGCAGACAAAAGAAAATAACACCAGTCCCCATAATCTACGGGCTTGATTAATCAAAGATCAATCATGCATGTAGATCGAGAAGAAAGCCCGGGGAAGAACGTGCAGGTTATAGATTTAAATAGCAGAAATACAGAAAATAGGAATATATAATTGCTCTGTGTTAAATCTGCATTTATATATATTTTTAAAAAGTTAAAAATATTAAAACATGAAAATACAAATTTAACGTAAGGTAGTTTGGGGATTGTTTATTTTTGTTAATTATATAGCACCGTTTAGATTAACGAATATAATCAAATTTTGACCTGGGCAGTAATTTAGTTAGGATGTTGAATTATTGGATGAGAGGTATAATGGATGGATTTGGTTTATATTAAAATATTATAAATAATTTATAATATGTAAGATTTATAGTTTAAAAGTTAAAAAATTTATATTAAAATTAATAATTATTGAAGTTTTACAAGTTCAATTACAATATATTTAAATTTATTTTTTAAGTATAAATATATTTATTGTTTATGTAATTAGACTAAAACAAATACTATGTACCGACAAAGTATTAGCACAACAAGCTAAAAAAACACATCAAATGATCTAAATAAATTTAATATATTTATAAAATTCAATATATTTATTTTTGAATTAAAAATTTTCTTGAAATACAATTGTTGACAATAATAGTTTGTATGAAAATTTTTATTTATTTTGACCACTTCAATGATAATTAGTAATAATAGTTAAAATTAAAATGAAAATAAATATATAAAAATAATAAAAATTAAAGAAAAAAATTCAACGATGCTTGAATAACAAACTTAAAATGAAAATAGAAAATAACAGTTATAAAATTTTCGCTTTTAAAATATTACGTGAAGAAAACAAGATTATAGTTATTATTAATTTTTATGAAATTTTGTAATATAATAACTTTAGATTAGTGATAAATGTATTCTTATTTTTATTTTAAATATTTTTATTTTAAAATATGTTCATAAAAAAATTCAGATTATTAATAAATAAAAGAGATAAATATAAAATGAAATTGAGAAAAGGTAGGAAATAAAAGTTAAAAGAAAAACAACTTCTAAAATAAAACTGAACCTGGACACTGCAATTTAATATGACACGAACAAATGTCTCAATGTTAATAAGAATTGTCCACTTTCATTTTGGACCTAAGCACACATGTATTTGCTTTGCTCATTGTCCAAATACTTCTTACTAATGAAAGTTATATGTTTATAAACTGCATATTCTATCTCTTGTTCTGAGTGGGATTTGATATACACTAAATTGCATGTATTAATTTTAATAGTTTATATGAATATTCGGGTTTCCATCACAGGGATGCCTCACCGCCAATGTTGCCACCTGATTCTGGCTCATTAATGTTCAGCTAGTACAAGAAAATTCAAGTACGTACGGATGCTAGATAGTTAAGGATTGAATGGAGAATTGGAAAGTATCGTTATCTATACGCATATATTATCATATATATGTACGTTGGTGTCCTATACTCAAAGATGGCTTATTGAGTATTTGACCTAAATTCATGGACAAGAGATGATCAAAGGTAGTTTACGAAAGCAATTCATTAAGCGTCTTCAACTCCAGGTTACTTAGCATCTAATGAAACCCTCATGGAACATGGATAGATGGCAAATAAAGGAATGATATAATCGATGATAAGACAAGACACACACACACAAATATTTTTTTTGTCCACCACGTACCAGAGCATAACAACACATTGTAAGACCAATTGACAGCCATATTGGTTAAATCCCATTATCATTGCGATAAACAATTGAATAGCTGACCTCACACAGACAATAAGGAGAAGCCAGCGAAAAACAGAGGAAAGACAAAGACAAAGAATTGGCTGAAAGAAAAGGAGGAAAAGGAGAAGTTAAAAAATATGAGACAAGAAAACAAAGAACTACGATGAGAGTCTAGGAGGTTGGATGAGCAGGAGAGGAAGAACCTATCCAAGGAGAAGAAGAGGAAAAACATTAGAGCAACTAGCCAAAGGGAAAACGTGAACCCACACACACTCACTTGGTCTTGAGCAAAGTAATCGGTGACAAATTGGATGACCGGGTATTTTTGCTGACACCAATTTATAAATAAGATCACGGAGACTCCGCTCTTTAGTCATTCAAAAACATCAATATTAATAAGTGTAACAACGTAACTGATTTAAACAAACACATAAATGTGTACATAATCTTAAGTCAATTGATGTATTTATATGACGACACGTCTTATATTAAATATATTCATCTTCGTTATAAGGGATTAAAATAACAGTCTTAAATTGATACACTTTGTTATCAACTAATTTTGTCATTCTAAATGACAAGATTCAAGTCTTAGTATATTACCTCTTGACCTCACCACGTTACTCACATGGCATTAACTAATGTTAGATAAAGGGAGGGTCATTTCAATTAATATTATTGAATAACTCACTAATTTATTAATTAACCAACAACCATCTTGCAAATAAAACAATTTTAATAAAATTATTATTAACAGAAAAAATTTAGAGACTGCTCAGTATATGCTAATAGAGAAAATGGATGAATTTTTGAGAGAAAGCATGGGGAACTCCACAACAAAAAGAAGCGAAAGGAGCGAGGAAAAATAAAGAAATGCGAGAAGAGACTGTAGGGGAAGAGAGTACATAACTCGATCCCTAACTCTAGGTTTCACATCTTACTCCCCTTTAATGACAACAAAGATAATGTAACGTAGAACACTCAGTTCTCTCGTGGGAGAAGGATTCAGGAAGGAATCAATAAAGAACAAGCTTTACAAATTATTAAATATTACATTATCTAACAACATCACAATAAAATAAAATAAATATTTACATTGATGTAATACTTTCCAACAGTTAAAGTGTTCATGGTAGAAATAAATACTTTACATGAATTCATTGCGTAATATAAATAGTTGTTGATGAAATAAATGATTCACTGTGTACCGTCATTATTTTTGTGAAATTTATTAAATAAATCAGCATGACAATGATATATGATTCTTTATGAAATGTTAGAAAATTCCATCATAATTAACTATTTCATAGAATAAATTAAGTTAAGAATAAATTTATTCAAAATTTCATAGCTAAAAAATGAAATATTAACTTATTAAATATATAAATAAATATATTTACATGATATTTTTATATTAGTTTTAATTTTATTTTATTCATATAATTAATATTTATCATTTTTAATTTTTTTATTCTTATAATTTTACTTATAAATTAAATTTTAATTATATCATTTTCTAGTAATCATTAATTTATATTATATATTTTGATCTTGAAATATTTTAGTTAAGTGAATAAAATATCACTTTTTAGATACATCTATTATTACACAAGAGACGAAGTTACTCATGTCAAAAATATTAATTAGTGATAAAATATTAATAAAAATAAAATATTACTGTATGAAATCATATATTTATCATTTTTAAATTTTTTTTTTTGTATTCTTATAATTTCACTTATAAATCAAATTTTAATTGTATCACTTTCTTGTAATCATTAATTTATATGATATGTTTTAATCTTAAAATATTTTAATTACAGGATAACAGTTAAGTTAAGAAGTTACTGACTTTAAAAAAAAATTAATTAATGAAAAAATATTAATAATAAAAAATAAAAATTACTATTTGAAATTATATATATTTTTAGTAAAATTATTTAATAAATTTCAGAAAAAACTTTAATTTTTTTATCTAATTGTAATTTTACAATGAATAAATAACTAATTATTCTTTAATAATTTTAATATTAAATAATTATGATTAAATTAGTGAAAAAAATAATTCTGATCTTAGGAACAAAAAAGTGGCTTATTCTCGTCATAAGAACAAAAAAGTGGCTTACTAGAGTAGAAAGAAGGAGGAACTTCCTGATAGTAAACATCCGACTTACCAAATATAAAATATATTTATAGAAGTCAAAAGTAAATATAAAATATAAAGTATACCAAACTTTCAAATAAGATAAAAACTATTCATACTAGCACCCAATATAAGTTTCTAGGTATTCGATTCCTGCTGAGGGCAAGAGTGAGACTTCTCTATTCTCATGACAGGAAATTGTTTATTTTACAATATGAAAGAGAAGATTAACTTAATGAGACTTATCCATTCTTATTAAAGAAAAGAGAACAGTGGGTTAGACGAGAGTTAAAGGCAAGAGAAATCTTTAAGCTACCAAAAGTAAACATCATACCTGCAAAACATAAATAATTCATATGAACATATAATGTATTTAAAGCCTTGTACTCCTCACCATTTTCCAATCCAAAAACAAGTACAACATATTTTGTTTGTCATTTTTCTGTCAAAAAACAAGTACAACATCCTTTGTGTGCCATTTTACTGTCCAAAAACAAGTACAACGATGATTCTTCAGCTCCATCTTATAATTGCAACGCATATTTGCATCATTGTTGTCGGCATGGCCAACACCACGCTACCATCATAATTTTTGGAGATTCTTTAGTGGATACCGGCAACAATATGTACATCAAGTCAGTACCCATAGGAAATCACTTGCCCTATGACAGAGAATTCCCTACTCACATGCCTACGCAGAGTTTCTAATGGAAAATTGGTTTCAGATTTCATTGCCTTCATATTAAACCTCAAAGACATTGTACCTCTTTATTTAGACCCAAGCCTATCAAACAAGGAACTTTTAACTGGTGTTTGCTTTGCATCCACTGCATCAGGGCTTGATGATGTGACTGGGGCTGTATTTCATGTCTTATCAATGTCTAAGCAAATTAAATATTTCAAAGCATATAGAGCAAGACTTAAGTATATTGTAAGGGAAGATGAGACCAAACAAATACTTGGAATGTTCTTATTGTCATTGTTACATATTCTAATGATTTCATTTTTAACTTTTATAACTCCCCGAAGAGTAATATTCACCCTGGATGATTATCAAGACTATTTGCTCGATCAACTTCAAGACTACATTAAGGTAAGGTAGTTATTTATTATAAGTGGAATCCTAACTATTTTTTATCTATCATTTTTATATTTTTATTATTTTATAGTTGAATTTCTGTAGAGCAATCTTATCAACTCGGTTTTACTCATAAATTTTTTGTCGAAAATCTAAAATTTTAAATTTTTCATAGTATTTGTGTTTCATTTATACACTCGATTATGATTTATGTTTTATATTAAATTAGCACGCATTAAATAATATGCAACATGTTTGTCACCTCTAACTAATTAATACCATTACTAATATTATTGCTCTAGTTTAAACATTCTTTGGGTTAATTGTAGGTCCTGCATGATCTTTTGGATGTCAAAAATTTGGTATTGCCGGGTTTGGTCCCCTTGGTTGCACACCTTTTCAAATCACAACTAAATTTCAAATTCATCGTCAATATGTAGAAAAAGAGAATATTTATTCTGAACAATATAATCAAAAATTAATCTCACGCTTAATTCAAACACAAGCTATATTTATTGGGAGCATACTCGTTTATGCTAACTTATTTCACATCACACTTGACCTTCTCAATCACTCTGGAAAATATAGTAAGTTAAATTTATGAATTATATATTCAAATATATGCCTGCCTTCTCTTGCAAATTAATTTAAAATATATGTCTTGGTCGTACTATAATTACTAAATTTTCATACTAACATTTAAATTTGACTTTTAAAAATATATCTACTTTCAATTTAAAATAAGTTCAAAAATGAAAAGGTAATTTCATTCATATTAATAACTATATATATATTCACTTTAACATTTGTCATATAATTTAATTTAAAGGAATTAAATTTAATAAGTAATTTGATTCACATTAATATTAATATATATTTACTTTCACATTTTTCATATAACTTAATAAAAAATTTAAAGATGTTAGACTAAATTATTAATTATTTCATGTGTTTGTTCCCTTTTGTGTATGTTTTGAAAATTTTATACCCTCTATCTTTATCTTTATCTTTATAATTTATGTTTAATTATTGGATTTTAAAGATGTGTTTGTTTTTTTTTTTTGTGTGTTTTGAAAGATTTATATCCTCTGTCTTTATCTTTATCTTTATTTTTATAATTTATGTTTAATTATTGGATTTAAAAAATAAGGAAGAGATAGTTCTATAATTTTTCTTAAATCTATAGATATAAATTGTTTTAAAAAAATCCCTCTATGTATATGTGTGTAGGAAAAATAAATAAAAAAAATATCCTTTGAAACCTGGCTAATCTTTCTTTATCGTATATGATTTGCATTTCCATAGTGTCTTATATATTGAATTTTCTTCTACAGTAACAGTAAAATAAAATTTATATGAAAAATATAGTTTTTCATCTTATATTCTATTTATGCGCATGTGAAATAGGTATGGAGGCAACACCCATAGGGTGTTGCGGGTTTTTCACAGTTGAAGCAGGTCCATTCTGCAATGAATTTTCACCAGTATGTGAAGACGCTTCTAAATATGTATTATGGGACTCTTTTCATTTTACCGAAACGGCATACTTGTATATTGCTAAGTATGTTGAAAAAAAGTTCTGCCTATATTCAACTTTTATTAGTAAAAAAAGGAAGGAGAACCAATTATAACGTTCTTCTTATATTTTAAATAAATGTGTTTCACTTTGAATGTGTTATGTTCATGAGTAATTTAGACCAATATTTCACATTACTACTATTATACTCTCGGACTATCTAAAAACACAAGAATTTACTTGTTATTTTGAAACAATGCAAAGAGGTGAACAATTTAACGATAAATTAATAAGTTAAAAGAAATTGAGAAATAGACTTCATTATATATTTTTCTATAAGTCCGAGGATAGTTTTCATTTAATCTTTTCATAAGAATAAACTATGCAAACATTGATTATATATAAATATATATATATATATATATATATATATTTATATATATATATATATATAAATGTTTAAGATTCAATAATTGTTAATATTAATTCTAAATAATGTATTATTATTTATTTTGTAATACTTAGATTAAAAAATTAATTTGACAATATCTTTAATTAAAGGAAAAAATAAAAAATAAAAATAATTTAGATATGTTTACCAAGGAAAAATAATGATTGATAAAACTTGTATATAAGAATATTTGTCAAATGATAAAATCTATATTGGGTGACAATATTTGAATTTCAAAATGTTAGTTGACAAATCAAATTAGTAAATAAATAAAATCTAATATATTTGATAAGTCAAATCAAATCTAATTAATTTGATATATCATATAAACACTAGTGCATATTATACAGACTACGACGGTTAAAAAATACAAACTACGACGGTTCAAGAACCGTAGTAGCAACAGGTGTCGTAGTCTGTTTTCGCAGACTATGACGGTTCAACTAAAACCGTCGTAGTCTGATATATCTAAAATAGAAAAAACTAACAGACTACGACGGTTTAAAATCGTCGTGGTCTGCTAGTTAAAATCAAATGCACCGCCGTGAGTCCATCTCCGCCACCACCCACACCTCCGTCACGCATCCCTTTGGAAACAAATAAAACGTGGAGACGATGAATCCAAACATTGCAAAGAAACCAAAGTACAAAAAAAACATCAAAAAATGGGTTTTTAAAGAATCAATCTATTTAATCCGAAGAAATAAAAAAACAAGAAGCTCGGAGAGAGGTCCGTGACCATTAGACAAAAAGTGAACAAAAAATTAAAACTTACGGTTGAAAAATAGAGTTGAAAATCTCCAGAATCGCAAGGCTCCACCGTTCACCGTTCACGTTTCCAGCATAGTCACCGGGTTCCAGTATATTCAGCGGATTCCGCTAGAGTGGTTGGGTTGGAGCACAGGAAATATAAGAATGGGGGAAGTGTAGTTGGGGTGATGTTTCGCAGAGAAATGGGGAAAAGATGGGTTTCGCAGAGAATTCAAATGAAGGAGTGCGCAGATGTGAAAATGAGGGTTTACGAAGACATGGTTATATTACAGACTACGACGGTTGAAATTAGAACCGTCTTAGTCTGTAATCTAACTATTACAAAATTGCTACTGTGTTACAGACTACGAAGGTTCTAATTTGAATCGTCGTAGTCTGTAATATATTATATTACAAAACTGTCACTGTTTTACAGACTACGACGGTTCTAAACAGAACCGTCGTAGTTTGTAAAATAGTGAACTGCCACTATTTTACACACTACGACGGTTCTAAATAGAACCGTCGTAGTCTGTAACTTACATATTACAAAAATGTCACCGCGCACACACTACGAAGGTTACAAATGAACCGTAGTAGTGTGCGCGTCTTAAGATGTTATTTTTCTACTAGTGAAATTAATTTGATAAATCAAAGCAAATTAGTTTATATTATAGGAATATAAAATAATATTTAGATACACGTGTAATTAGAAATTTTATTAGAATAGATTAGGGTTACATTGTCTCCCAATCAAAAAGGATTTAGATCATGATAGCTAGAATCATAGTACAAGAATAATCAAAAGAAGAAGAATACATAGATGATCGACTTCCACAAATGGGGATGAAGAATTTGTGTCGTCCGCCTTATGCTCTTTTCTCTATCCTATGCCTTATGCAGTTCCTTGGATTTCAATCTCTATCTTCGGATATCTTTTCTCTCTCTCTTATGTTTCTATTTATAATTGACACACGTGGGTTTGGCCTAGACTCATCTCACGCGAATTACAATGCATCTCGCACGAGATTTACAAAGACTCTACTGGTAGCACTGGCTATCCATCTCGCGCAAGTTGTGGTGCGTCTCTTGCGAGATGCCTTGACAAAGAGTGAATTGGCCTTACTGTGATCTTGTCTTGCGCGAGTTGATATGTGTCTCATGCGAGATACTTTCCTTGCTCTGATTTCTTAAAATTTACCACATTTATGCTCTAAAACACTTAAACAAACCATCAAAGAGTTCTATGCAAGATGGTCTAACAATTTACACAAAAAAAAAAAAACATTAGTTTGGTTTGATATGTATCAGTTAATGGACAATTTCTTGCATTAAGTTAAGCGTCAATAACTCTCATTCACGAGTTATCAATACAACCCATCAGTGATGCAAAGTTCTTCATAGTTCGAGGATTTCATGTTGAAAATATGTACTGTTTTTTTATTGCGGATCTTCATGTTAGAAATATAGTCTTTGACTTTGATTTGACATGTTTTTTCATGGCAAGATAATTTGACTTCTTCGTACTTTATTGGAACAAGAGTTCTTCCGTTAAGACTTTGCAAAATATAATTTCTAATAGTTAGAGTTTGTCTGAGTAAACAGAATAAATAAAATTAATACTTATCTTTAAATTTTAGGTCTTGTCTATCACTTCATCAATTCAATTAGAGATTTCGCATTAGATGTATCATTATCTAATGACTTGTGAATCATTTGATAATACTTAATGCATTTGTTAGCTTTTTAAATTTGATAATTTTATTCATCTTATAAATAAAGACTTTTATCTTAATAATCTATAATTATTAAAATTAAAAAATAGAATTTATATTTTAACAAATTTAACTTAATACATTAAAGAAAACATCTCTTTCACTCGTCTTTTTCCATTCTCCACTTTAAATTTAATATCCAAATACACAATTCAAAATCTCATTCATATATATAAATATAAAATAAAGATCTTTATTACTTCGCAAATGTATATTTTGAACGTATGAATAAAACTTTTATTTTACTATTTATGTTTTAACATATTAATAAAAATTTATTTTATAGGCGTATTTTAAACACATTAGAACTTTATTTTATTACTTATCTTTAACACAAATTATTCTTCAATTATTTTTATACTACATAATTATTATTTCCTTAGTTAAAAAATTAATCAATTTCTCTTTTTATAAAAAAATACATTATATAACAACTTAAAAATTAAATAAAATAAACATTTACATTTATGTATAACTTTCTAATTAAAATTAAGGTGTTTATGATAAAAATAAACACTTTACATGGATCCGCCGTATGGTTTATTTGTCAATAAAATGAATGTTTCAGTTTAATAAATAATCAGCATGACAATAATTTGTGATTATTTATAAAATAATTAAAAATTCAATCTTAATTAATAATTTTATGAAATAAATTTGTTTAAAAATATACTTATTTAAAAATTCATAAGCAGAAAATTGAAATATTAACTTATTAAATAAAAATTTATTAAAATAACTTATAAATATTAAATAATATAAATAAAATAATTGCAGGATATTTTTATATTAGTTTTAATTCTATTTTATTGACATAATTAATATTTATCATTTTTTTAATTTTATTTTGTATTTTTATAATTTCTCTTATAAATCCATATAAAATCTATTATTACATAAAAGATTAATTCTGAATCAATAAGTTACTTTCGCTCAAGAAAATAATTTAGTTGTAAAATATTAATAATAAAAAGTTTACTATGTATGAAAGTTTTTAAAACGTTTTTCGTATGTTTTTTTTCACTTTTGAATGTTTAGTTTAAAGATTTCAGACGAAGATTTTCATAAACATTATGAAATATTTTTAAATAAAAAATTTATTTAATTAAGTAGCCTCACTTAGTAAATAAAAACAAGAAAGTAATAAAAAACATAAATTATTTTTATATTGGTTCATTTTTATCAAGACTACATATATTTTCTCAATTAAAGTTAAGATTTCACTAACATACAAAAATGAGATATATTCTCTAACGGTTGTGGCAAGTATACACAATTGCTAAGTAATAAAGATTGAAAACACAAGTTTTTGTTCCCACTAAAACAAGTAAATCAAATTGTATTAACTATAAACTGAAAGTAACTTCTAGGTATTTGATTGTGATTAAAAGCATCAAATTGCAAAAAACGAGTTTTAATTCAAATTATTTAAAGTGATTGAGATCCTGATTTTACCACTAATCATCCTAATACTCTTCATTGATAATTTAATTTGTGCAATTGGAGGAATTAGATTCCTATTGTCGTATACGTCCCTCTTAGGATAAAATACACCGTCTAAACATGACTTGATCAATTAATCTCTCGTGTTAAACTAAGTCAATTAGGATTTATATAAATAACTGTGAGTTTATGTCTATTATTTCTAAGACCAAGCTACGTGGTGATTGTTTCCTAGTGCTTGCTAAGTTTCTTTTCTAACAGTTTCATTGGATACGGTTGCATTTTAAAATAGCTTCCAAACATGAAATAATATAAATAAATATAGTTGCATGATATTTTTAATGTAAGCTTTAACTTTACTTTATTGATTAAAATTTAATTTAATCACTTATAATCTTATTTTTCATTTTATTCTATTCTTTAAATTTTTTTTATAAATCATTTACTTTAAATATATCATTTGATTGTAATTAGTATGTTTTATATTATATATATATATATATATATATATATATATATATTGAATAATTTTATATTATTATCTTAAAATAGTTTAAATTAAGTTGAAAAGAATTTTTTTTAATTATAAATCTATATTATTAAATTAGAGATAGAGTATAACGAATTACGAACTAAATCATCATTTTTATTTAAAGAAAATTAATTAGTGATAAAGTATAAATAGTGAAATATTAACATTATTTTATGAAATTATATTTTTTAAACTTATTTAATGATTTATAAAATCTATTATTAGATCAGAGAATCTAATAGTGGTAAGTATTAATACTAAAAGTATTAGTAGTAAGAGAATAACATTTGTATATGAAATTATATTTTTAAATAAATGTATTTAATAATTTTTTACTTTAACACAAAAGTTTAAATTAATTTTTGTCTGATAATTTTTCAATAGGTAATAAATTATTAATTATTCTTTAATTATCTTAACATTAATTAAACAATAATACTCAAATGAAATAAAAAAAAAAACTTAATTATTTTATCCTTCCGTTAACATTCAAAAATAAATGCGTTATTATTTCGATAAATATGTATGAGTCTTTTATCAATTTAAGTGTTTGTCAATTAACATAAATGTCTTGTTATTGATGAGAACCATTACATATTTGTAGTCTATAGTGAATTCATTGTTTGTCAATTGAAATAAATGTCTTTATTATTTTTTATATAAACAAATGTATGCATGTATAGTATTTATTGTATACAATTATATAATGCATATATTTAATATATTTTATTATTTATAAGTCTTAATTGAAAGTTAAAACATGAATTTATTGAATTAAAGTATTAGTTTAATACCTAATAAAATAATCAAAAATATAAAATATTATGAATAAATATAGTTGCATGATATTTTTAATGTAAGCTTTAACTTTATTTCTATATAAATTATACTTTTAAATAAGTTTATTAAATGATTTATTACTTTAATGCAAAAATTCAAATAGATTTTTATGTTTTATTTTTTTGAAAAAACAAAATAAATGGACGAAGAACTTGATTAATTTTCTGCTTTTCATTAATGTTCACATTCTTCAACAAAACATTGAAATACATGTCTTGCTATTTACGATAAATAAATGTAGGTCTTTTTCAAATTAAATATTTGTGAATTGAAATAAATGTCTCGTTTTTTATCAATTCAATGTTTGTCAGTGGAAGTAAATGCCTTTATTATTTATTATATAAGCAACTGTACACATGTACTGTACTGTAGCTGTCAGTTGAAATATTAGCGCAATACAAAAAATTATTAATCTTTTATCTTTTACACTGGGGATTTATCATTATGTTAATTACAATAATTATATTTTTGTTATATACGAATTTTTATAAACTAATTATTGTTATTAAATTTAATAAAATATTTAATTCACAATTAATATTATATTCAGTCAATTTAAAAACTGAAATTAATTAGCTTATTTACAGAATAGAAATAAATTTCAAAACTCAAGTTGAAAAATGAATTTATTGAATTAAAAATATTTAGTCTAATACCTTTTAAAATAGTTGATAAATTTAGAATAAAATAAATAAAGACGTTTGTATAAGGTTTTTATGTAAATTTAAACATTTTTATTGATAAAAATATATTTAAAGTATTTATAATTTTTTATATTTTATTCTATTCTAGTGATTTTATTTATAAATCAGTTATTTTAATTGTATCATTTGTAATTAATATATTTTATATCATATATGTTATAAATAATTTTATATTATTATCTTGAAGTATTTTAAATTATGTTGAAAAAATATATTTTTAATTATATAATCTATTATACGTGTGCAAAATAATTAATGAACTATGACGTCTTCTTGTTAAGAAAAAATCAATTAGTGATAAAGTATTAGTAATAAGAGAATAAGGTACTTATATGAAATTATACTTTTAGTATTTAATCACTTTTTTATTTTAATGCAAAAGTTAAATTAATTTTTAAGTTATTGTTTTTAATATTGAATAAATAATCAACTATTCTTTACTTTTATTAATATTAAATATTCATAAAAAAATGTAATGAGAATTTAATTAGTTTTCTTCTTTCTTTCACATTATCCAACAAAACATAATAAAATAAATGCCTTCTTATTTATGAAAATGTATACTGTTTTTATCAACTGAAATGTTTGTAAAGCCCGTACTTCAATTTTTCAATTTAGGAACTGAATTTAATTAATTCACTTTTTAAATAAAAATTAATTTTAAAGTTCTTGATTTGATTGAAGTTGAAAAATGAATTTATCCAATTAAAATTATTTATTTTAATACTTATTATTAAAATGGCCACCAAATTTAAAATAGAATAAATAAATACATTTATATTATATTTTTATATAATTTTATTTTATTGATAAAAATTATTTTTTAAATCATTTATATAATAAATCTACCTGACTCTAGTCGTAAAGTCAAATCATTCTCGTTTAGTTATAAATTTTGTATATAATCAAATCTCACATCTTTTATGGAAAAAAATACAATCAAGAAAATTTGCAACAAGAAAAGTTTACCACATAGGTTCACCATAGAAGAATTTGTTATACATTTAATTAATTCAAAATATTGATTTAACATATGTCACAAAGAAAAAAAAAACAAAAGAATTATATAAAAAATAAAAATATATTTTATTTACTCACGTTCCTATATATCCTTTCATCTATATATTGTATTTTAAAGTAGCGTATGTCAAGTGTTTTTTATTATTTATTTTGAGTATAATAATTTTTATAAATTTTTTTATAAAAACTTTCTTATTATATTTTTAACATTTTCTACCTTAATAAATTTAATTCTAAATTAAATTCCGTGATATAATTTTTAACATCATTTCTTTTTTAAACTTATTATTAAAAAATATACTTTATTTTAACTAATCAAGAATCAATATTAAATATCGACTATTATATTCTATATTCTTTTTTAAATTTCTTTTAATATATCTGACATCTATCATGTTTTATATCTATTATTATATTTTATTTTATTAATAAATATATTATGTAAATTTATTTTAATATATTGAATATCAATTAACTAATAATCAATATTAAATATCTATTATTATATTTAATTTTTTCAAAATCTTGATTTTTTAAATTTCTTTTAATATATTTTATATTAAATAAGGAAAGATTCATTAATGTTAACTATCTATTATTATATTTTATTTTATTAATATCTTCATTTTTTAAAATTATTTTAATATATTTTAAATCATTTAATTTAAATCAATATTAAATATTTATGATTATATTTTATTTATTTAATATCTTTATTTTATTAATTTTTATTTTTACGCATATAATTTCTCTTCCTTTTTTTCGCTAGCTTCTTAACGAAAATACATCCCCACTCATTGTTAATAAAGAGTTTTCTTATATTAAAAGTCTTTAATGACTTTGTATATATTTAGAATCCTATTATAATTTTCATACATGCTCTTGCATACAGATAGAATAATTAATGACTCTGTTTTATTGTATTTAAATCATATCAAAATCCACTTTTAAGAACTCAATGTGAATTTGATTAGGCCATAATTAAAACCTACTCCAATTAGTACCAACTTAATCTTACTATTAGACATGCCAGGAAAAAAATATAAAAGATTCACTTCAAATTCAGACCGAGTTTTCAGCTTTTTGACCAAACCAGTACTATTTCAAATTTTATTTACCAAAATAGTACTGGTTACAAAGTATTTATGAAAGTAGTATTGTTTTGTGAAACCGCAAACTAGATTGCGGAATCAAAACCGCAAATCATGTTGCGGATTCACCAGATCATGACACATGGCTGTAACAAAATTATGTGGCATTGAAACCGTAAAATTTTTTGCGGTTTCAGTACCAAGTGACATGTGGCACTTTTAGGGCTAACGTGGTTGCAGATGTGGAAATTGACATACAGGTGGGTGCTTGAAACCGCAAGACCTGTTGCGGTTTCAATTGAAACCGCAAGACAAGTTTCGGTTTAAATGAAACCGCAAGAAATGGTGCGGATTCACTGAAGCCGCAACAAGTCTTGCGGTTTCATTTAAACCGAAACTTGTCTTGCGTTTCAGTTGAAACCGCAGCAAGACTTACGGTTTCAAATGCCTATATATACACCTCAAAACCAACCGCTTATTACACACACGAAGGTAAGTGATTCGTATAATATTATGTATAGATAGTATAATTTTTTTATGTATAGATAGTATAATTTTTTTCAGTATGAAATAAACTTGGTAGTGTATATTTGGATTCTATGTTTGCAGTGAAATCACCGAGAAATGACGTCAAGAATTGTGATCGTCGTATACATTAATGGTAGAATCATTGAAGGGGAAGATGGAATCAAGTTTGAAGGAGCAAGAAAGGTGATGCAAATCGAAAGAAATATTAATTTTACACGGTTAAAGAAAACAATTCGTCATAAATTAAAATTACAAGTAAATGAAGTAATAGGATCTATCACAACTAGATATTATATAGAAAATAAATATGCAGCATTTCAATTAGTTGATGATGATAATGTGAATTTGATGATAACACATTTTGAAGAACCCGAAATGGGTCATATAGAATTATGTGTAGAGGTTGTTACGGCAGGAAGTGCGTCTTCGTATAATGAAGGTGGAAGATTTCAACCAGATATGCACAGTTCGTATGATAGAGGTTGTAGTGGTATAAATTCAAGTGACGATGATGAAACCTATATGGTTTCAGATTAAATCTGTAATTCATCATCATCAGTCAAGATTTTGAAGGTCATTTATCTGAATCGGATGATGAATTAAATGCTGATAATAACAGTTTAAGTGTGCACGTTCAACCAGTTGCGGTATCTCAGTCGGACACAGGTACTAAATTAATTTATGTTACATTCACATTGGATTATTAAGCATGAAACCTTTAAAAAAATAATTTAATTTGTGTCATGTTTAGGTCAATTACCGTTTTGGCATAATACACCACATTACACTGGCATCAATTGAGATTACCCTGATGAAGAAGATATGTGGGGTGTAAATAAGCAGTCAAACTGGGATTATGGTCAAGAGTTATATGTTGGTTTGGAATTTGAAAATAAGAAAGGTGTACAAAAGGGTCTGAAGCAATATTTGATGAATGTACACCAAACAGCCAAAGTGGTAGACTCCAGACCAAGTTGTTTAATTGTTCGTTGCCACGAAGGTAATACAAGTGTGGCATGTCCTTTTTATATGCGAGCTATTCAATCTAAGAAAACACAAACATGGAAAGTGACGCAATGGGGAGGTCCTCATACTTGTTTAAATCCCAGCTTGACACAAGACCACAAAAATTTAGACTCTGATTTGATTAGTACGTGCATTTTAGGTAAGAATGCGCATACTTAATTTGATCAACTTACAAATGTGTTGTTAATATTGATTACAATGAATTTTCTTCAATTTCACAGGAATGATTAGAGAAGATCCATCGATTAAAGTTGGACTTGTGCAAGAAAGAGTGTCTAGTATTTTTAATTATCAAATTTCATACAGGAAAGCATGGACAGGTAAACAAAAAGCAATGACTATGGTGTATGATGATTGGGCTGAGTCATATGCAGAACTTCCTATTTGGTTGGAATACATGAAACGACACTCTCCAGGTTCATTTTATGAAATTTGTGATGATGATTATTTTGTCCATAACAGAAGATGTACTGAATGTAGAAAATTTGAAAGGGTCTTCTGGACGTACAAACAATGTGGTGATGCATTCTAATATTGTAAGCCTATTATACAAGTTGATGGGACACATTTATATGGTAGATATCGTGGAACATTGTTAATTGCCACCGCACAAGATGGAAATGGTTGTGTATTACCTCTTGCATTTGCTGTTGTCGAAGGTGAAACACAATCAGCTTGGTCGTGGTTTATGAGGAGATTACGTGAACGTGTAACCAACAGATTAGGCATCTGTGTTATATCTGATAGGCATCGCAGTATAAAGTCGGCAATTGAAAATGAACAAAACGGTTGGAATGTACCGTATGCCTATCATGTCTATTGTATTAGGCACATTGCATCTAATTTCAATCACAAATTCAAGAACCAAAAATTGAAGAGCATGTTGGTTAAATTAGGTACGTAGATGGGATGATGTGTGGGATGATGTTGTTTAAATTTATTTTTTAAAAGTGTTTTGATTTGCTTATAATATTTTATTATATGTTGACGTTGTATCTCGGTTGGATATTGTAGGATATACTCCTTGCAAGCATATTTTTGACCGTCAACTTGAAAAATTTTGTGAATCAAACCTTGAGGTCTATACTTGGATAGAAGGGATTTCAAAAGAGAAATGGAGTATGGCGTATGACGAAGAGGGACGTCGTTATGGACATATGACAACAAATCTCTCAGAATGTGTAAATAAGGTTTTTAAAGGTTGTAGAAATCTACCAATCACTGCCCTGGTTAAGGCAACGTACAACAGGTGTAGAGAGTATTGTGTTGAACGGGGTTATAAAGCTCAACAGGAATTACTAGATGATCAAATTTACTGTTCAAAAGTCTCACAATTACTTAGACGATATCAAGATGAAGCAGCTACTCACACAGTACGGGTTTATGACATACAACAAACAAGGTTTGAAGTTGAGGAAGCATTCAACCCTAGAACACAACGTGGTGGTCAGAAATGGATAGTGAAGTTAAGTGAACGATATTGCCAATGTGGTCGTTTTAAGGTTTTCCATTATCCATGTTCACACGTGATAGCCGTGTGCGGCTATGTTTCTATTGACTTTTACCAGTTCGTTGATAATGTTTACAAAAATGAGTACATCATGAATGCATACTCAGGTCAGTGGTGGCCGTTGGGAAATGAAGAAGCACTACAACCTATTCAACAACCATGGAAACTCATTCCTGATCCGGCAACTATACGAGGTAAAGGTAGACCAAAATCGACAAGAATTAGGAATGAAATGGATTGGACGGAACCTTCTCAGAGAAGAGTAAGATGCGGGAAATGTGGTCAAGAAGGTCATAACAGAATATTGTGTCCTACAAACACTTAATAAATTATTTGACCACGTTGTGTTAAGTGGGATCATAAATTATTAATGTTAGCTTTTGGATACGATTATGTGAATTGGAATAAACTAAATGTTTTATAATTAATAGACTAAACTATTCAAGGTTCATACAAAGTCCGAGATATAAAATGAAACATAAATCAAATAACTGTAAACTAATCGTGTCTGCCATGTCCGTGCCTGTGACTTGTCCCACACCATCGCTCCCATCCACGTGCTTGCCTCTGAGGATTACGTCGCGGTGGACGACCCTCATCAGCAACAACATCGAACTGACCTCCAACATCACCACTTAAAAGATCATCCATATAGTCAGCATCAGCAGTATGGTATATGGTGGGCCTACCTGTGAAGTGGGTGTATGGAAATCAATAGAGGCAGTACCCATAGGTGAAGTCCCAAATATATCATGTACAACCACATCTGGATCGTGCTGATATTGGTGTCGGGCAGAAAATAAACTAACAACTTATGTAATACATTAAATTAAATAATAATCTAATTACCTAACGATTATTTACGTAATCAATAAAATAATAACATACAAACTTACGTAACAAATTAAATTAAATAATAAACTAACAAAACAAAATTTACCAATAATAAATATTAAGCTACACACGAATAAAAAAAGTTAATTATAACATACAAAATTTTCGTAACAAATAAAAATAAATAACAAACTAACATATTAAATTACCAATACAAAATATTAGACTACAAACAGCTGGGGCTTTTATCTACTGAACTACTAACAAACAGCTACTAACAATTACCTACTCAACTACTAACAAACAGTTGGGGCTTTTTCTTTTTTTAATTTGTAGTAAATTACCAAATTACCAACTAAATCTAAGTTTAAAGTCTCTAACTTAACAACTAAATCCAAGTCTCTATTTTCAAAATTAAATCTTTCCTAAATATTCTAGGTAACAAATTATAATATCACAATAATAAAAAAATTAATAATTATTAATTTAAATAAATACCTTCATATAACCAATCTTGCAAATCCATAGGAAATCCGCCTCTTCTAACAGGGGAAGAATAGCATCAGGAATAATTGGTTGTCCTAAATAAAGGGGAACTGTTCTCCTCATTTGTAGCTTTCTACTTTCCCCGGTGTTCCAAACATACTTTGAAATGTGGGCCTTTTGTAACCATAACACATCATTTTCTACTGGCCCACACTCTAATTTTTCAATATTTACTGCAGATGAGGAAGCCATTGCAAATGGACAACACTGTAAATGTAAAATGTGGTGTGGCGTGCGGGAGAGAAGAAGAAGAAGAAAGTAAAAAAATTTTACTTTTTTACCAATTTATAGTGGTCCCGGGAAGAGAAGTGCGTCAAAATTTGAAAGTGAATTCGCAAACTGACTTGCGGATTCAGTGAAACCGCAAATTGGTTTGCGGATTCACTTTCAAATTTTGAATCACGCAACCACATAGTGACAAGTGGCGAGACCTGGTGAAACCGCAAAAAGTTTTGCGGTTTAGCCACGTGTCTTGCCAATTTCCACATCTGTAACCACGTTAGTCCTAAAAGTGCCACATGTCACTTGGTAATGAAATCGCAAAAATTTTTGCGGTTTCAATGTCACATAATTTTGTTACAGCCACGTGTCATGATCTGGTGAATCCGCAACATGATTTGCGATTTTAATTTCGCAATCTAGTTTGCGGTTTCAAAAAAAATACTACTTTCGTAAATACTTTGTAACCAATTATTTTTTAGTAAATAAAATTTGAAATAGTAATGATTTGGTCAAAAAGCCCGAGGTAGGGAAGAGTCTATTTGTGTTTCTTCAGGAATATGCTCATATTCAATGAGATTTCCTATTTTAGAAGAAAGGGTACGTTGTACTGAATTAGGAATATTTATCCTAGAAGATAATGAGACAGGAGGGAGAGTAGTAGCTAGTGTATTTGAAGTGTTTGAGGAATCCATGAGTTTTAATGAATTCTTTCTTTCTTTCGCATCTATAGTATAAAGATCAGGGTTGAATAAATGAGTTATGGCTCTGATACCATCCTTACTTAGTCCATATAATGTTTTCCGTAGACATAGATCTGGTTTTCCATGGATTTCTTCCATAAGAAAACTAATCTCTACTCCTCATAAATCTGTCAAAGAATATATCCAAAGTTCAAAAATGGACCAAGTTGCTCTCTTGGCTACTTCGGCTGAACAATATGTAGATCTCGAAATTAATAAGGAACTGATTCGTCACTGGAGATCTGAGGGATATGTTGCACTCCATTTAGGAGTAGTTAGACTTGTTCTAACACTACATGGCAGAAAAGGGCTTCCTGTAACAGCCAGAATCACTCTTCTGGACTCAACCTTTCATCAGTATGAACAAGCTGTAATTGGCACAGTCCTGACAACTTTAAATGCTGGAAGTGCTGTCCTTACTCTGTTCCCAAATTTCAATGTTCAGTTGAGAGATCCAACTCTCCCAACTCGTTTTAAGGTACAGATCCAGCTTGTTGGAGCTCAACAAGATGAAGAAGCTCTCTCTGCTACTTTACATCACCAGATAGTATACAGAGTACAAGATCACTGTTTTGATCTCCCTGGTGATAAAGAACTTCAAGGCAATGCTCTCATGGTACTTGCCAATGAAGGACAAGCAGAAACACCTACCATTGTCCAGATCCCAAAGCAAATTCCTAAAGAAGAATTGCAAAAACTCATTCCTAGCGAATGGATCAGCAATTATGAAAATTTCAAACAACAGGGACAACAAGTGGTATCAACAAATGCAACTTTCCATAGAAACTCTACTGATGGTAGAGTAAAAACAGTCTTCAAGATGAAAGATGAAGGACCTAGTTCTAGACCTCCTGTTTTTCACACAATGATGATCTCTCTTGGACAAAAAGAGAGGAAGATCCCGATACATGCTTTCAAAACAAATGGAGAGCCTGTATATTCAGACAAACTGAATGGTCACTTCCTTTGGGATGTAGACCCATCTATGTGTGATCTTGATTGCAGATGCAACACAGGAGAAATCTCTGATTCTGATGATGATGAGGATTCAAATCCTTCTACAAGAAGATGTAAACCTTCACACTCGCCTAGGCCACCCAAGCCTGACAAAGATGCAAGACTTCCCTTACCTATCTACAAGAAGGGAATAAAGATTCTAAGAAAGGAAGGTTTTATACCTCCTCCAGCAAATGAAAATTTGATTACCTGGCCTCCACCTACTCATTGCTCAAACTTCTTCAAAGAAGGACCAGCAAGGATTATTCCTTGTATGATGAATACTGAAGAATTTCCTCCTTTAGAAAGAAAAGGAGATGCTGAAAGGAAAATTTACATGAGACCTTTTGTACAGCCTACAGAAATACTTCCAGATGGCTCATATAAGATGTCATCCCAGGCAGAAGAAGTATTAAATTGGCATACAGAAAACTCTCTGGCCCAGAATAAGATTTTACAGGATGTTGAAAACAAAGTTGACAAGTTAACAAACATGTTTGAACAACAACTCAAACAAATGTCAAAGAACATCCAACAGTCTTATTTAGATTTGAAGGAGAAGATTGGAAGAATAGAAGGACAAATGGAACAATTCGTGGGAAAAAATTTCCATGAATTCGCAAAAAGAGAACAAGAACTCAAAAAGTTGAGATCCCAGCTTCATGAAATTGAAGAATGGGTAAAAAAGGTGAATACACCTACTCCCTCTTCCTCAGAGCAATTTAATCCTTTCCAATTAACTCCCAAGCAATCCATTGCAACTTCCATACTTCCCCACTCTATAAAACCACCATTTTTACCTCCAAATTTTCCTTCACCAACGACCAGTTTTGGTCAAAAGAAAAGAGAAGCACCTAAAGAACCCAGGACTGAATCATCAAATCCTGCTCAAACAGGAACGTCTTCCTCACCCTTTGAGGAAAAACCCTTCGCTCAAATGATGACAGTTCCCACTGTTTCTCTCCCTGAAGATGAGGATGAAAATAGAGATGAAGATGAAGATGAAATAATATTGACCTCATCTGAAGATTCCTCAAACATATCCTCTGAAATAGAGGAATCACTTTCAGAAGAAGAAGAATATGCGGATATTTCAAACATATTTGCTACAACAGCAGAACCACATTTTCTCCATCCGGGAGAAGAGAATACTCCTGCACCAAAAATTAGTGGTACTCCATTATTTAGTCTTGATGATATTCCAAGAAAATTATGGAGGAAAAGACTTCTTGATTTCAAGGCATGGATAGATGCCAAATTTGTCAATCCTGAAGTAGATAAGTACAGAGTCATTGAAGAATTCTGTGCAAGATTAACAGGTACTTTGAAAGAATGGTACCAAAGCATAGGAACAGCAAATCAAGATCAGTTGCATAGATTTGAAACCTCTGATCAAGTTATCACAGCAATCCATTTCGAATTTCTGGGAAATGGAGATCTAACTAGTAAAGAATTGCGAAAAGAATACTTCGCAATGAAATGTTGTTCTCTTCAGCAAGAAGACATTGAAAGACATTTTCAAAGAATGCAACAACGATTCTACATGCTGAACGGATACAATGATCCTAGCCTGAAGAATACGTATGTTAGCTCTCTACCAGATGACCTTCAAGAAGAAATGTACAGAATGATGAATCTCCAAAGTAAGGAGCCAATTAACATGACCTTAGGAGAAATTCATCAGATGTGTCTTGCTGCTCTGGATAAGATTTGCAGTCAGAGGAACATGTTTGAAAAGATGATGCAAGGACAGAAAAAATACTCCAAAATATGCAAAAAGAAATATTTGGAGATTGGTTGTAAACAAGACAACTGTGAATGTCCAGATAAGAAGAGAAGGCACAAATTCAAGAGAAAGAAATTCTTCAGAAAAAATAAAGATTTCCAAAGAAAAAAGAATTTCAAATTCTACAGAAGAAGGCCTTTCAGAAAGAAAAAGGGCAACAAATGTTACATCTGTGGAAAGCCTGGACATTTTGCAAACTCATGTCCACAAAAGAAGAAGGCAGTCAAGTTGATTCAAACACTGCAGATTTCCCCAGATGATGACGTAGAATCTCTGTATAGTGAGCAAGAGTATCCTGACTCAGATACAGCATTTGGAATTCAGATATCTGATTCAGAAAGTGATCCAAGCTCAGAATCGAAACAACAGTTACGAAAATACATGCTCTTTTCCTATTCTCACTATAGGAGAAGTAAAGAAAGTAGAACAGCAGCTTGCTACTACTTCAGCCATTCCAGTTACTCCAAACATAGAAATCACCATCCTTCCTTCAAAATATGAAGTTCCTATAAAGGTGATAGCTTTTATTGATACTGGATCGGCAAAAATGATGATGAATCCTGAGATTCTTCCAAGAAATTATTGGAAGAACAAAGAATTCTATTTCAAAGCTGCAGATGGTCAAGTTTTCACCACTAATTTGATCACCAAGGGAAAGATAGGCATGAAATTCTTCCCAAATTGCATATACTGGACCACAGTTATTGGTACAGAATTACCAGGAAAAGATATCCTTATAGGAATGGATGTTTTTAGTCAATTAAAATCAATCCAGATCATTCCTAGGGGTATAAGATTCAAAGGAGAATTCAAAGAATTCACCACGATGGCAAAAATCTTCAAATTAGAAGAAGCACCACCACAGTATGAAGAAGTCAAAAACAAATTGCTCAGGCTAACAGCTGACAGCCATGAGAAATTTCAACATCCAGCACCATTATGGAAAAACAGAGACTTCTTTGTCAGATTGCCTTTCAAGCTTAATGAGGATATTAATCCTACCAAAGCCATTCATAATGGTATGTCTCCCTCTGACAGTATTGCAGCTCATGAAGAATGCAAGAGACTTTTAGAAGAAGGATTGATAGAACCAACTCAATCTGATTGGGCATGTCAGGCATTCTATGTTGAAAAAAGATCTGAAAGAGTAAGAGGGAAAAAGAGGCTGGTCATTGATTACAGACCTCTTAATCTGTTTCTGAAAGATGAGAAATTTCCACTGCCAAAGATCAACACTCTTTACTCTTATATAGCTGATGCCTACATCTTCTCAAAATTTGACCTCAAATCTGGTTTCTGGCAACTTGGCCTAGAACCTTGTGACAGACCCAAAACAGCTTTCTGTATTCCAAATGGTCATTACCAATGGACAGTTTTGCCCTTTGGATTAAAAGTGGCACCCTCGCTATTTCAGAAAGCCATGACAAGGATATTTGAGCCAATTCTACAAAGCTCACTCATCTACATTGATGATATCCTTCTCTATTCTCCAGATGAGAGTTCTCATAAAAGACTGTTACAGAAATTCCATGAATTATGTAACCAGTATGGAATAATGTTGTCAGCATCAAAATCCAAGATAGGATCCACTGAGATTGAATTTCTTGGAATGAAATTCACTGAAGGAAAGTATGCTCCTCAACCACACTTAATTGAGGAATTACCAAAATTTCCAGATGAGAATATGACAGTGAAGCAAGTCCAGCAATTTTTAGGAATTGTAAATTATGTCAGAAATTTCATTCCTAAGATTGCCAAGCATACATCAACTCTCAAAGATGCTGAAGAAAGACCCTCCTCCATGGACGGACACCCAGACACAAGCTGTTAAAACTCTGAAACAGCTAGCCAAGAATCCTCCCTCTCTAAAAATTCCAGGAAAAGGAAAGAGAATTTTGCAGACAGATGCTAGTGACTATTACTGGGGAGCAATTCTCATTGAAGAAGAAAATGGAGAAACTTATTATTGTGGTCATGCCAGTGGAGCCTTTAAGCCTTCTGAGATACACTATCATACCACTTTAAAAGAAACCCTTGCGGTTAAATATGGAATTCAAAAGTTTGATTTCCATCTCAGAGGACACTCTTTTGAAGTTCATCTTGATAATTCATCATTCCCCAAAATGCTTGAATTAAAAAACAAGATTCCACCAAGTCCTCAAATCTTGAGATTAAAAGAATGGTTCACCAGGTATGATTTCTCTGTCAAACATATAAAAGGGAAAGCCAATCTGATCCCTGATTATCTCTCCAGACCTCCACTTGTTCATCAAAATATGATCACCATCATTTCAGAACAAAATCAGTTTCCATTAATCATGATGAATTCTCAAATTGATCATTCTTATGAGTTTGATCATTCTCATGATTTCCTCTCAAATTACTCAAACTCAAACAAATAGACCCCACAACCATAAAATCCTTTCTTTGAGACACATATGTTCCATTACCTTGCTACTAGCCTTCAAGAACATCAGATTAAACCGAAACCTACTTGGTTTAATCCCTCAGCACCATATTTGAACATTTTTCCTATTCTCACACCAACCCCTCTTCTTGAATCAGATATGTGGTATCTTTGGTGTACTACAGTATTGTTCAAATATCCTCTCATTTGCCCTTGTTATAAGATGATTGAGTTTGTGTCAAATAAAGCCAATATAGATACTCTCTTGTGGAAGTTATTACATTGGTTTTCACCAGCTTCGTGGTGGAAGGAACAAGTTGAAAGAGATTTAACCAAGTTTGATGTTTGGAAAATGGATGATTATGAAAAGCAAAAGATTTTTTCAGTCTTTGTTATTCATCGTCCTTATTTTAAACATCCAAAGAATAGTCATCTTTATGCTCGAAACAAAGCTCTCAATTATGCTTCTTTTCCGGATATAAAGACATTTCTGAAAAACGACAATCCTCCATATTGGAAAGAAGAACTCATACTTCATCTCCATGAAGTAAATGGTAACAAAGTCACTCAGAAAACAGTTTCATCCAGTTGTTCAAAACTTAAAAATCTTGATGTTATTTGTTGTACTGACTGGGAAGTTAGCCCAGATTTTTAGTATGAAGATTATCAAAAAGTCACATTGCCAACACAGTCTCTTGAGCATCTTCCAAATACTCCGAATCTTCTGTGGAGTAATAATGAAGATAAAGAAACATGGTTATCTCTGGATCCCTCACAAAATAATGATGTTTGGCAAGATTCCCAAGACCCATGGCTCACGCCAGATGCCTCCAGGATAGAAAAGCAATTATGGCATCCATGGCCTACACAAGAAAAAGAAAAGCCAGCTGTCTCAAGTACTGACAAACCTTCTGGATCAAAGCAACGCATGACTGGGAAAGAGTATAGACAAACATTCAGAAAAGATTCCTTCTCATCTGAATGGAATATGTAATAGTAAAAGTAAAGATAGCACCAAAATAAGATATGACATAAAGGTGCTCAGTGTGTTTACTTTTGTATTATTGAAGATAATGCGTATCTATGTAAATTATTGTATTTTGTCTTTTTCAAGACTCTCCCTCTATATAAGGAGATCTTGGTTTCAGTTGTAGGATATACTTAAGTTGAAATAAAATCACTCTTTCTCATATTCTCCTCGAAATGAGTCTTTAAATTTCAGTTCTTTCTTTCTTAGCATGAAGTAGTATAGAGAAAAGGGTTGAATAAATTCAAGATCCATCATGAAAAATCTCGAGTATGCTTTACACTTGCCTCTAATGAGGATCTTGTGTATCAGAAAAGAAATTTTAAAGCCATCTATTTCAATCTAATATAATGAGAAGTTCTGAAATGAGAGCTTAGTAGGCATGGAGACTGAACAGTATACCATGGATGCCTTCTCATTATATTAGATACCCCCGGATGGTATCAGAGCCATAACTCATTTATTCAACCCTGATCTTTATACTATAGATGCGAAAGAAAGAAAGAATTCATTAAAACTCATGGATTCCTCAAACACTTCAAATACACTAGCTACTACTCTCCCTCCTGTCTCATTATCTTCTAGGATAAATATTCCTAATTCAGTACAACGTACCCTTTCTTCTAAAATAGGAAATCTCATTGAATATGAGCATATTCCTGAAGAAACACAAATAGACTCTTCCCTACCACCCTTACTTAGTCCATATAATGTTTTCCGTAGACATAGATCTGGTTTTCCATGGATTTCTTCCATAAGAAAACTAATCTCTACTCCTCATAAATCACAAAGAATATATCCAAAGTTCAAAAATGGACCAAGTTGCTCTCTTGGCTACTTCGGCTGAACAATATGTAGATCTCGAAATCAATAAGGAACTGATTCGTCACTGGAGATCTGAGGGATATGTTGCACTCCATTTAGGAGCAGTTAGACTTGTTCTAACACTACATGGCAGAAAAGGGCTTCCTGTAATAGCCAGAATCACTCTTCTGGACTCAACCTTTCATCAGTATGAACAAGCTGTAATTGGCACAGTCCTGACAACTTTAAATGCTGGAAGTGCTGTCCTTACTCTGTTCCCAAATTTCAATGTTCAGTTGAGAGATCCAACTCTCCCAACTCGTTTTAAGGTACAGATCCAGCTTGTTGGAGCTCAACAAGATGAAGAAGCTCTCTCTGCTACTTTACATCACCAGATAGTATACAGAGTACAAGATCACTGTTTTGATCTCCCTGGTGATAAAGAACTTCAAGGCAATGCTCTCATGGTACTTGCCAATGAAGGACAAGCAGAAACACCTACCATTGTCCAGATCCCAAAGCAAATTCCTAAAGAAGAATTGCAAAAACTCATTCCTAGCGAATGGATCAACAATTATGAAAATTTCAAACAACAGGGACAACAAGTGGTATCAACAAATGCAACTTTCCATAGAAACTCTACTGATGGTAGAGTAAAAACAGTCTTCAAGATGAAAGATGAAGGACCTAGTTCTAGACCTCCTGTTTTTCACACAATGATGATCTCTCTTGGACAAAAAGAGAGGAAGATCCCGATACATGCTTTCAAAACAAATGGAGAGCCTGTATATTCAGACAAACTGAATGGTCACTTCCTTTGGGATGTAGACCCATCTATGTGTGATCTTGATTGCAGATGCAACACAGGAGAAATCTCTGATTCTGATGATGATGAGGATTCAAATCCTTCTACAAGAAGATGTAAACCTTCACACTCGCCTAGGCCACCCAAGCCTGACAAAGATGCAAGACTTCCCTTACCTATCTACAAGAAGGGAATAAAGATTCTAAGAAAGGAAGGTTTTATACCTCCTCCAGCAGATGAAAATTTGATTACCTGGCCTCCACCTACTCATTGCTCAAACCTCTTCAAAGAAGGACCAGCAAGGATTATTCCTTGTATGATGAATACTGAAGAATTTCCTCCTTTAGAAAGAAAAGGAGATGCTGAAAGGAAAATTTACATGAGACCTTTTGTACAGCCTACAGAAATACTTCCAGATGGCTCATATAAGATGTCATCCCAGGCAGAAGAAGTATTAAATTGGCATACAGAAAACTCTGCCCAGAATAAGATTTTACAGGATGATGAAAACAAAGTTGACAAGTTAACAAACATGTTTGAACAACAACTCAAACAAATGTCAAAGAACATCCAACAGTCTTATTTAGATTTGAAGGAGAAGATTGGAAGAATAGAAGGACAAATGGAACAATTCGTGGGAAAAAATTTCCATGAATTCGCAAAAAGAGAACAAGAACTCAAAAAGTTGAGATCCCAGCTTCATGAAATTGAAGAATGGGTAAAAAAGGTGAATACACCTACTCCCTCTTCCTCAGAGCAATTTAATCCTTTCCAATTAACTCCCAAGCAATCCATTGCAACTTCCATACTTCCCCACTCTATAAAACCACCATTTTTACCTCCAAATTTTCCTTCACCAACGACCAGTTTTGGTCAAAAGAAAAGAGAAGCACCTAAAGAACCCAGGACTGAATCATCAAATCCTGCTCAAACAGGAACGTCTTCCTCACCCTTTGAGGAAAAACCCTTCGCTCAAATGATGACAGTTCCCACTGTTTCTCTCCCTGAAGATGAGGATGAAAATAGAGATGAAGATGAAGATGAAATAATATTGACCTCATCTGAAGATTCCTCAAACATATCCTCTGAAATAGAGGAATCACTTTCAGAAGAAGAAGAATATGCGGATATTTCAAACATATTTGCTACAACAGCAGAACCACATTTTCTCCATCCGGGAGAAGAGAATACTCCTGCACCAAAAATTAGTGGTACTCCATTATTTAGTCTTGATGATATTCCAAGAAAATTATGGAGGAAAAGACTTCTTGATTTCAAGGCATGGATAGATGCCAAATTTGTCAATCCTGAAGTAGATAAGTACAGAGTCATTGAAGAATTCTGTGCAAGATTAACAGGTACTTTGAAAGAATGGTACCAAAGCATAGGAACAGCAAATCAAGATCAGTTGCATAGATTTGAAACCTCTGATCAAGGTATCTAATATAATGAGAAGGCATCCATGGTATACTGTTCAGTCTCCATGCCTACTAAGCTCTCATTTCAGAACTTCTCATTATATTAGATTGAAATAGATGGCTTTAAAATTTCTTTTCTGATACACAAGATCCTCATTAGAGGCAAGTGTAGAGCATACTCAGATTTTTCATGATGGATCTTCTGAATTTATTCAACCCTTTTCTCTATACTACTTCATGCTAAGAAAGAAAGAACTGGAAATTTAAAGACTCATTTCAGAGAATATGAGAAAGAGTGATTTTATTTCAACTTAAGTATATCCTACAACTGAAACCAAGATCTCCTTATATAGAGGGAGAGTCTTGAAAAAGACAAAATACAATAATTTACATAGATACGCATTATCTTCAATAATACAAAAGTAAACACACTGAGCACCTTTATGTCATATCTTATTTTGGTGCTATCTTTACTTTTACTATTACATATTCCATTCAGATGAGAAGGAATCTTTTCTGAATGTTTGTCTATACTCTTTTCCAGTCATGCGTTGCTTTGATCCAGAAGGTTTGTCGGTAGATTGAGACAGTGGCTTTTCTTTTTCTTGTGTAGGCCATGGATGCCATAATTGCTTTTCTATCCTGGGAGGCATCCAAGTGAGCCATGGGTCTTGGGAATCTTGCCAAACATCATTATTTTGTGAGGATCCAGAGATAACCATGTTTCTTTATCTTCATTATTACTCCACGAGAAGATTCGAGTATCCGGAAGATCTTTCAAGAGACTGTGTTGGCAATGTGACTTTCGATAATCTTCATACCAAAAATCTGGGCTAACTTCGGTCAGTACAACAAATAACATCAAGATTTTTAAGTTTTGAACAACTGGATGAAATCAAGTTTTACGAGTGACTTTGTTACCATTTACTTCATGGAGATGAAGTATGAGTTCTTCTTTCCAATATGGAGGATTGTCGTTTTTCGAAATGTCTTTATATCGGAAAAGAAGCATAATTGAGAGCTTTTACGAGCATAAAGATGACTGTTCTTTGGATGTTTAAAATAAGGACGATGAATAACAAAAGACCGAAAAAATCTTTTGCTTTTCATAATCATCCATTTTCCAAACATCAAACTTGGTTAAATCTCTTTCAACTTGTTCCTTCCACCACGAAGCTGGTGAAAACCAATGTAATAACTTCCACAAGAGAGTATCTATATTGGCTTTATTTGACACAAACTCAATCATCTTATAACAAGGGCAAATGAGAGGATATTTGAACAATACTGTAGTACACCAAAGATACCACATATCTGATTCAAGAAGAGAGGTTGGTGTGAGAATAGGAAAAATGTTCAAATATGGTGCTGAGGGATTAAACCAAGTAGGTTTCGGTTTAATCTGATGTTCTTGAAGGCTAGTAGCAAGGTAATGGAACATATGTGTCTCAGCAAAGGATTTTATGGTTGTGGGGTCTATTTGTTTGAGTTTGAGTAATTCTGGAGGGAAATCATGAGAATGATCAAACTCATAAGAATGATCAATTTGAGAATTCATCATGATTAATGGAAACTGATTTTGTTCTGAAATGATGGTGATCATATTTTGATGAACAAGTGGAGGTCTGGAGAGATAATCAGGGATCAGATTGGCTTTCCCTTTTATATGTTTGACAGAGAAATCATACCTGGTGAACCATTCTTTTAATCTCAAGATTTGAGGACTTGGTGGAATCTTGTTTTTTAATTCAAGCATTTTGGGGAATGATGAATTATCAAGATGAACTTCAAAAGAGTGTCCTCTGAGATGGAAATCAAACTTTTGAATTCCATATTTAACCGCAAGGGTTTCTTTTAAAGTGGTATGATAGTGTATCTCAGAAGGCTTAAAGGCTCCACTGGCATGACCACAATAATAAGTTTCTCCATTTTCTTCTTCAATGAGAATTGCTCCCCAGTAATAGTCACTAGCATCTGTCTGCAAAATTCTCTTTCCTTTTCCTGGAATTTTTAGAGAGGGAGGATTCTTGGCTAGCTGTTTCAGAGTTTTAACAGCTTGTGTCTGGGTGTCCGTCCATGGAGGAGGGTCTTTCTTCAGCATCTTTGAGAGTTCTGATGTATGCTTGGCAATCTTAGGAATGAAATTTCTGACATAATTTACAATTCCTAAAAATTGCTGGACTTGCTTCACTGTCATATTCTCATCTGGAAATTTTGGTAATTCCTCAATTAAGTGTGGTTGAGGAGCATACTTTCCTTCAGTGAATTTCATTCCAAGAAATTCAATCTCAGTGGATCCTATCTTGGATTTTGATGCTGACAACATTATTCCATACTGGTTACATAATTCATGGAATTTCTGTAACAGTCTTTTATGAGAACTCTCATCGGAGAATAGAAAGGATATCATCAATGTAGATGAGTGAGCTTTGTAGAATTGGCTCAAATATCCTTGTCATGGCTTTACGAAATAAGCGAGGGTGCCACTTTTAATCCAAAGGGCAAAATCCCATTGGTAATGACCATTTGGAATACGAAAAGTCGTTTTGGTCCATCTCACAAGGTTCTAGGCCAAGTTGCGAAACCAGATTGAGGTCAAATTTTGAGAAGATGTAGGCATCGACTATATAAGAGTAAAGAGTGTTGATCTTTGGCAGTGGAAATTTCTCATCTTTCGAAAGCAGATTAAGAGTCCATGTAATCAATGACCCGACCTCTTTTTCCTCTTACTCTTTCAGATCTTTTTTCAACATAGAATGCCTGACATGCCCAATCAGATTGGGTTGGTTCTATCAATCCTTCTTCTAAAAGTCTCTTGCATTCTTCATGAGCTGCAATACTGTCAGAGGGAGACATACCATTATGAATGGCTTTGGTAGGATTAATATCCTCATTAAGCTTGAAAGGCAATCCGACAAAGAAGTCTCTGTTTTCCATAATGGTCTTGGATGTTGAAATTTCTCATGGTCATCAACTGTTAGCTTTGAGCAATTTGTTTTGACTTCTTCATTTGTGGTGGTGCTTCTTCTAATTTGAAGATTTTTGCCATCGTGGTGAATTCTTTGAATTCTCCTTTGAATCTTATACCACCCTAGGAATGATCTGATTGATTTTAATTGACTAAAAAACATCCATTCCTATAAGGATATCTTTTCCTGGTAATTCTGTACCAATAACTGTGGTCCAGTATATGCAATTTGGGAAGAATTTCATGCCTATCTTTCCCTTGGTGATCAAATTAGTGGTGAAAACTTGACCATCTGCATAGCTTTGAAATAGAATTCTTTGTTCTTCCAATAATTTCTTGGAAGAATCTCAGGATTCATCATCGTTTTTGCCGATCCAGTATCAATAAAAGCTATCACCTTTATAGGAACTTCATATTTTGAAGGAAGGATGGTGATTTCTATGTTTGGAGTAACTGGAATGGCTGAAGTAGTAGCAAGCTGCTGTTCTACTTTCTTTACTTCTCCTATAGTGAGAATAGGAAAAGAGCATGTATTTTCAGAATCTGTTGTTTCAGATTCTGAGCTTGGATCACTTTCTGAATCAGATATCTGAATTCCAAATGCTATCCGAGTCGGATACTCTTGCTCACTATACTGAGATTCTACGTCATCATCGGGGAAATCCGCAGGTGTTTGAATCAACTTGATCGCCTTCTTCTTTTGTGGACATGAGTTTGCAAAATGTCCAGGTTTTCCACGAGATGTAACATTTGTTGCCTTTTTCTTTCGAAAGGCCTTCTTCAGAAATTTGAAATTCTTTTTCTTTGGAAATCTTTATTTTTCTCAAGAATTTCTTTCTCTTGAATTTGTGCCTTCTCTTCTTATCTGGACATTCACAGTTGTCTTGTTTACAACCAATCTCCAAATATTTCTTTTTGCATATTTTGGAGTATTTTTTCTGTCCTTGCATCATCTTTTCAAACATGTTCCTCTGACTGCAAATCTTATCCAGAGCAGCAAGACACATCTGATGAATTTCTCCTAAGGTCATGTTAATTGGCTCCTTACTTTGGAGATTCATCATTCTGTACATTTCTTCTTGAAGGTCATCTGGTAGAGAGCTAACATATGTATTCTTCAGGCTAGGATCATTGTATCCGTTCAGCATGTAGAATCGTTGTTGCATTCTTTGAAAATGTCTTTCAATGTCTTCTTGCTGAAGAGAACAACATTTCATTGCGAAGTATTCTTTTCGCAATTCTTTACTAGTTAGATCTCCATTTCCCAGAAATTCGAAATGGATTGCTGTGATAACTTGATCAGAGGTTTCAAATCTATGCAACTGATCTTGATTTGCTGTTCCTATGCTTTGGTACCATTCTTTCAAAGTACCTGTTAATCTTGCACAGAATTCTTCAATGACTTTGTACTTATCTACTTGATTGACAAATTTGGCATCTATCCATGCCTTGAAATCAAGAAGTCTTTTCCTCCATAATTTTCTTGGAATATCATCAAGACTAAATAATGGAGTACCACTAATTTTTGGTGCAGGAGTATTCTCTTCTCCCGGATGGAGAAAATGTGGTTCTGCTGTTGTAGCAAATATGTTTGAAATATCCGCATATTCTTCTTCTTCTGAAAGTGATTCCTCTATTTCAGAGGATATGTTTGAGGAATCTTCAGATGAGGTCAATATTATTTCATCTTCATCTTCATCTCTATTTTCATCCTCATCTTCAGGGAGAGAAACAGTGGGAACTGTCATCATTTGAGCGAAGGGTTTTTCCTCAAAGGGTGAGGAAGACGTTCCTGTTTGAGCAGGATTTGATGATTCAGTCCTGGGTTCTTTAGGTGCTTCTCTTTTCTTTTGACCAAAACTGGTCGTTGGTGAAGGAAAATTTGGAGGTAAAAATGGTGGTTTTATAGAGTGGGGAAGTATGGAAGTTGCAATGGATTGCTTGGGAGTTAATTGGAAAGGATTAAATTGCTCTGAGGAAGAGGGAGTAGGTGTATTCACCTTTTTTACCCATTCTTCAATTTCATGAAGCCGGGATCTCAACTTTTTGAGTTCTTGTTCTCTTTTTGCGAATTCATGGAAATTTTTTCCCACGAATTGTTCCATTTGTCCTTCTATTCTTCCAATCTTCTCCTTCAAATCTAAATAAGACAGTTGGATGTTCTTTGACATTTGTTTGAGTTGTTGTTCAAACATGTTTGTTAACTTGTCAACTTTGTTTTCAACATCCTGTAAAATCTTATTCTGGGCCAGAGAGTTTTCTGTATGCCAATTTAATACTTCTTCTGCCTGGGATGACATCTTATATAAGCCATCTGGAAGTATTTCTGTAGGCTGTACAAAAGGTCTCATGTAAATTTTCCTTTCAAAGATCTCCTTTTCTTTCTAAAGGAGGAAATTCTTCAAGATTCATCATACAAGGAATAATCCTTGCTGGTCCTTCTTTGAAGAGGTTTGAGCAATGAGTAGGTGGAGGCCAGGTAATCAAATTTTCATCTGCTGGAGGAGGTATAAAACCTTCCTTTCTTAGAATCTTTATTCCCTTCTTGTAGATAGGTAAGGGAAGTCTTGCATCTTTGTCAGGCTTGGGTGGCCTAGGCGAGTGTGAAGGTTTACATCTTCTTGTAGAAGGATTTGAATCCTCATCATCATCAGAATCAGAGATTTCTCCTGTGTTGCATCTGCAATCAAGATCACACATAGATGGGTCTACATCCCAAAGGAAGTGACCATTCGGTTGTCTCAAATATACAGGCTCTCCATTTGTTTTGAAAGCATGTATCGGGATCTTAATCTCTTTTTGTCCAAGAGAGATCATCATTGTGTGAAAAACAGGAGGTCTAGAACTAGGTCCTTCATCTTTCATCTTGAAGACTGTTTTTACTCTACCATCAGTAGAGTTTCTATGGAAAGTTGCATTTGTTGATACCACTTGTTGTCCCTGTTGTTTGAAATTTTCATAATTGCTGATCCATTCGCTAGGAATGAGTTTTTGCAATTCTTCTTTAGGAATTTGCTTTGGGATCTGGACAATGGTAGGTGTTTCTGCTTGTCCTTCATTGGCAAGTACCATGAGAGCATTGCCTTGAAGTTCTTTATCACCAGGGAGATCAAAAACAAGATCTTGTACTCTGTATACTATCTGGTGATGTAAAGTAGCGAGAGAGAGCTTCTTCATCTTGTTGAGCTCCAACAAGTGGATCTCAGACCTTAAAACGAGTTGGGAGAGTTGGATCTCTCAACTGAACATTGAAATTTGGGAACAGAGTAAGGACAGCACTTCCAGCATTTAAAGTTGTCAGGACTGTGCCAATTACAGCTTGTTCATACTGATGAAAGGTTGAGTCCAGAAGAGTGATTCTGGCTGTTACAGGAAGCCCTTTTCTGCCATGTAGTGTTAGAACAAGTCTAACTGCTCCTAAATGGAGTGCAACATATCCCTCAGATCTCCAGTGACGAATCAGTTCCTTATTGATTTCGAGATCTACATATTGTTCAGCCGAAGTAGCCAAGAGAGCAACTTGGTCCATTTTTGAACTTTGGATATATTCTTTGACAGATTTATGAGGAGTAGAGATTAGTTTTCTTATGGAAGAAATCCATGGAAAACCAGATCTATGTCTACGGAAAACATTATATGGACTAAGTAAGGGTGGTAGGGAAGAGTCTATTTGTGTTTCTTCAGGAATATGCTCATATTCAATGAGATTTCCTATTTTAGAAGAAAGGGTACGTTGTACTGAATTAGGAATATTTATCCTAGAAGATAATGAGACAGGAGGGAGAGTAGTAGCTAGTGTATTTGAAGTGTTTGAGGAATCCATGAGTTTTAATGAATTCTTTCTTTCTTTCGCATCTATAGTATAAAGATCAGGGTTGAATAAATGAGTTATGGATCTGATACCATCCGGGGGTATCTAATATAATGAGAAGGCATCCATGGTATACTGTTCAGTCTCCATGCCTACTAAGCTCTCATTTCAGAACTTCTCATTATATTAGATTGAAATAGATGGCTTTAAAATTTCTTTTCTGATACACAAGATCCTCATTAGAGGCAAGTGTAGAGCATACTCAGATTTTTCATGATGGATCTTCTGAATTTATTCAACCCTTTTCTCTATACTACTTCATGCTAAGAAAGAAAGAACTGGAAATTTAAAGACTCATTTCAGAGAATATGAGAAAGAGTGATTTTATTTCAACTTAAGTATATCCTACAACTGAAACCAAGATCTCCTTATATAGAGGGAGAGTCTTGAAAAAGACAAAATACAATAATTTACATAGATACGCATTATCTTCAATAATACAAAAGTAAACACACTGAGCACCTTTATGTCATATCTTATTTTGGTGCTATCTTTACTTTTACTATTACATATTCCATTCAGATGAGAAGGAATCTTTTCTGAATGTTTGTCTATCTCTTTCCATCATGCGTTGCTTTGATCCAGAAGGTTTGTCAGTACTTGAGACAGCTGGCTTTTCTTTTTCTTGTGTAGGCCATGGATGCCATAATTGCTTTTCTATCCTGGAGGCATCTGGCGTGAGCCATGGGTCTTGGGAATCTTGCCAAACATCATTATTTTGTGAGGGATCCAGAGATAACCATGTTTCTTTATCTTCATTATTACTCCATGAAGATTGGAGTATCTGGAAGATGCTTTCAAGAAATGTGTTGGCAATGTGACTTTCTCGATAATCTTCATACCAAAAATGGGGCTAACTTCCCGATCGGTACAACAAATAACATCAAGATTTTTAAGTTTTGAACAACTGGATGAAACTGTTTTCTGAGTGACTTTGTTACCATTTACTTCATGGAGATGAAGTATGAGTTCTTCTTTCCAATATGGAGGATTGTCGTTTTTCAGAAATGTCTTTATATCTGGAAAAGAAGCATAATTGAGAGCCTGTTTCTGAGCATAAAGATGACCTATTGCTGGATGTTTAAAATAAGGACGATGAATAACAAAGACTGAAAAAATCTTTTGCTTTTCATAATCATCCATTTTCCAAACATCAATCTTGGTTAAATCTCTTTCAACTTGTTCCTTCCACCACGAAGCTGGAAAAACCAATGTAATAACTTCCACAAGAGAGTATCTATATTGGCTTTATTTGACACAAACTCAATCATCTTATAACAAGGGCAAATGAGAGGATATTTGAACAATACTGTAGTACACCAAAGATACCACATATCTGATTCAAGAAGAGGGGTTGGTGTGAGAATAGGAAAAATGTTCAAATATGGTGCTGAGGGATTAAACCAAGTAGGTTTCGGTTTAATCTGATGTTCTTGAAGGCTAGTAGCAAGGTAATGGAACATATGTGTCTCAGCAAAGGATTTTATGGTTGTGGGGTCTATTTGTTTGAGTTTGAGTAATTCTGGAGGGAAATCATGAGAATGATCAAACTCATAAGAATGATCAATTTGAGAATTCATCATGATTAATGGAAACTGATTTTGTTCTGAAATGATAGTGATCACATTTTGATGAACAAGTGGAGGTCTGGAGAGATAATCAGGGATCAGATTGGCTTTCCCTTTTATATGTTTGACGAGAGAAAATCATACATCGTGAACCATTCTTTTAATCTCAAGATTTGAGGACTTGGTGGAATCTTGTTTTTTAATTCAAGCATTTTGGGGAATGATGAATTATCAAGATGAACTTCAAAAGAGTGTCCTCTGAGATGGAAATCAAACTTTTGAATTCCATATTTAACCGCAAGGGTTTCTTTTAAAGTGGTATGATAGTGTATCTCAGAAGGCTTAAAGGCTCCACTGGCATGACCACAATAATAAGTTTCTCCATTTTCTTCTTCAATGAGAATTGCTCCCCGGTAATAGTCACTAGCATCCATGCATAAAATTCTCTTTTCCTTTTCCCCGGAATTTTTAGAGAGGGAGGATTCTTGGCTAGCTGTTTTGAGTTTTAACAACTTGTGTCAGGGTGTCCGTCCATGGAGGAGGGTCTTTCTTCAGCATCTTTGAGAGTTCTGATGTATGCTTGGCAATCTTAGGAATGAAATTTCTGACATAATTTACAATTCCTAAAAATTGCTGGACTTGCTTCACTGTCATATTCTCATCTGGAAATTTTGGTAATTCCTCAATTAAGTGTGGTTGAGGAGCATACTTTCCTTCAGTGAATTTCATTCCAAGAAATTCAATCTCAGTGGATCCTATCTTGGATTTTGATGCTGACAACATTATTCCATACTGGTTACATAATTCATGGAATTTCTGTAACAGTCTTTTATGAGAACTCTCATCTGGAGAATAGAGAAGGATATCATCAATGTAGATGAGTGAGCTTTGTAGAATTGGCTCAAATATCCTTGTCATGGCTTTCTCAAAATAGCGAGGTGCCACTTTTAATCCAAAGGGCAAAACTGTCCATTGGTAATGACCATTTGGAATACAGAAAGCTGTTTTGGGTCTGTCACAAGGTTCTAGGCCAAGTTGCCAGAAACCAGATTTGAGGTCAAATTTTGAGAAGATGTAGGCATCAGCTATATAAGAGTAAAGAGTGTTGATCTTTGGCAGTGGAAATTTCTCATCTTTCAGAAACAGATTAAGAGGTCTGTAATCAATGACCAGCCTCTTTTTCCCTCTTACTCTTTCAGATCTTTTTTCAACATAGAATGCCTGACATGCCCAATCAGATTGGGTTGGTTCTATCAATCCTTCTTCTAAAAGTCTCTTGCATTCTTCATGAGCTGCAATACTGTCAGAGGGAGACATACCATTATGAATGGCTTTGGTAGGATTAATATCCTCATTAAGCTTGAAAGGCAATCTGACAAAGAAGTCTCTGTTTTTCCATAATGGTGCTGGATGTTGAAATTTCTCATGGCTGTCAGCTGTTAGCCTGAGCAATTTGTTTTTGACTTCTTCATACTGTGGTGGTGCTTCTTCTAATTTGAAGATTTTTGCCATCGTGGTGAATTCTTTGAATTCTCCTTTGAATCTTATACCCCTAGGAATGATCTGGATTGATTTTAATTGACTAAAAACATCCATTCCTATAAGGATATCTTTTCCTGGTAATTCTGTACCAATAACTGTGGTCCAGTATATGCAATTTGGGAAGAATTTCATGCCTATCTTTCCCTTGGTGATCAAATTAGTGGTGAAAACTTGACCATCTGCAGCTTTGAAATAGAATTCTTTGTTCTTCCAATAATTTCTTGGAAGAATCTCAGGATTCATCATCGTTTTTGCCGATCCAGTATCAATAAAAGCTATCACCTTTATAGGAACTTCATATTTTGAAGGAAGGATGGTGATTTCTATGTTTGGAGTAACTGGAATGGCTGAAGTAGTAGCAAGCTGCTGTTCTACTTTCTTTACTTCTCCTATAGTGAGAATAGGAAAAGAGCATGTATTTTCAGAATCTGTTGTTTCAGATTCTGAGCTTGGATCACTTTCTGAATCAGATATCTGAATTCCAAATGCTGTATCTGAGTCAGGATACTCTTGCTCACTATACAGAGATTCTACGTCATCATCCGGGGAAATCTGCAAAAGTGTTTGAATCAACTTGATCGCCTTTCTTCTTTTGTGGACATGAGTTTGCAAAATGTCCAGGCTTTCCACGATGTAACATTTGTTGCCCTTTTTCTTTCCTCGAAAGGCCTTCTTCGTAGAATTTGAAATTCTTTTTCTTTGGAAATCTTTATTTTTTCAAGAATTTCTTTCTCTTGAATTTGTGCCTTCTCTTCTTATCTGACATTCACGTTGTCTTGTTTACAACCAATCTCCAAATATTTCTTTTTGCATATTTTGGAGTATTTTTTCTCGTCCTTGCATCATCTTTTCAAACATGTTCCTCTCGATCGCAAATCTTATCCGTAGGAAAGAAGACACATCGATGAATTTCTCCTAAGGTCATGTTAATTGGCTCCTTACTTTGGAGATTCATCATTCTCAGTACATTTCTTCTTGAAGGTCATCGGTAGAGAGCTAACATACGTATTCTTCGGGCTAGGATCATTGTATCCGTTCAAAGATGTAGAATCGTTGTTGCATTCTTTGAAAATGTCTTTCAATGTCTTCTTGCTGAAGAGAACAACATTTCATTGCGAAGTATTCTTTTCGCAATTCTTTACTAGTTAGATCTCCATTTCCCAGAAATTCGAAATGGATTGCTGTGATAACTTGATCAGAGGTTTCAAATCTATGCAACTGATCTTGATTTGCTGTTCCTATGCTTTGGTACCATTCTTTCAAAGTACCTGTTAATCTTGCACAGAATTCTTCAATGACTCGTACTTATCTACTTCGGGATTGACAAATTTGGCATCTATCCATGCCTTGAAATCAAGAAGTCTTTTCCTCCATAATTTTCTTGGAATATCATCAAGACTAAATAATGGAGTACCACTAATTTTTGGTGCAGGAGTATTCTCTTCTCCCGGATGGAGAAAATGTGGTTCTGCTGTTGTAGCAAATATGTTTGAAATATCCGCATATTCTTCTTCTTCTGAAAGTGATTCCTCTATTTAAGAGGATATGTTTGAGGAATCTTCAGATGAGGTCAATATTATTTCATCTTCATCTTCATCTCTATTTTCATCCTCATCTTCAGGGAGAGAAACAGTGGGAACTGTCATCATTTGAGCGAAGGGTTTTTCCTCAAAGGGTGAGGAAGATGTTCTGTTTGAGCGAGGATTTGATGATTCATCCTGGGTTCTTTAGGTGCTTCTCTTTTCTTTTGACCAAAACTGGTCGTTGGTGAAGGAAAATTTGGAGGTAAAAATGGTGGTTTTATAGAGTGGGGAAGTATGGAAGTTGCAATGGATTGCTTGGGAGTTAATTGGAAAGGATTAAATTGCTCTGAGGAAGAGGGAGTAGGTGTATTCACCTTTTTTACCCATTCTTCAATTTCATGAAGCTGGGATCTCAACTTTTTGAGTTCTTGTTCTCTTTTTGCGAATTCATGGAAATTTTTTCCCACGAATTGTTCCATTTGTCCTTCTATTCTTCCAATCTTCTCCTTCAAATCTAAATAAGACTGTTGGATGTTCTTTGACATTTGTTTGAGTTGTTGTTCAAACATGTTTGTTAACTTGTCAACTTTGTTTTCAACATCCTGTAAAATCTTATTCTGGGCCAGAGAGTTTTCTGTATGCCAATTTAATACTTCTTCTGCCTGGGATGACATCTTATATAAGCCATCCGAAGTATTTACGTAGGTTTGTACAAAAGGTCTCATGTAAATTTTCCTTTCAGCATCTCCTTTTCTTTCTAAAGGAGGAAATTCTTCAGTATTCATCATACAAGGAATAATCCTTGCTGGTCCTTCTTTGAAGAGGTTTGAGCAATGAGTAGGTGGAGGCCAGGTAATCAAATTTTCATCTGCTGGAGGAGGTATAAAACCTTCCTTTCTTAGAATCTTTATTCCCTTCTTGTAGATAGGTAAGGGAAGTCTTGCATCTTTGTCAGGCTTGGGTGGCCTAGGCGAGTGTGAAGGTTTACATCTTCTTGTAGAAGGATTTGAATCCTCATCATCATCGAATCGAGAGATTTCTCCTGTGTTGCATCTGCAATCAAGATCACACATAGATGGGTCTACATCCCAAAGGAAGTGACCATTCAGTTTGTCTGAATATACAGGCTCTCCGTTTGTTTTGAAAGCATGTATCGGGATCTTCCTCTCTTTTTGTCCAAGAGAGATCATCATTGTGTGAAAAACAGGAGGTCTAGAACTAGGTCCTTCATCTTTCATCTTGAAGATCGTTTTTACTCTACCATCGGTAGAGTTTCTATGGAAAGTTGCATTTGTTGATACCACTTGTTGTCCCCTCGTTGTTTGAAATTTTCATAATTGCTGATCCATTCGCTAGGAATGAGTTTTTGCAATTCTTCTTTAGGAATTTGCTTTGGGATCTGGACAATGGTAGGTGTTTCTGCTTGTCCTTCATTGGCAAGTACCATGAGAGCATTGCCTTGAAGTTCTTTATCACCAGGGAGATCAAAAAGGTGATCTTGTACTCGTATACTATCTGGTGATGTAAAGTAGCAGAGAGAGCTTCTTCATCTTGTTGAGCTCCAACAAGGATCGGATCTGTACCTTAAACGAGTTGGGAGAGTTGGATCTCTCAACCGAACATTGAAATTTGGGAACGAGTAAGGACAACACTTCCAAGATTTAAAGTTGTCGATCGTGCCAATTACAAACTTGTTCATACCGATGAAAGGTTGAGTCCGAGAAGAGTGATTCTCGTCATTCTGAAGCCCTTTTCTGCCATGTAGTGTTAGAACAAGTCTAACTGCTCCTAAATGGAGTGCAACATATCCCTCAGATCTCCAGTGACGAATCAGTTCCTTATTGATTTCGAGATCTACATATTGTTCAGCCGAAGTAGCCAAGAGAGCAACTTGGTCCATTTTTGAACTTTGGATATATTCTTTGACAGTTATGAGGAGTAGAGATTAGTTTTCTTATGGAAGAAATCCATGGAAAACCAGATCTATGTCTACGGAAAACATTATATGGACTAAGTAAGGGTGGTAGGGAAGAGTCTATTTGTGTTTCTTCAGGAATATGCTCATATTCAATGAGATTTCCTATTTTAGAAGAAAGGGTACGTTGTCTTTGAATTAGGAATATTTATCCTAGAAGATAATGAGACGAGGGAGGGAGTAGTAGCTAGTGTATTTGAAGTGTTTGAGGAATCCATGAGTTTTAATGAATTCTTTCTTTCTTTCGCATCTATAGTATAAAGATCAGGGTTGAATAAATGAGTTATGGCTCTGATACCATCCGGGGGTATCTAATATAATGAGAAGGCATCCATGGTATACTGTTCAGTCTCCATGCCTACTAAGCTCTCATTTCAGAACTTCTCATTATATTAGATTGAAATAGATGGCTTTAAAATTTCTTTTCTGATACACAAGATCCTCATTAGAGGCAAGTGTAGAGCATACTCGATTTTTCATGATGGATCTTGAATTTATTCAACCCTTTTCTCTATACTACTTCATGCTAAGAAAGAAAGAAGCGAAATTTAAAGACTCATTTCAGAGAATATGAGAAAGAGTGATTTTATTTCAACTTAAGTATATCCTACAACCGAAACCAAGATCTCCTTATATAGAGGGAGAGTCTTGAAAAAGACAAAATACAATAATTTACATAGATACGCATTATCTTCAATAATACAAAAGTAAACACACTGAGCACCTTTATGTCATATCTTATTTTGGTGCTATCTTTACTTTTACTATTACATATTCCATTCAGATGAGAAGGAATCTTTTCTGAATGTTTGTCTATACTCTTTCCCGATCGTCATGTTGCTTTGATCCAGAAGGTTTGTCAGTACTTGAGACAGCTGGCTTTTCTTTTTCTTGTGTAGGCCATGGATGCCATAATTGCTTTTCTATCCTGGAGGCATCTGGCGTGAGCCATGGGTCTTGGGAATCTTGCCAAACATCATTATTTTGTGAGGGATCCAGAGATAACCATGTTTCTTTATCTTCATTATTACTCCACAGAAGATTCGGAGTATCTGGAAGATGCTCAAGAGACTGTGTTGGCAATTTGACTTTCTGATAATCTTCATACCAAAAATCTGGGCTAACTTCCCAGTCAGTACAACAAATAACATCAAGATTTTTAAGTTTTGAACAACTGGATGAAACTGTTTTCTGAGTGACTTTGTTACCATTTACTTCATGGAGATGAAGTATGAGTTCTTCTTTCCAATATGGAGGATTGTCGTTTTTCAGAAATGTCTTTATATCTGGAAAAGAAGCATAATTGAGAGCCTGTTTCTGAGCATAAAGATGACCTGTTGCTGGATGTTTAAAATAAGGACGACGAATAACAAAGACTGAAAAAATCTTTTGCTTTTCATAATCATCCATTTTCCAAACATCAAACTTGGTTAAATCTCTTTCAACTTGTTCCTTCCACCACGAAGCTGGTGAAAACCAATGTAATAACTTCCACAAGAGAGTATCTATATTGGCTTTATTTGACACAAACTCAATCATCTTATAACAAGGGCAAATGAGAGGATATTTGAACAATACTGTAGTACACCAAAGATACCACATATCTGATTCAAGAAGAGGGGTTGGTGTGAGAATAGGAAAAATGTTCAAATATGGTGCTGAGGGATTAAACCAAGTAGGTTTCGGTTTAATCTGATGTTCTTGAAGGCTAGTAGCAAGGTAATGGAACATATGTGTCTCAGCAAAGGATTTTATGGTTGTGGGGTCTATTTGTTTGAGTTTGAGTAATTACGGAGGAAATCATGAGAATGATCAAACTCATAAGAATGATCAATTTGAGAATTCATCATGATTAATGGAAACCGATTTTGTTAAAATGATGGTGATCACATTTTGATGAACAAGTGGAGTCCGGAGAGATAATCGGGATCAGATTGGCTTTCCCTTTTATATGTTTGACGAGAGAAATCATACTGGTGAACCATTCTTTTAATCTCAAGATTTGAGGACTTGGTGGAATCTTGTTTTTTAATTCAAGCATTTTGGGAATGATGAATTATCAAGATGAACTTCAAAAGAGTGTCTCTGAGATGGAAATCAAACTTTTGAATTCCATATTTAACCGCATGAGGTTTCTTTTAAAGTGGTATGATAGTGTATCTCGAAGGCTTAAAGGCTCCACCGCATGACCACAATAATAAGTTTCTCCATTTTCTTCTTCAATGAGAATTGCTCCCCAAATAGTCACTAGCATCATACTCAAAATTCTCTTTCCTTTTCTTGGAATTTTTAGAGAGGAGGATTCTTGGCTAGGCTGTTTCGAGTTTTAACGACTTGTGTCTGGTGTCCGTCCATGGAGGAGGGTCTTTCTTCAAAGATCTTTGAGAGTTCTGATGTATGCTTGGCAATCTTAGGAATGAAATTTCGACATAATTTACAATTCCTAAAAATTCTTGGACTTGCTTCACCGTCATATTCTCATCCGAAATTTTGGTAATTCCTCGATTAAGTGTGGTTGAGGAGCATACTTTCCTTCAGTGAATTTCATTCCAAGAAATTCAATCTCAGTGGATCCTATCTTGGATTTTGATGCTGACAACATTATTCCATACTGGTTACATAATTCATGGAATTTCTGTAACAGTCTTTTATGAGAACTCTCATCTGGAGAATAGAGAAGGATATCATCAATGTAGATGAGTGAGCTTTGTAGAATTGGCTCAAATATCCTTGTCATGGCTTTCTGAAATAGCGAGGGTGCCACTTTTAATTCAAAGGGCAAAACTGTCCATTGGTAATGACCATTTGGAATACGAAAAGTGTTTTGGGTCTGTCACAAGGTTCTAGCCAAGTTGCGAAACCAGATTTGAGGTCAAATTTTGAGAAGATGTAGGCATCGGCTATATAAGAGTAAAGAGTGTTGATCTTTGGCGTGGAAATTTCTCATCTTTCGAAAACAGTTAAGAGGTGCGTAATCAATGACCACCTCTTTTTCCTCTCTTACTCTTTCAGATCTTTTTTCAACATAGAATGCCTGACATGCCCAATCAGATTGGGTTGGTTCTATCAATCCTTCTTCTAAAAGTCTCTTGCATTCTTCATGAGCTGCAATACTGTCAGAGGGAGACATACCATTATGAATGGCTTTGGTAGGATTAATATCCTCATTAAGCTTGAAAGGCAATCTACAAAGAAGTCTCTTTTTTTCCATAATGGTCTTTGATGTTGAAATTTCTCATGGTATCACAATTAGCTGAGCAATTTGTTTTTGACTTCTTCATCTTGTGGTGGTGCTTCTTCTAATTTGAAGATTTTTGCCATCGTGGTGAATTTTTTGAATTCTCCTTTGAATCTTATACCACTAGGAATGATCTGGATTGATTTTAATTGACTAAAAACATCCATTCCTATAAGGATATCTTTTCCTGTAATTACTCGTACCAATAACGTGGTCCAAGATATGCAATTTGGGAAGAATTTCATGCCTATCTTTCCCTTGGTGATCAAATTAGTGGTGAAAACTTGACCATCTGCAGCTTTGAAATAGAATTCTTTGTTCTTCCAATAATTTCTTGGAAGAATCTCAGATTCATCATCGTTTTTTAGATCCAAGATCAATAAAAGCTATCACATTTATAGGAACTTCATATTTTGAAGGAAGGATGGTGATTTCTATGTTTGGAGTAACTGGAATGGCTGAAGTAGTAGCAAGCTGCTGTTCTACTTTCTTTACTTCTCCTATAGTGAGAATAGGAAAAGAGCATGTATTTTCAGAATCTGTTGTTTGATTCCGAGCTTGATCACTTTCTCGAATCGGATATCCGAATTCCAAATGCTTATCGAGTCGGGATACTCTTGCTCACTATACGTAGATTCTACGTCATCATCTGGGGAAATCTGCAGTGTTTGAATCAACTTGACTGCCTTCTTCTTTTGTGGACATGAGTTTGCAAAATGTCCAGGCTTTCCACAGATGTAACATTTGTTGCCCTTTTTCTTTCTGAAAGGCCTTCTTCTGTAGAATTTGAAATTCTTTTTTCTTTGGAAATCTTTATTTTTTCTGAAGAATTTCTTTCTCTTGAATTTGTGCCTTCTCTTCTTATCTGGACATTCACAGTTGTCTTGTTTACAACCAATCTCCAAATATTTCTTTTTGCATATTTTGGAGTATTTTTTCTGTCCTTGCATCATCTGTTGGTCCTTAAGAATGAATCTAGAGGGGGGGTGAATAGATTCTAGTTCACTTGGGCCTATTTTTAGTGAGTTACAAATTCCTTTTAATTCAAACAGAGTATATTCAAGTTGCAGCAGAAATATCAAAAGAATTATCAATAGCAAGTATGTAATCAATATTCAGTTTATACAATGTGTATCTACCCTTTCCAGTTGAAGTTGATTACCAAGTTAATTACTGAGTTAATTACCAATTTACCAAATAAATTGCAGAAGTTAAACAATGATAGCAGCAATGTATGGTAAATGATAAAGAGTGTAAGGTAGAAGAAGAGTGCACAGTGATTTATACTGGTTCAGCCAACTGCCTACATCCAGTCCCAATCCAACAACTGTTGCAATTGGTTTTCCACTATCAAATGATCCCTTTTGTGTTATATTACATTCACTCTGAAGTGTAGATTCTGATCACAATTGATAAAACAGTGAATACCACCCAATGAATCAAGTTGCCTTTGATTGAAAACCTTTTCAAGAACTCTTGAAGTTCTTTCTCTTTGAGAAAATGATAAGCTCTCTTAGAGAGGATTTGAAAGTGTAAAAATTTTCTGAAAGTGTATTTCAAAAATCAAGAGTGTATGCAAGAATCTGTTCTTTCAAAAACTTATTTTTCTGGTTTTTCAAAGTAGCCCATTTATAGAATCAGATGAGCCACAATTGTTGACATTTGGAACCCAAATTTCAAACAATTGGAGCCTATGTTTTCTGAACGTTGGGGCATTAAATTTCTGGACGTTGAAGCCTCAAAAATTGACATTATGGAGTTCAAAAATGGATTGAAATGAGTGGGTAACCAAGTGGGATGTTTAAAACTCATTTCAGGCAACCTCTCAGCATTTATTACACTGGTAATCGATTACTGTAATCTGGTAATCGATTACTAGCGAATTGAACAACATTCTGAGTGATTTTCCCAGCTGGTAATCGATTACTGTATAATGGTAATCGATTACCACTAAATGTGGTAATCGACACGCCTTATGGTAATCGATTACCCGGCCAAATGGCTTTCGACTTTGTTTTCCCTCTCATTATCGTTGGTAATCTATTATCAACTCCTGGTAATCGATTACTTCAGTTACATAACAGTTTTTCAAAGCATTTTCAAGGAGGGAACTCAAACCATTTGAACACTTGAGAAATCTACCAAGTTTGTTCAATTCTCTAGGGTATTCAACCATAGAATCAACACATATTCTTAATCTAAAACAATCAATACATATGAAAACTCCTAAATACATTTCATCTAAGAAAACCAAAATTTACATAGACATCAAAATCAAAAACACCAAGAGAGACTATCCAAAGCCTCATCAAGCTTTAGTTCCAACAATCTCCCCCTTTTTGGTTTTGATGTACCAAATATCAGCCAATGGTTTTCATAGGAGTTTTATGGTATGTGTTGATCTTCTTGGAATCCTGCACAGTATATTGCAGATTCTTCATACATAGTAAATATCATATTTGAATCATTCATTCAGAGAATATAGAACATGAATAAATTTCCAATCGTAGATAAATGACCAATGCATTTGAAAATAAACCATAATCTGAAATTTATAACAGAATTCAAATTGTTCATAAAGGTTGCAGAAAAATTAAAAAAGAGCAAAACAAAACAGAGTTCAACATCAGAAGACATCATCCTAATTCAGCTACCTAGACATCATCCTAATTCAGCTACCTATCCAATGCTCCCCCTATCTAACCAATAACCTATGATTTCTCCCCCTATTTGGTATATCAAACCAAAAAAAAAGAGAGATCACTGATCATCGCCATCATCATCATCTTGGTTGAGGCGTTCCATGATAGTCTCCATCAAAGATCTCATGTCAAGGAAGTGCAGATTCTGATTCCTTTCCAGGTCTTTGATTTGCTTTCCTAGATCCTCTTGACGTTTATCCATCTCCTCTAGCCTATCTAGCACAATGGACTCAAAGCGAGACTTAGGGATGTACTCCCCCGCAGCTGAATCATCATCATCATCAGAGGGTGGATGAAGTTCTGCTTCTTCTTGTTGTTGTGGCTGTGCTTCATCCCTTGGAAACCATCCAGCATCAGTCTTCACTAATTTCATCATTTTTAAGGCTCTATCACCAATGATGTGGATGTCCTTGACAAGTTCTCTGTGTTCATTTGTGACATCAACCTGACAATACTCAAGTACCCGTGAGATGAACAAAGAGTAGGGACACTTATTATCCATAAATCTCTTGGCCTTGAGCATGTTGTCCATCACAACATATGCCCAATCAATCTGAATCCTATTCTTCAGAGCAGAAATAATCACCATATCTTCCTCATTCAGTTGAGCATGATTGGCTCCTCTTTGCGACCAAAATCCAACAAATAGAGTAATGGAGCAGTCTATCATCAGTGGTTAGCCCACCAATGTTATATGTGATTTTCTTCCTATGCTCCTTCCTAGCATTCTTTTCTGCTTCCCATATTTGGGGATTTCTTAGCAAACTCATATAAAAGGAATCTTTATGAAGATGAATTCCTTCTTCTTTCAATACCTCAAATGTGGGTCTAATACCCTCATTTTTGAATCCAACAGTTTGAAAGAATAAATCACGATTGAAAATAATGTGTTTGCCTTTTACCTCAGATACAAGCATATCAGTGTCGTCATCTGGTCGAAGGTTGGAGTAGAATACTCTCACTAGATCAGGGTAAATGTAACCCTTCAGACTGACGAACCTTTCAAGATTTTGCTGTCGGAGCAAAGAAGGAAAGGTGAATCCTTGCTCCTCTAGCCATTGAAGATCCAAAATCTTTGCTGGAACTAACTCTTTGCTTGCATATCTCCCATAGAACCGAGATTCTTGGGCCTTTGATGTGAACCATGGATTAATGGGGGGTTCCATGGTTGGTTCCGGTTGAGAAGGATTCTTTCTTTTTGAGGATGATTCTCCCTTTCTAGCAGTATACATTGCATCATGAACATGCTGTGGAGCTCTTCCTTTCATTCTTTTTCCTCTTCCTTGATCTGCCATTGTTGAGTGGATAGAAGAAGATGAAGAAGAAAGGGGTTTCTTAGAGAGAGATGAGAGAATTCTAGAGAGAGAAAGAGGCTCTTAGGGTTTGTAAATTGCTAGAATGAGAACCCAAATCTGAGAATTTCCTATAAAATCTCTCAAATGAAGACTAGATTCGTTGAATCTATGAATTGGATTTGCAGAAAAAGCCCATTTGCATATGAAATATGCACCCAGTTTCAGTGGTAATCGATTACCATGGAATGGTAATCGATTACTGCCGAGAGTAATCAAGAGAAGGGCTCTCCTCTGACTCGTGGTAATCGATTACCATTAGGTGGTAATCGATTACTGCCGAGAGCAAATTAAAGATTTGCCTAAAACAGAGCATGGTAATCGATTACCAGTCTGTGGTAATCGATTACTGCCGTGAGTAATCTTAAAAAATTTGATTTTTCAAATTCTGCAATTGTGTTGGTCATCTCTATTGAAAGCTATGAATTCATATCAATTTAAAACATTATGAATGATAAATCTAACCATGTTTAGGGAGTTCAATTGAGATGTTCTTCACTTAGTATACCAAGATTGGTTCTAAGTTTGAAGAATCTCTCCTTTGGCAAAGGTTTGGTGAAGATATCTGCAAGTTGATTCTCTGTATCAATAAACTCTACGTTGCAATCTCCTTTCTCAACATGATCTCTAATGAAATGATGTCTTACTTCTATATGCTTAGTTCTGGAATGTAGAACTGGGTTCTTAGTGATACTAATTGCACTTGTGTTATCACACTTGATGGGGATATGATCAAGCTTTAGTCCAAAATCCTCAAGTTGTTGCTTCAACCAAATGGTTTGAGCACGGCGAATACCAGCAAAACAACATATTCTGCCTCTGCTGTTGACAAAGCAACACATGCTTGTTTCTTGCTATACCAAGAGACTAAGCATTCTCCAAATAAGTGACATACACCACTTGTGCTTTTTCTATCAGTTTTGCTCCCAGCAAAATCTGCATCACTAAAACCAACCAGATTAGGGGATGTTCCCTTAGGATACCACAAACCACAGTTTGTAGTTCCTTTTAGATATTTTAAAATTCTCTTAACAGCATTCATATGTGATTGCTTAGGTGCAGATTAAAATCTTGCACACACACAGACACTGAACATTATGTCAGGTCTACTTGCTGTAAGATATAAAAGTGATCCTATAATCCCTCTATATTTGGTTTGATCTACTTCTAATCCTGCAGCATCATTATCTAAGTAGAGATTAGTTGACATAGGGATATTAGAGTTTTTACAACTCTCCATGTCAAATTTCTTTAATAATTCCTTAGTGTATTTTGCTTGATGAATGAATATACCTTCTTTTAGTTGTTTGACTTGTAGTCCTAGGAAGAATTTGAGTTCTCCCATCATAGACATGTCAAACTCACCCCCGCATGCTATCTACAAATTCTTCACACGAGAGATGAATTGGTTGATCCAAAGATTATATCATCTACATATACTTGAACCAATAAAATGTTGTTAGACCTCTTTTTAATAAAGAGAGTCTTGTCAACATTTCCTCTGTGATACCCTTTTGACAATAGAAATGTACTAAGCCTTTCATACCATTGTCTAGGGGCTTGCTTAAGGCCATAGAGAGCCTTCTTAAGTTTATATACATGCTCAGGGTAGTTAAAGTCAGTAAATCCAGGAGGTTGTGAAACATAAACTTCCTCATTTATATAGCCATTCAGAAAAGCACTTTTAACATCCATTTGATATAATTTGAAATCATGAATGCAGGCAAAAGCAAGTAATACTCTCACAGCTTCTAATCTAGCAACAGGGGCATAAGTTTCTCCAAAATCTATACCTTCTTGTTGGTTATAACCCTTTGCCACTAGTCTAGCTTTATTTCTAACCACAATACCATTCTCATCTAGCTTATTTTTAAACACCCATTTTGTTCCAATTACATTCATATCTCTATTAAAAGGAACTAATTCCCAAACATCATTCCTTTTAAATTGATTTAATTCCTCATGCATTGCATTTATCCAGAATTCATCAAGAATAGCATCATCAACACAAGAGGGTTCAAATTGAGATACAAAAGCATAATCATCACAAAACATGTTATAGGAAGATCTAGTAGATACTCCCTTATGGATGTCTCCAATGATGTTGTCAAGAGAGAGGTTCCTTGGTTTCCTCCATTCTCTTGATTGATCTTGAGATGTGGTTGGTGGTTCTTGCTGTTCTTGAGGTTTGCTACTGCTTCCTTCAACTGTATCCTCATCATCATCAACAATAACACTTCCCTTTTGGGGATTGTCAGTTTCATCAAACTTAACATGCACAGATTCCTCAATGCACATTCTTCTTTTATTATAAACTCTATATGCTTTACTAGTTGATGAATATCCAATAAACACAGCCTCATCTGCCTTGGCATCAAATTTACCAAGATTTTCTTTGCCATTATTCAGAACAAAACATTTGCAGCCAAATACCTTAAAATGAGATATATTTGGCTTTTTGCCCTTGTAGAGTTCATAGGGTGTTTTCTTTAAAATAGGACGAATCACAACTCTATTTAAACATAGCATGCGTAGAAATCGCATCAGCCAAAAATATTTTGGTAAATCATTTTCATTTAACATTGTTCTAGCTAGTTCTACCAAAGATCTATTTTTCCTCTCAACAACACCATTTTGTTGTGGAGTTCTTGGAGCAGAAAAATTGTGATTGATTCCATATTTTTCACAAAATTTTTCAAAATACTCATTTTCAAATTCACCTCCATGATCACTCCTAATGGACTTAATTTTCAAATCTTTTTCGTTTTGTATCCTTTTGGCAATGATTTTAAAAACTTTGAAGGCATTGTCTTTACTAGGTATAAATGCAACCCAAGTAAATCTAGAGTAGTCATCTACTAATACTAATCCATATGAATTTCCACCCAAACTAGCAGTTCTGGAGGGTCCAAACAAATCCATGTGCAAAAGCTCAAGTGGTCTAGAAGTTGAAACAACATTTTTAGATTTAAATGAATTTCTAGACTGCTTGCCCTTTTGACATGCATCACAAAGACCTTCTCTATTAAACTTTAAGTTAGGTAGTCCTTGCACTAAGTTCTTAGATGACAGTTTATTTAGTTGATGAACATTAATATGTGCAATACGTCTATGCCACAGCCAAGATAAATCATCATTTGAGGTAAGGCATGTATGATATGATGATGAATGATTGAGTTCAAGGATGTAGATATTACCATGTCTCTTACCAATGATGAGAACCTCATTTGATTCACTGCTACTAATTTTGCAGCTTTCTTGATCAAATGAAACATGGTATCCTTTGTCACAGAGTTGGCTAATACTCAGAAGATTGTACCTCAAACCTTCCACAAGCAATACATCTTCAATGACAGGATTTGATTTTTCTCCAACAGCACCAATACCCAATATTTTCCCTTTATTATTATCTCCATATACTACCGATCCAGTTTCTTTTGATTTGAAGGAGATAAAATTGCTCTTGTCTCCAGTCATATGTCTTGAGCAGCCACTATCTAAATACCAAGTTGAATTTTTGGCTCTCAAGCACACCTACACAGAAAAAGATATCACTTTGATTTTGGTACCCAAAAATTTTTTTTGGGTCCATGAATGTTTGTACAGTGATTATCTTTCTTAATCCATTTAAACAATCCATTAGAAATTCCTTTCTTCCTAATCATGCAGTTATTAGATGTGTGTCCAGTTTTCATACAATAACTACATGGAAAAGTCTTGTTATTGTTGGTTTGTTTAAATGTAGAGAACTTCTTTTTATTAATTTTCAAAGAGGCATCTACAAATTTACACTTTAAGCAAGGTAGTTTCAAATCATCATTTTCTTTTCTCAAAGTTTGAACATCAGTTTTTAAAACAGAAATTTCATTTTCTAAATCAGCATTTTTGTTTTTCAAAACTCTGTTCAACTTATCTAATTTTTCAAACTTCTTTCACAAGATCACAAAATGCATCATACAAATCATCATAATCTTTTATAGATGAATCGGAATCACTTACCTCTTCATCATCTGAAGTTGGATTTGCCATAAGACACAAGTTTGCTTCTTCATTCTCACTTTCACTAGAGGATGAGGAGTCATTGTCTTCCCAAGCAATGTAGGCCTTTTTCTTTCTAAACTTCTCCTTCTTGGGTCTTTCCTCATGTTCAACTCTTCTAGGCTCACTGCTACTTTTCTTTATGTTTGGACATTCAGATTTGTAGTGTCCAGTTTTACCACATTCATAGCATGTGACCTTTGAAGATGAACCTTCAAACTTCTTGAAGCCTTTTCTGAAGTTGAATCTCTTTTTGTCATTATTTTTCTTCATGAATCTTTTGAATTTTCTTACCATTAGATTCATGTTCTCTTGTTCAGATTCACTTCCACAGCTTGATGTATCACTATCACTAGCTGTGTCCTCCATCTTGAGTGCTATGCCTTTGGCTTTCTTGTCCTTTGATTCTTCATCTGCAATACGAGACATATCCATCTCATATTCCCTTAGTTTGCCAAATAGCTCTGCACTTGTGATTGCAGCAAGATTCTTAGACTCAGTTATGGCTGTCACGGTTGATTGCCATTTTCTGTTTAGAGACTTTAGAATCTTGACATTCACTTCCTCTTCTATGAAGCTTTTGCCAAGTCCTTTGAGATGATTGATAATATGGATAAATCGTTTCTGCATCTCCATTATGGACTCTCCTTGTAACATTCTGAAGGTTTCATACTCTTGGATCAAGGTGTTCTTCCTTGCCCTTCGTACTTCCGTTGTACCTTCATGTGTTACCATGATAAGCTCCCAAGCTTCTTTAGCTGTTGTACAAGCAGAAATTCTAAAGAATTCATCAGAGTTAAGAGTAGAATGTATAATGTTTAAAGCTTTAGCATCATTCTCAGCTCTCTTAATTTCTTCTTGATCCCACTGATCAAATGGTTTTTCAACTACTTGTTCTTCTACTTTGTGTGTGGGGATTTTAAAATCAGTTATAACTGCTTGCCAAATACTTCTATGTATAGACTCCATAAAAATTTTCATTCTAACTTTCCAAAATGAATAGTTATCTCCACAAAACAGAGGAGGTCTATTTATAAAGGCACCTTCAGCAAAAGGTAATTGATTACTGGCCATTGTGGATCAAATTCTAGAGCAACTTACTAGAAGTAGCTCTGATACCAATTGTTGGTCCTTAAGAATGAATCTAGAGGGGGGGTGAATAGATTCTAGTTCACTTGGGCCTATTTTTAGTGAGTTACAAATTCCTTTTAATTCAAACAGAGTATATTCAAGTTGCAGCAGAAATATCAAAAGAATTATCAATAGCAAGTATGTAATCAATATTCAGTTTATACAATGTGTATCTACCCTTTCCAGTTGAAGTTGATTACCAAGTTAATTACTGAGTTAATTACCAATTTACCAAATAAATTGCAGAAGTTAAACAATGATAGCAGCAATGTATGGTAAATGATAAAGAGTGTAAGGTAGAAGAAGAGTGCACAGTGATTTATACTGGTTCAGCCAACTGCCTACATCCAGTCCCAATCCAACAACTGTTGCAATTGGTTTTCCACTATCAAATGATCCCTTTTGTGTTATATTACATTCACTCTGAAGTGTAGATTCTGATCACAATTGATAAAACAGTGAATACCACCCAATGAATCAAGTTGCCTTTGATTGAAAACCTTTTCAAGAACTCTTGAAGTTCTTTCTCTTTGAGAAAATGATAAGCTCTCTTAGAGAGGATTTGAAAGTGTAAAAATTTTCTGAAAGTGTATTTCAAAAATCAAGAGTGTATGCAAGAATCTGTTCTTTCAAAAACTTATTTTTCTGGTTTTTCAAAGTAGCCCATTTATAGAATCAGATGAGCCACAATTGTTGACATTTGGAACCCAAATTTCAAACAATTGGAGCCTATGTTTTCTGAACGTTGGGGCATTAAATTTCTGGACGTTGAAGCCTCAAAAATTGACATTATGGAGTTCAAAAATGGATTGAAATGAGTGGGTAACCAAGTGGGATGTTTAAAACTCATTTCAGGCAACCTCTCAGCATTTATTACACTGGTAATCGATTACTGTAATCTGGTAATCGATTACTAGCGAATTGAACAACATTCTGAGTGATTTTCCCAGCTGGTAATCGATTACTGTATAATGGTAATCGATTACCACTCGTGGTAATCGATTACCGCCTTATGGTAATCGACACAAATGAACAGCCAAATGGCTTTCTGGACTTTGTTTTCCTCTCTTTCTTGTTGGTAATCTATTATCAACTCCTGGTAATCGATTACTTCAGTTACATAACAGTTTTTCAAAGCATTTTCAAGGAGGGAACTCAAACCATTTGAACACTTGAGAAATCTACCAAGTTTGTTCAATTCTCTAGGGTATTCAACCATAGAATCAACACATATTCTTAATCTAAAACAATCAATACATATGAAAACTCCTAAATACATTTCATCTAAGAAAACCAAAATTTACATAGACATCAAAATCAAAAACACCAAGAGAGACTATCCAAAGCCTCATCAAGCTTTAGTTCCAACATCATCTTTTCAAACATGTTCCTCTGACTGCAAATCTTATCCAGAGCAGCAAGACACATCTGATGAATTTCTCCTAAGGTCATGTTAATTGGCTCCTTACTTTGGAGATTCATCATTCTGTACATTTCTTCTTGAAGGTCATCTGGTAGAGAGCTAACATACGTATTCTTCAGGCTAGGATCATTGTATCCGTTCAGCATGTAGAATCGTTGTTGCATTCTTTGAAAATGTCTTTCAATGTCTTCTTGCTGAAGAGAACAACATTTCATTGCGAAGTATTCTTTTCGCAATTCTTTACTAGTTAGATCTCCATTTCCCAGAAATTCGAAATGGATTGCTGTGATAACTTGATCAGAGGTTTCAAATCTATGCAACTGATCTTGATTTGCTGTTCCTATGCTTTGGTACCATTCTTTCAAAGTACCTGTTAATCTTGCACAGAATTCTTCAATGACTCTGTACTTATCTACTTCAGGATTGACAAATTTGGCATCTATCCATGCCTTGAAATCAAGAAGTCTTTTCCTCCATAATTTTCTTGGAATATCATCAAGACTAAATAATGGAGTACCACTAATTTTTGGTGCAGGAGTATTCTCTTCTCCCGGATGGAGAAAATGTGGTTCTGCTGTTGTAGCAAATATGTTTGAAATATCCGCATATTCTTCTTCTTCTGAAAGTGATTCCTCTATTTAAGAGGATATGTTTGAGGAATCTTCAGATGAGGTCAATATTATTTCATCTTCATCTTCATCTCTATTTTCATCCTCATCTTCGGGAGAGAAACAAGTGGGAACTGTCATCATTTGAGCGAAGGGTTTTTCCTCAAAGGGTGAGGAAGATGTTCCTGTTTGAGCAGGATTTGATGAAGTAAATGGTAACAAAGTCACTCAGAAAACAGTTTCATCCAGTTCAAAACTTAAAAATCTTGATGTTATTTGTTGTACTGACTGGGAAGTTAGCCCAGATTTTTGGTATGAAGATTATCAGAAAGTCACATTGCCAACACAGTCTCTTGAGCATCTTCCAGATACTCCGAATCTTCTGTGGAGTAATAATGAAGATAAAGAAACATGGTTATCTCTGGATCCCTCACAAAATAATGATGTTTGGCAAGATTCCCAAGACCCATGGCTCACGCCAGATGCCTCCAGGATAGAAAAGCAATTATGGCATCCATGGCCTACACAAGAAAAAGAAAAGCCAGCTGTCTCAAGTACTGACAAACCTTCTGGATCAAAGCAACGCATGACTGGGAAAGAGTATAGACAAACATTCAGAAAAGATTCCTTCTCATCTGAATGGAATATGTAATAGTAAAAGTAAAGATAGCACCAAAATAAGATATGACATAAAGGTGCTCAGTGTGTTTACTTTTGTATTATTGAAGATAATGCGTATCTATGTAAATTATTGTATTTTGTCTTTTTCAAGACTCTCCCTCTATATAAGGAGATCTTGGTTTCGGTTGTAGGATATACTTAAGTTGAAATAAAATCACTCTTTCTCATATTCTCTGAAATGAGTCTTTAAATTTCCGTTCTTTCTTTCTTAGCATGAAGTAGTATAGAGAAAAGGGTTGAATAAATTCGAAGATCCATCATGAAAAATCTGAGTATGCTCTACACTTGCCTCTAATGAGGATCTTGTGTATCGAAAAAGAAATTTTAAAGCCATCTATTTCAATCTAATATAATGAGAAGTTCTGAAATGAGAGCTTAGTAGGCATGGAGACTGAACAGTATACCATGGATGCCTTCTCATTATATTAGATACCCCCGGATGGTATCAGAGCCATAACTCATTTATTCAACCCTGATCTTTATACTATAGATGCGAAAGAAAGAAAGAATTCATTAAAACTCATGGATTCCTCAAACACTTCAAATACACTAGCTACTACTCTCCCTCCTGTCTCATTATCTTCTAGGATAAATATTCCTAATTCAGTACAACGTACCCTTTCTTCTAAAATAGGAAATCTCATTGAATATGAGCATATTCCTGAAGAAACACAAATAGACTCTTCCCTACCACCCTTACTTAGTCCATATAATGTTTTCCGTAGACATAGATCTGGTTTTCCATGGATTTCTTCCATAAGAAAACTAATCTCTACTCCTCATAAATCTGTCAAAGAATATATCCAAAGTTCAAAAATGGACCAAGTTGCTCTCTTGGCTACTTCGGCTGAACAATATGTAGATCTCGAAATCAATAAGGAACTGATTCGTCACTGGAGATCTGAGGGATATGTTGCACTCCATTTAGGAGCAGTTAGACTTGTTCTAACACTACATGGCGAAAAGGGCTTCCGTAATGCCTTAATCACTCTTCCTCGGACTCAACCTTTCATCAAGTATGAACAAGTCAGTAATTGGCACGATCCGACAACTTTAAATGCTGGAAGTGCTGTCCTTACTCTGTTCCCAAATTTCAATGTTCAGTTGAGAGATCCAACTCTCCCAACTCGTTTTAAGGTACAGATCCAGCTTGTTGGAGCTCAACAAGATGAAGAAGCTCTCTCTGCTACTTTACATCACCAGATAGTATACAGAGTACAAGATCACTGTTTTGATCTCCCTGGTGATAAAGAACTTCAAGGCAATGCTCTCATGGTACTTGCCAATGAAGGACAAGCAGAAACACCTACCATTGTCCAGATCCCAAAGCAAATTCCTAAAGAAGAATTGCAAAAACTCATTCCTAGCGAATGGATCAGCAATTATGAAAATTTCAAACAACAGGGACAACAAGTGGTATCAACAAATGCAACTTTCCATAGAAACTCTACTGATGGTAGAGTAAAAACAGTCTTCAAGATGAAAGATGAAGGACCTAGTTCTAGACCTCCTGTTTTTCACACAATGATGATCTCTCTTGGACAAAAAGAGAGGAAGATCCCGATACATGCTTTCAAAACAAATGGAGAGCCTGTATATTCAGACAAACTGAATGGTCACTTCCTTTGGGATGTAGACCCATCTATGTGTGATCTTGATTGCAGATGCAACACAGGAGAAATCTCTGATTCTGATGATGATGAGGATTCAAATCCTTCTACAAGAAGATGTAAACCTTCACACTCGCCTAGGCCACCCAAGCCTGACAAAGATGCAAGACTTCCCTTACCTATCTACAAGAAGGGAATAGAGATTCTAAGAAAGGAAGGTTTTATACCTCCTCCAGCAGATGAAAATTTGATTACCTGGCCTCCACCTACTCATTGCTCAAACCTCTTCAAAGAAGGACCAGCAAGGATTATTCCTTGTATGATGAATACTGAAGAATTTCCTCCTTTAGAAAGAAAAGGAGATGCTGAAAGGAAAATTTACATGAGACCTTTTGTACAAATTCTACGAAATACTTCCGGATGGCTCATATAAGATGTCATCCCGAAATGAGAAGAAGTATTAAATTGGCATACGAGAAAACTCTCTGGCCCCGAATAAGATTTTACAGGATGTTGAAAACAAAGTTGACAAGTTAACAAACATGTTTGAACAACAACTCAAACAAATGTCAAAGAACATCCAACAGTCTTATTTAGATTTGAAGGAGAAGATTGGAAGAATAGAAGGACAAATGGAACAATTCGTGGGAAAAAATTTCCATGAATTCGCAAAAAGAGAACAAGAACTCAAAAAGTTGAGATCCCAGCTTCATGAAATTGAAGAATGGGTAAAAAAGGTGAATACACCTACTCCCTCTTCCTCAGAGCAATTTAATCCTTTCCAATTAACTCCCAAGCAATCCATTGCAACTTCCATACTTCCCCACTCTATAAAACCACCATTTTTACCTCCAAATTTTCCTTCACCAACGACCAGTTTTGGTCAAAAGAAAAGAGAAGCACCTAAAGAACCCAGGACTGAATCATCAAATCCTGCTCAAACAGGAACGTCTTCCTCACCCTTTGAGGAAAAACCCTTCGCTCAAATGATGACAGTTCCCACTGTTTCTCTCCCCGAAGATGAGGATGAAAATAGAGATGAAGATGAAGATGAAATAATATTGACCTCATCCGAAGATTCCTCAAACATATCCTCTGAAATAGAGGAATCACTTTCAGAAGAAGAAGAATATCGGATATTTCAAACATATTTGCTACAACAAATGAAACCACATTTTCTCCATCCTAGGAGAAGAGAATACTCCGCACCAAAAATTAGTGGTACTCCATTATTTAGTCTTGATGATATTCCAAGAAAATTATGGAGGAAAAGACTTCTTGATTTCAAGGCATGGATAGATGCCAAATTTGTCAATCCTGAAGTAGATAAGTACAGAGTCATTGAAGAATTCTGTGCAAGATTAACAGGTACTTTGAAAGAATGGTACCAAAGCATAGGAACAAAGAAATCAAGATCAGTTGCATAGATTTGAAACCTCTGATCAAGTTATCACAAAGAATCCATTTCGAATTTCTGGGAAATGGAGATCTAACTAGTAAAGAATTGCGAAAAGAATACTTCGCAATGAAATGTTGTTCTCTTCAGCAAGAAGACATTGAAAGACATTTTCAAAGAATGTAACAACGATTCTACATGCTGAACGGATACAATGATCCTAGCCTGAAGAATACGTATGTTAGCTCTCTACCAGATGACCTTCAAGAAGAAATGTACAGAATGATGAATCTCCAAAGTAAGGAGCCAATTAACATGACCTTAGGAGAAATTCATCAGATGTGTCTTGCTGCTCTGGATAAGATTTGCAGTCAGAGGAACATGTTTGAAAAGATGATGCAAGGACAGAAAAAATACTCCAAAATATGCAAAAAGAAATATTTGGAGATTGGTTGTAAACAAGACAACTGTGAATGTCCAGATAAGAAGAGAAGGCACAAATTCAAGAGAAAGAAATTCTTCAGAAAAAATAAAGATTTCCAAAGAAAAAAGAATTTCAAATTCTACAGAAGAAGGCCTTTCAGAAAGAAAAAGGGCAACAAATGTTACATCTGTGGAAAGCCTGGACATTTTGCAAACTCATGTCCACAAAAGAAGAAGGCAGTCAAGTTGATTCAAACACTGCAGATTTCCCCAGATGATGACGTAGAATCTCTGTATAGTGAGCAAGAGTATCCTGACTCAGATACAGCATTTGGAATTCAGATATCTGATTCAGAAAGTGATCCAAGCTCAGAATCTGAAACAACAGATTCTGAAAATACATGCTCTTTTCCTATTCTCACTATAGGAGAAGTAAAGAAAGTAGAACAAAGAACTTGCTACTACTTCAGCCATTCCAGTTACTCCAAACATAGAAATCACCATCCTTCCTTCAAAATATGAAGTTCCTATAAAGGTGATAGCTTTTACTGATACTGGATCGGCAAAAACGATGATGAATCCTGAGATTCTTCCAAGAAATTATTGGAAGAACAAAGAATTCTATTTCAAAGCTGCAGATGGTCAAGTTTTCACCACTAATTTGATCACCAAGGGAAAGATAGGCATGAAATTCTTCCCAAATTGCATATACTGGACCACAGTTATTGGTACAGAATTACCAGGAAAAGATATCCTTATAGGAATGGATGTTTTTAGTCAATTAAAATCAATCCAGATCATTCCTAGGGGTATAAGATTCAAAGGAGAATTCAAAGAATTCACCACGATGGCAAAAATCTTCAAATTAGAAGAAGCACCACCACAGTATGAAGAAGTCAAAAACAAATTGCTCAAAGGCTAACACCGATGACCATGAGAAATTTCAACATCCAAGACCATTATGGAAAAACAGAGACTTCTTTGTCAGATTGCCTTTCAAGCTTAATGAGGATATTAATCCTACCAAAGCCATTCATAATGGTATGTCTCCCTCTGACAGTATTGCAGCTCATGAAGAATGCAAGAGACTTTTAGAAGAAGGATTGATAGAACCAACCCAATCTGATTGGGCATGTCAGGCATTCTATGTTGAAAAAAGATCTGAAAGAGTAAGAGGGAAAAAGAGGCTGGTCATTGATTACAGACCTCTTAATCTGTTTCTGAAAGATGAGAAATTTCCACTGCCAAAGATCAACACTCTTTACTCTTATATAGCTGATGCCTACATCTTCTCAAAATTTGACCTCAAATCTGGTTTCTGGCAACTTGGCCTAGAACCTTGTGACAGACCCAAAACAGCTTTCTGTATTCCAAATGGTCATTACCAATGGACAGTTTTGCCCTTTGGATTAAAAGTGGCACCCTCGCTATTTCAGAAAGCCATGACAAGGATATTTGAGCCAATTCTACAAAGCTCACTCATCTACATTGATGATATCCTTCTCTATTCTCCAGATGAGAGTTCTCATAAAAGACTGTTACAGAAATTCCATGAATTATGTAACCAGTATGGAATAATGTTGTCAGCATCAAAATCCAAGATAGGATCCACTGAGATTGAATTTCTTGGAATGAAATTCACTGAAGGAAAGTATGCTCCTCAACCACACTTAATTGAGGAATTACCAAAATTTCCAGATGAGAATATGACAGTGAAGCAAGTCCAGCAATTTTTAGGAATTGTAAATTATGTCAGAAATTTCATTCCTAAGATTGCCAAGCATACATCAGAACTCTCAAAGATGCTGAAGAAAGACCCTCCTCCATGGACGGACACCCAGACACAAGCTGTTAAAACTCTGAAACAGCTAGCCAAGAATCCTCCCTCTCTAAAAATTCCAGGAAAAGGAAAGAGAATTTTGCAGACAGATGCTAGTGACTATTACTGGGGAGCAATTCTCATTGAAGAAGAAAATGGAGAAACTTATTATTGTGGTCATGCCAGTGGAGCCTTTAAGCCTTCTGAGATACACTATCATACCACTTTAAAAGAAACCCTTGCGGTTAAATATGGAATTCAAAAGTTTGATTTCCATCTCAGAGGACACTCTTTTGAAGTTCATCTTGATAATTCATCATTCCCCAAAATGCTTGAATTAAAAAACAAGATTCCACCAAGTCCTCAAATCTTGAGATTAAAAGAATGGTTCACCAGGTATGATTTCTCTGTCAAACATATAAAAGGGAAAGCCAATCGATCCCCGATTATCTCTCCGAGACCTCCACTTGTTCATCAAAATGTGATCACCATCATTTCAGAACAAAATCAGTTTCCATTAATCATGATGAATTCTCAAATTGATCATTCTTATGAGTTTGATCATTCTCATGATTTCCCTCCAGAATTACTCAAACTCAAACAAATAGACCCCACAACCATAAAATCCTTTGCTGAGACACATATGTTCCATTACCTTGCTACTAGCCTTCAAGAACATCAGATTAAACCGAAACCTACTTGGTTTAATCCCTCAGCACCATATTTGAACATTTTTCCTATTCTCACACCAACCCCTCTTCTTGAATCAGATATGTGGTATCTTTGGTGTACTACAGTATTGTTCAAATATCCTCTCATTTGCCCTTGTTATAAGATGATTGAGTTTGTGTCAAATAAAGCCAATATAGATACTCTCTTGTGGAAGTTATTACATTGGTTTTCACCAGCTTCGTGGTGGAAGGAACAAGTTGAAAGAGATTTAACCAAGTTTGATGTTTGGAAAATGGATGATTATGAAAAGCAAAAGATTTTTTCAGTCTTTGTTATTCATCGTCCTTATTTTAAACATCCAGCAACAGGTCATCTTTATGCTCAGAAACAGGCTCTCAATTATGCTTCTTTTCCAGATATAAAGACATTTCTGAAAAACGACAATCCTCCATATTGGAAAGAAGAACTCATACTTCATCTCCATGAAGTAAATGGTAACAAAGTCACTCAGAAAACAGTTTCATCCAGTTGTTCAAAACTTAAAAATCTTGATGTTATTTGTTGTACTGACTGGGAAGTTAGCCCAGATTTTTGGTATGAAGATTATCAGAAAGTCACATTGCCAACACAGTCTCTTGAGCATCTTCCAGATACTCCGAATCTTCTGTGGAGTAATAATGAAGATAAAGAAACATGGTTATCTCTGGATCCCTCACAAAATAATGATGTTTGGCAAGATTCCCAAGACCCATGGCTCACGCCAGATGCCTCCAGGATAGAAAAGCAATTATGGCATCCATGGCCTACACAAGAAAAAGAAAAGCCAGCTGTCTCAAGTACTGACAAACCTTCTGGATCAAAGCAACGCATGACTGGGAAAGAGTATAGACAAACATTCAGAAAAGATTCCTTCTCATCTGAATGGAATATGTAATAGTAAAAGTAAAGATAGCACCAAAATAAGATATGACATAAAGGTGCTCAGTGTGTTTACTTTTGTATTATTGAAGATAATGCGTATCTATGTAAATTATTGTATTTTGTCTTTTTCAAGACTCTCCCTCTATATAAGGAGATCTTGGTTTCAGTTGTAGGATATACTTAAGTTGAAATAAAATCACTCTTTCTCATATTCTCTGAAATGAGTCTTTAAATTTCCAGTTCTTTCTTTCTTAGCATGAAGTAGTATAGAGAAAAGGGTTGAATAAATTCAGAAGATCCATCATGAAAAATCTGAGTATGCTCTACACTTGCCTCTAATGAGGATCTTGTGTATCAGAAAAGAAATTTTAAAGCCATCTATTTCAATCTAATATAATGAGAAGTTCTGAAATGAGAGCTTAGTAGGCATGGAGACTGAACAGTATACCATGGACGAAATGACGCTATATACATCTAGTTTCCCATTAAAGAATTTATCAGCGAAATAGGAATACACAGATGTGATGGTCAATTTTTATGATATTCCCACTTGAAAATCGGAGTTCAACATTGATGGATACCAAGATTATATGTGCAGAGTAATATGCAAATCTTCGTTAAGGTAAACAAAGTCATTAATTAAAATTTGAATTTTATTATTATAACTAAACATGGCTTATACTGATCGCTGTATTTTGCTTTCCGCGAGGCCCTATACATTTGTGCTATGTTTGGCGTAAAATTAATAATTTTTTGCCTAGGAGACAAATTATTATTAGATCATTAACGTATTTTCTAAGTATTAGCAAAAACAAATTTAGGAGTAAAAACAAAAATAATATAGATAACAAGTAAAGGGAAAATTCTTATTTTGTTATATATATGTATATATATATACATATATATATATATATTGTTTTTTTTTGTCATGAGCATCCCTTTTGTCCATTAGTTCACAGCGGTTCGAACACAAATTTTTTTCTATTAAATAGATTAGTGTGCTTTAAAATGAACGCATGGTACTTAACTATTATATTGACCTATCGGATTTGTTATGTTAATATGTTTCTCTTTTACTTGTAAATTAATATAGAACTCTAGACCATTGTTAATTATGTTAAGAGAATCTAATTTAGTTAGAATGTGTATAAACTAATATTGTGATTGGAATTTTATATATATTAAAAAAAGAGATAATCGTTGATTATAATTATTACGATTCACAGCTTGCACAATTTCTACGCTCCTTAGAAACACACCTATAACCACTAATTGGATATATATAATGATCAACATAATAATTCTGGGTAAAAATTTGTAGGAACTATACGACCTTGAATGCAGAAAATTTGCTGTTGCTGGGCTTTGGTTGCATACCCATTCAAATAACAGCCAAGTTTGTGAAGTTAAAGGATAGGAAATGCGTAGACGATGAGAATTCAGATGCGAAGCTCTACAATCAAAAATTGGCACGGCGATTGCTTATAATACAAGCAATGTTTCCCGGAAGCATGGTTGTTTATACGAATATATATGACCCACTGAATAACCTCATCAATCAACCAGAAAAATATGGTGAGCTATACTTATTGTGTATTATGTTCATTGGGCCAATTTTATGTTGGGTTTCCAACATTTTTATGGGTGAAGTCTTTAAGTTCAATATTTCTTTACTAAATTATATTGTTTTTTCTCTAATTTTTTAGAAGAAAGTTACAATTGTACCCATTTTTAAGGTATATACAGTAAAAAAACAACTTCGGCAGTAAAGACACTTTTAATTGTTGTTTTTAATTCTTTAGAAAGTTCTGTCCATAAAATTAAAAGAACCTTAAATTACTTGAACCCTAAATTATTTCTATGTTTTTAAGTAAGTTCCAAACTAATTTTTTAGGCTTGTTTGCAATTTTTTTTTTGCCTCCAAGCTTTCATAACAAAATAATATTTTTCCCAAAGTTTTATAATTTCGTGATTGTTCCTGTAGATAGAAAATTATTATAATAAAAAATCGTCACAAAATTATACTAATTATGACATTTAAAAGAAAAAGTCATCAGTCATGATTGTAACAGATTTCTATGTAGAGGAAAAAGCACAAAATTATAAAATTTTGCGGGCAAAATTTACAAGTTTTTAGCAAAATCGTAAAATTATAATAGTTTGGATATATAAAGTGGAATTAAATCTTTATATTTAATTGATCCATTGATCATGTAATTTTCTTTTGATTCAGTAATTAAATTTTCAGAAACCATATTGTCATTTTCTAGTGGTTTCTAGTCACTATATATAAACTAATCCCAAAAAACACTTTTCTTCTTTATTTTTTTTAACTTTAAAGACCCAATCTAAAACATTTAGTTTAGGGATTGAAAATTCCCAGATAATTTAGGGGACAATATAATTGAGTAACTTAAAAAAAAGTTCATATACATGCCTTTTTAAATAAATATAAAAAAAACTATATGGTTTAGGAAGCAAATATTTGTTTGTGATGATATTTATTATTTACTCTTCTTCTGACATTTTATCATTCAGGTTTTAAGGTAACGAATAAAGGATGTTGTGGTACTGGCTTATTTGAAGTAACTTCACTGTGTAATGAAATCACACCAATATGTGACGACCCTTCAAAATATGTATTTTGGGACAGTGTCCATCCAACAGAAGTAGCCTACCAGTATATTGGCAAATACCTAGAAATGAAAGTCCTGCCCAAGTTTCAATTACATGAAGATTATATTATTTGAATACAGTGCTTAGCACCCCCTAATTCCTACTGAAACCTTTATTATGGACATTCGTTACTTACATATAATATATAGAATGTGGGAAACATGTAATAATGAGACAATATTGGAATGGTCACAAATTGTAATGACATGTTTATGAACTTTACAATTCGTAAACTCCATTGTAAGAAGGTGAGCTATGTATAATAAGTTTAAGTAATTAGCAACAAAATAAAATAAATATTATATATTTAAATTATAAAGAATGAAATTTTGAGACGCAAAAATGGCCATGCAAAAATCTTATTTTAGACCCACCAAATATTCATCTAATACTTGTTCTCAAATATTTAGTAATTAGTTTTTCTCGAGAATTTTAAAGCAAATTGTTGGATCTTCACTATAAATCCAGCAACATTCATAAATATACACAAATTTAACCTCAAAGTAACACAAAAGATATGAAAACTCAATAATTTAAAGATTAAGATGATTATAGCATGTAATGGATGAGAAAATTTAAAAGGAACAATTAAGGTACATTTTATCAAATATTAGACATGTCAAGAAAATATATATGAAGAAGAAATTAATTCTTGATATAAGTTTGTTCTCATAAATTTGAAATTATTGTCTAATATTCAATTCTTCGTAATTTCTTAAAGAATTTTGAGAGTTATGAACTTTCGGTCAAACAAAACAAAAGAATGAAAAAATATAGAAAATAAAATTAGATTAGAAAGAAAAAAAGACATCATAATTAAATCAATATAAGTCAAGAAATACCATCGCAGAGGAAGGAGGATATTTTGAAAAGATTTAAAATTCAATTAAAAAATCTCAAAGGAATAAAGTTTAACAATAAAAGAAAACTAATTCTAATACATTCTTATAAATGTTCAATCATGATAAATAAATAAATTAAATGAGAGTGTGAATCCATCAAAGACTAACTAAATAAATACTATATATTAATTATTAAAATAATTCACTTAAATAAAAATTGAGGTAATTTATATTAGACATTCTATATTTAATATACTCGTAAGCATGTTTACACTTAACACCTTGGAACCTCTCAATAAAATTTTCATGTGCTGGAAGCAAGATGTTTTACCCCGACATTATTAATAGTTCCCTTAAATGGTTTACCTTCTGATTGTATTCTTATAATTTCACTTATAAATTAATATCTTAATCATGTAATTATTATATTATATTATATATATTTATCTTAAAATATTTCAATTAAGTTGAATAAAATATCTGTTATATAAATATATTATTATAGAAGAGACCATAATAATAATTGAATTAAGAAGTTACTCCTGTCTTAGAAAATTAATTAATAGTAAAAAAATAAAAAAAAAATTAGTATTACTATATAAAAATATATAAATTTTAGTAAAATTATTTAAAATTTTTTTAAAAAAATTAAAAATAATATTTTGTCTAATTTCATTTGTTACTATGAATAAATATTTAATCATTCTTTGATTATTTTTATGCTAAATAATTATGATTAAATTAGTTAAAAATATAATTAATTTCTCTTTCTATAAACTATTACATTATATAATTAAATAAGGTGTTTATGATAGAACTGAACACTTTACATGAATGGGCTGTATAGTTTAAGTATTTGTCAATTAAATAAATATATAAATGTGTTACGCATGTACCATCTTTGTGTTTGTAATAATTTAATAAATAATAAGCATGACAATTACAAAATAATTAAAATTTCAATCATAATTAATTTTTCTATGGAATAAATTATTTTAAAAGTAAATTTATTCAAAATTTCATAACCGAAAGTTGAAATATTAACTAGTTAAATAAAAATTTATTCAAGAAAATCTATTTTATTTTTATAATTAACATGTATCATTTTTATAAAACTTTTGTTGTATTCTTATAAGTTATAATTTCACTTGTTAATCAATATTTAAATTATATCATTATGTTATAACTATTAATTTATATTCTGTTATTTTATCTTAAAATATTTTAATTGAGTACAAAAAATATCTCTTCATAGTTATAAAATCTATATCTTAAGAGATGTTTGAATGAAAAAGTTACTCTTGTTTTAAAAAATTAATTAGTGGTAAAATATTAGTAATAAAAGTTACAATTACTATATTAAATTATATATTTTTTTGTAAAATTATTTTAAAAATTTAAGAAAGAACTTTAAATAATGTTTGTCCAATTGTTTTTTTTATAATGAATAAATAATTAATTATTCTTTAATTATTTTAATATTAAATAATTATGATGAAATTAATTGATAAAATTAATTTATTTTTCTTTATATTAACTATTACATTATCTAATAACATCAAAATAAAATAAAATAAATTTTTACATACTGCCCGGTGAATTAAAGTGTACATAATATAAATAACTACTTTATATGAATCCGTCGTATAATATAAATATTTGTTTATGAAATAAATGTTCTATTCCGATATTTTTGTTTATGTATTAATTTAGTAAATAATTAGTATGAAAATGATTTTGGATTCTTTATCAAATAATTGAAAATTCAATCATGTTTAACTTTTTTATAGAATAAATTAGATTAATAATAAATTTATTCAAATATTTATAATTTAAAATTCAAATATTAATTTATTAAATAAATATATATTAAGATAACTTGTAAATATTAAATAATACAAACAAAATTATTTTTAGGATATTTTTATATTATTTATAATTCTATTTTATTGATAGAGTTAATATTTAGCACTTTTTTATTTTTTTTGGATATTTTAATTTCACTTATATATCCATATTTGAATTATATCACATAAGAGACCATAGTAACAGTTAAACTAAGAAGTTATTCTTGTTCAAGCAAACTACTAAGTGATAAAATATTAACAATAAAAAAAAATTAATGTTACGATATTAAATTATATATTGTTTTAGTTTAATTATTTAATAAATTTTGAAAATCCTTTAAATTTTTTTTTTTCTTATTGTTTTTTCTACAATGAATAAATTATTAATTATTATTTAATTATTTTAAAATTAAAAAATTATGATTAAATTAGTTTAAAATTTATTTATTTCTCTTTCTATTAACTATTATATTATCTAACATCATCAAAAATAAATTAAAATAAATATTTACATTTATATAATATTGTCTAGTCAATTAAAGTGATTAAGACAGAAATAAATACTTTATATAAATGCACTGTATAGTTTAAATATTTGTCAATGAAATAAATGTTTGTGTTTGTACGTCTTTATTTTTGTACTAATTTATTGAATAACCAGCATGATAATAATCCGTGATTCTTTACAAAATAATTGCAAATTTTATTACAATTAAAATTTTATTTAAAAATTCACAGATGAAATTTGAAATATTAAATTATTAAATAAAAATATATTAAAAAGTTAAAATATTAAATAATATAAATAGACATATTTATATGATATTTTTATATTAGTTTTAATTTTATTTTATTATTATAAGTAATACTTATCATTTTTCTATATTTTTATTGTATTCTTAAAATTTCACTTATAAATTAATATTTTGATTATATCAATTTCCTGACACTTTTATTTTCTATTCTAGAATTTATTTTAAAATATTTAATTTAATGAAATAAAATATTTTATTTACATATAAAATCTATTATTACATAAGAGACCATTGTTAAATCAATAAGTTACTTTTTTCAAGAAAATTAATTAGTTGTAAAATATTAGTAATAAAAAATTTATTATTACTATATGAAATTGTATTTTTTTGGTAATTTTTTTATAAATTTTAAAAATACTTTAAATAAATTTTTGTCCAATTTCTTTTTACAATGAATAAATACTTGATTATTCTTTAATTATATATTATTAAATAATTATGATAAAATTATTTAAAAATATTAATTATTTTTTTATTATCTACTACATTATCTTACAACATCAAAATAAATTAAAATAAATACTTACCTTTATGCAATACTGTCAAATCAATTAAAGTGTTTATGAGTTGTGAATGAAATAAATGTTGCATGAACGTACTGTCTTTGTTTTTGGTCAGCTGTAACATCATATAGAAAGATTTTTCAATCTTCTCTATTTCAAAATTTTGATGTCACCTAGTAATTATGATAAGAAATTTTTGTGAAATTGTATTTTAGTGTATTAGAATTATTATAAATTGTCAGCACTAGACCTTATTTCCTCCTTCTAAATAAATAAATGAATAAAGTTATATAACTATACCAAATATTTCAATTAGTAATTAATAATATATTGAAATAAATAACAATAGTTTCAAATTTTATTTAAATGATTTAAATATTAAATGTTAATTATTCTACTTATGAAATAAAAATTTAATTTAAAAGCTCCTAGTTGAAAGGTAAAAATTTATAATTATAATTTAATTTTTTAATTTTATATTATTATAATTATTATATTGTTATATTATATATTTTATAATTAATTTAATATTATTATCTTATATTATCAATTAATTTAAACAATTATAAACTTCTATTTTATTTAAAGAGGGACAATAAAAAATTTAATAAATATTTTTGAATTAAGATAATAATAAATATAAAACATAAATATTTTATAAATTGATACTTTACGAAAATTATTCCTATGATGATTACCTAAGAGAAAAGTAATTTAGTGAGACTTGTCTATTCTTATTATAGGAACGAAAAAATGTCTTAAAGAAAGAAAAGAAGAAGGTGGAATTTTCTGATAATAAACATCAAACTTATAGAACATAATTAATTCATATGAAAAAATATTTTTAAGGAAGACAAAAACAAATTAATTTAATATCTAATATGTTATATAGATAAAAAACAATCCTAATAAAAATTTCTCTGCGTATTCGAATTCAGGCAGGCAAGAGTGAGATTTGTCTATTTTTATAATAGGAAAGAGAAAAATATAAGTAAGACTTGTCCATTCTTACCAGAGGAAAGAGAACAGTGATTCAGTGACAAAATTAAATGAATCAGACATCTTTTACTCACGAAAAGGAAACATCATACTAGTCAACCGTAATTAATTCATATGAAAATATATTTTTAATGTTTCTCTTCAAGTTAAAAGGAATTTTTATGATTAAAACTTGTGCATATTTATCTGTAACAAACGTTTACAACATAACAAATAAAAATGCATTTTCTATTCATAAATTAAAATTAGCTTACATATAAATTTATTTGTAAAATTTTTCTATTTCTTCAACAATAATTTTTAAATATATATAAATCAATTTTTACTTGTAATATAATATATATGTTTAGTATAAAATATTTCACTCAATTAATCAATTATAATTAAATATTTTATGCGGACTTATTAACTTTAATAATAAAATTTGTAATAATTTTGTAAAGCTAATTTATAATTATTAATTATTAATATATAATTTTTTAACTTTAATATCATGTTGAAAATTTATTCATTCATGTTGTAGAATATGGTTAGTTATTCACTGTATTGATGTATATATCTTAACATAGGGTTGGGTATATGGGTTGTAGTTTATGGGCTGGCCCGCAGATTTCGTAACCCGCGTGGATTTGGACCAATTTTATCAGAAGAATCTAGGGGTACAGTCCGTAAAAGCCCGTCCTGCGTAACCCGCGGGCTTTGCAGACAAAACTCGCGTAGTTCGTGGGGCAACCTGCAAGCCTGCACTATTTAAAGCTTATTTCTCCCCGCCCCTCTCAATCTTCTCACATGTCGCACCCTCTTAGTCTTCTCGCCGACTAATTCTCTCTTCAATCTTCTCACACCCTCTCCATCTCCCCGCATCCCCCCAATCTTTTTTTCTGCATGAGTTCCGCTACCACTTCCGCTGCGTTAAAATATAATATTTTTTTAGAATTTTTTTAATATTTTAACTAGGCCCACGAGGCGGAGGCAGACCACCAAGTTAGGTCTGTTTAGCATTTGCAGGGTGGGACAGACAAAACTCTTAACGGGCCTATGCGGGTGGGGCAACTCGCTTATCGACCCCTATCTTCACATTTCGTTTTACTGCTGACATCCTATCCAAAAGGAAACTAAACAAAAGTAATATATGTAGGTAGTATTTAAAGCCTTATATCCCTTCATATCCTCTATGTTCTATTTTACTATTCAAAAACAAGTACAACAATGACACTTTAGTTCAATTTTATTGTTGCAATGCATATTTGCATTATTGTTGTTGGAATGGCCAACACCACCATACCTAAATTCTCATCCATCATAGTTTTTGGAGATTCCTTGGTGGGCACAGGTAATAACATGTACATCAGGTCAGTGCCCACAGGAAACCACTTGCCCTATGGTAGATTTTTTCCTACTCACATGCCCACAAGAAGAGTTTTTAATGGAAAATTAGTTCCAGACTTCATTGCCTCTGTATTAAACCTCAAAGACACTATCCCTCCTTATTTAGACCCAAACTTATCAAACAAAAAATCTTCTAACAGGTGTTTGCTTTGCATCCGCTGCATCGGGTCTTGATGATGTGACTGGGGCTATATTTAATGTTGTATCAATGTCAAAGCAAATTGAATATTTTAAAGCATACAGAGCAAGACTCAAGTATATAGCTGGGAAAGATGAAACTAAACAGATACTTGGGAATGATCTTGTTGTCCTTGTTGCTGGTTCTAATGATTTCATCATCAACTTTTATAACTCCCTCATTCGAAGAGTGATGTCCACCATGGATGATTACCAAGATTATTTGCTCGATAATTTTTTAACTTTAATATCATGTTGAAAAATTTATTCATTCGTGTTGTAGAATATGGTTAGTTATTCACTGTATTGATATATATCTTAACATAGGGTTGGGTATATGGGTTGTAGTTCATGGGCAGGCCCGCAGATTCCGTAACCTGGACCAATTTTATCAGAAGAATCTAGGGGTACAGTTCGTAAAAGCCGGTCCTGCGTAACCCGCGGGCTTTGCAGACAAAACTCGCGTGGTTCGTGGGGCAACTTGCCAGCCCGCACTATTTAAAGCTTATTTCCCCTACCGCCTCTCAATCTTCTCGCATGTCGCACCCTCTTAGTCTTTTTGCCGGCTAATTCTCTCTTCAATCTTCTCGCACCCTCTCCATCTCTCCATCTCCCCGCATCCCCCAATCTTTTTTTCTTGCATGAGTTTCGCTACCACTTCCGCTGCGGTAAAATATAGTATTTTTTTAGAATTTTTTTAATATTTTAACTAGACCCACGGGGCGGAGGCAGACCACCAAGTTAGGTCTGTTTGGCATTTGCAGGGTGGGGCAGACAAAACTATTAGCGGGCCTACGCGGGTGGGGCGACTCGCTTACCGACCCCTATCTTCACATTTCGTTTTACTGCTGACATCCTATCCAAAAGGAAACTAAACAAAAGTAATATATGTAGGTAGTATTTAAAGCCTTATATCCCCTCATATCCTCTATGTTCTATTTTACTATTCAAAAACAAGTACAACAATGGCACTTCAGTTCCATTTTATTGTTGCAATGCATATTTGCATTATTGTTGGAGTGGCCAACACCACCATACCCAAATTCTCATCCATCATAGTTTTTGGAGATTCCTTGGTGGGTATAGGTAATAACATGTACATCAGGTCAGTGCCCACAGGAAATCACTTGCCCTATGGTAGATTTTTTCCTACTCACATGCCCATCGGAAAAGTTTCTAACGTAAAATTGATTCCAGACTTCATTGCCTCTGTATTAAACCTCAAAGACACTATCCCTCCTTATTTAGACCCAAACTTATCAAACAAAAAATCTTTTAACAGGTGTTTGCTTTGCATCCGCACCATCGGGTCTTGATGATGTGACTGGGGCTATATTTAATGTTATATCAATGTCAAAGCAAATTGAATATTTTAAAGCATACAGAGCAAGACTCAAGTATATAGCTGGGGAAGATGAAACTAAACAGATACTTTTGGGAATGATCTTGTTGTTAACTTTTATAATTCTCCATTCGATGAGTGATGTCTACCATGAATGATTACTAAGATTATTTGCTCGATAAACTTCATAACTATATTAAGGTAAGGTAGTTATTTATTATCAGTGGAATACTAACTCTTTTATATTTTTACTATTTTATAATTGAATTTTTTAAGATCAATCTTATCATAAGTTTTTGTTTTACCCATAAAATTAAGTCAAAAATTTAAAATTATAAATTTTTATAATATTTGAGTTCAATTTGTAAACCCAAGTTAAAATATAAGTTATTTTTAAGCCAAACTACTGTCACTTATGTTTATATCAAATTAGCATGCATTAAACTATATGTAATTTGTTTGTCACCTCTAACTAGACCTTCTCAATCACCCTAAAAAATATGGTAAATTAAATTTATGAACTATATATTCAAATATATGCATGCTTTCTCTTCTTAATTATTTTAAAATACATGTCTTAGCCATACTATAATCACTAGGTTTTCATACTGACATTTAGATTTAGATTTGACTTTTAAAAGTATAACTACTGTCAATTTAAAATAAGTTCAAAAGTGAAAAAATAATTTGATACATATTAATAGCTGTATATATTCACTTTAACATTTTTCATATAATTTAATTTAAAGAAATTAAATCTGATAAGTAATTTGATTCACATTAATAACAATATATATTTACTTTCACATTTTTCATATAATTTAATTTGAAAGAATTAAATCTTAACCATCTAGATTAAATTATTAATCATTTGACGTATTTATTCTCTTTGTATGTGTTTTAAAAGATTTATATCCTCTGTCTTTATCTTTATTTTTATAATTTATATTTAATTATTAGATTTTAAAAAATAATGAAGAGGATAAAGAATAGTTCTATAACTTTTCTTAGATCTATAGATATAAATTGTTTTTTAGAAAATCTCTATGTAGAATTTATATGTACATGTGTGTTAAAAAAATAAATAAAAATATATCCTTTAAAATCTCGCAAATCTTTCTTTATTATATATGTTTTGCATTTGCATAATGTCTTACATGTTGAGTTTTTTTTTATAATGATCTTAAAACATGAGAAATTTATATGAAAGATATATATAAGAAAAAATAGCTTTTATTCTTGTATTTTATTTGTGCATTTGTGTGTGAAATAGGTATGGAAGTAACAAATGTAGAGTGTTGCGGGTTCTTCAGTTGAAGCAGGTCCATTCTGTAATGAATTTTCACTTGTATGCAAAGACACCCCTAAATGTGTATTTTGGGATTCGTTTCATTTTAATGAAGCAGCATACTTAGATATTGCTAAATATATTGAAAAAGAAATCCTACCTCTGTTCAACTTTTATTAATAAAGAAAAAAGAACCTACTAAGATGTTCTTCTTATATTTTAAATAAATGTGTTTCACTTCAAATGAGAATAATGTATTCCACCATATTTCATGTTACTATTATTATCTTCTCGGTCACTCTACCTAAGTATACAAGAATGTCGGTCACTCTATTTGAAAATACAAGAATTTACTTCTAATTTAAAAAAATCTTAATAACTCTACAAAAATCCTTACATATTTTTCTATAGATTTAACTGTTATTTTCCCAAAAATGATTGAGACTTATTTATCCAATATATATCACCAACTTTTAAGTTAGTGTTGAAATAATTATAAATAATCATTTAATATTTTTATAATGTAAATTATACAAGAAATAATGCCGGATCCACAACTACATATTATATATATATATATATATATATATATATATATATATATATATATTTTTCAATAAAAAATAATTAATTATTTATTCTTTAATTATGTTAATATTAAACAACAATAAGAAATTGACCCTTCTATTAATGTTAGTACTGTCCAATAAAACATTAAAATAACTGTCTCTCGTTATTTAAATGAATAAATGTTTTTATTGATTTAAATGTTTGACAGTATTAAATATGTATTGTCACAGTGAATTCAATATTTATCAGTTGAAATAAATATCTTTAATATTTATTATATAAGCCACCGCATATATGTATGTATTGTCTCTCGTCAAATTGAAATATTTGGGTAATAAATTAATAATATTCAAAATAAATATTATTCACTTTTTTATCTGTTACAAAATTTTTAAAGATTTATGATTATGTCTACTATAATATTTATCTTTAAGAAATTTATTTAAATTACGTTTCCATCAAAACGAATAATTATACATTAATTATTTTTATTAGATTTTATTTTCTTCTTTTAAATGAATAAATAAATAAAATTAAAATAATTATATAAAATATTTAATTCATAACTAATATTATGTTTGCATAAAGACTAATATTAAAATGATTTATAAACTGAAATAATTTATTTATTTATGAAATAAAAAGTAATTTAAAAGTCTTAATTAAAAGTTAAAAGATAAATTTATTATATCAAAATAGTATTATTTTAATTCATATTAAATAACCTTCAAATATGAAATAATATAAATAGATACGATTGCATGATATTTTTAATGTAAGCTTTAACTCTATTTTATTGATTAAAATTTAATTTAATCACTTATAATCTTATTTTTTATTTTATTCTATTCTTTAAATTTTATTTATAAATCAGTTGCTTTAAATATATCATTTGATTTTAATTAGTATATTTTATATTATTATCTTAAAATATTTTAATTTAAGTTGAAAAGAATTTTTTTTAATTATAAAATCTATATTATTAAATTAGAAATAGGGTATAATGAATTACGAATTATATCATTGTTTTTATTTAAATAAAATTTATTAGAAATAAAATATAAATAGTGAAATAATAACATTATTTTCTGAAATTATATTTTTTAAAATTATTCAATGATTTATAAAATCTATTATTAGATTAGAGACGTGCGCATCTAATCGATCAACTATAATTTTCCTTCTCTTAAAAGAGAATCTAACCGTGGTAAGTATTAATATTAAACGTATTAAAAGTATTAGTAGCAACAGAATAACATTTGTATATGAAATTATATTTTAAATAAATTTATTTAATAATTTTTTCCTTTAATATAAAAGTTTAAATTAATTTTTGTTTGATAATTTTTTAATAAGAAATAAATGATTAATTATTTTTTTAATTATCTTAATATTAAACAATAATATTCAAATGAAATAAAAAAAAATTAATTATTTTATTCTTCCGTTAACATTCATTCTTAACAACGCCATATTGAAATAAATGTATTGTTATTTTGATAAATAGACACTTTGACTTAAATAGTGCTGTTTAAAAAAAAATTATGTATTTGGAATTAGCTGAAAAATATTTACACATACGAGTTGTTTTGGCCGGTTACGTCTAAACCTGGAGCATAACCGAAGTAGGTTATGTCCAAACTTAGAGCGTAACCTTTAGGAAACGGGTTACGTCCAACTGTTGGAAACCTATGCCGACTTTGATATATAGACACGACACGTCGGATTTTCAACTTCCTACTGTCTCTAGTATTTCATATATGCTCAGTTATATGGTAAGACTACATCCACAAAATGTTCCTCTCAACGGGACCAGACTCAATCTCAATCTCCGTTTCAATAGATGAGGAAGCCATCATACACATCTAAAATGCACATAAATTTTTTAAAAAATTAATTATGTAAACATATTTACGCTACAAAAATTAATGAAGATTATTTTTTTAAAAGTAATCTATAATACAAAATAATGTAATCTAAACAGAATTAAATTAACTACACCAACTTAAATTTAATCTATTCTATTTTTATTTAAATAAAATTACGCTAAAAAAATCTATTCAAAAAAATAATCTAAAAAAAAACTAATTACCTATACAAACTTACATTTAATTTATTCTATTTTTATTTAAATAAAATTACGCTAAAAAAAATTATCTATTCTAAAAAATAATCTAAAAAAAAAATTTATTTACCTACACAAACTTAAATTTAATCTATTCATTTTTGTTTAAATAAAATTAAGCTAAACAAAATTTATCCATTCTATTTATATTTAAATTAATCTATTATCAAAATTAATTAGCAACAAATAATTTTAACTACCCAATTTAAATTTAATATATTCTATTTTACTTTAAATTAAATTACCTAAAAAGAATTATGAAAATTTATTTTTATTTATATTTCTCTACAAATTTTAAATTATTACTTAAAATTAAATATTATATGGGACTACACAAATTAATTTTTATAATATTCTATTAGGGATACTCTAACAACCTAAAATATTACCATTTCTACGTACTTATATTTTTTTCCAACAACTTAAACTATATCCATTTCTAATTTTTCCTGGCAACCTAAACTATAACTTAACACAATATATTACTACACAATAAATTTTAAATTTTTCTAACAACTAAAATAGTTTTAATTTAAAAAATCTTACATGATAATTTCACTGGGAGACCAACTTGTTGCAAGGTGGGGTCCAAATAAGCTTGAGAAGCAAAAACGCAGTGTGGGGACCAGTGGAAAAAAAATGAAGTTTCGGTTGTGAAAGGAAGAAATAGGAGAAGAAGAGAGGAATTGAAAGTGAAAGGGAGGCAGTGAAACAGTAAGAGTGAAAGGAGGAGGAGAGAAGTAAAATAAAAATAAAGGCGTAACCAACGCAGGGATTGACATGTGTCAATATCATGCCCGGTTACACTCGCGCTTTAGACGTAATTCATTTCTAAAGGTTACGTCGATTGGCTCATCATAACCGCTAATCTGTAAATTATACTCCTAGCTCAGCGTAACTGTTTATTTTAGTAAATATTTCCAAGTAGGTCTCATTTACTAATAAAAAACATAAATGGGCCATTTAAGTCAAATTGTCCAATAAATATGTATGGTCTTTGTCAATTTAGATGTTTGTCAACTAATATAAATGTCATGTTATTGATGAGAAGCATTACACATTTGTACAATCTACAGTCAATTCATTGTTTGTCAATTGAAATAAATGTCTTTATTATATTTTATATAAAGAAATGTATGCATGTATTGTATTTATTATATATAATGCGTATATTTAATATATTTTATTATTTAGAAGTCTTAATTGAAAGTTAAATTACGAATTTACTGAATTAAAAGTATTAGTTTAATACCTAACAAAATAGTCGAAAATATAAAATATTATGAATAAATATAGTTGCATGTATTTTTAATGTAAGCTTTAACTTTGTTTTATTGATAAAAATATTATTTAATACTTATAGTTTTAGTTTTTACTTTATTCTATTTTTAAAATTTAATTTATAAATCAATTATATCATTTGATTGCAGTTAATGTATTTTATATAATATATATTTTGAATAATTTTATTTTTATCTTAAAATATTTTAAATTAAAATGAAATAATATTTTTTAAATTATAAAATATTATTAAACTAGAGATGTGGTATAATAAAGAACTATGGCGTTTTCTTTACTCAGGGAAAATCAATTAATAGTAAAGTATTAATATTAAAATAATAATATTTTTTTATGAAATTATAATTTTAAAAATTTATTTAATGATTCTCAAAATCTATTATCATATTAGACATGTATGCATAATAAATTAGAGATGTATATATAATAACCGATGAACTATTATGTTCCTTTTTTTTTTTTTATTAAAGAGAATAGTGTAATAGTAAGTAGTGGTAAAGTTTGAGTAATAAAAAAGTAATATTTCTATATAAATTATACTTTTAAATAAATTTATTAAATGATTTATTATTTTAATGCAAAAATTTAAATAGTTTTTTATGTTGTATTTTTTTTAAAAAAAAAATAAATGGACGAAGAACTTGATTAATTTTCTGCTTTCCATTAATGTTCACATTCTCCAACAAAACATTGAAATAGATGTCTTTCTATTTACGATAAATAAATGTAGGTCTTTTTCAAATTAAATATTTGTGAATTGAAATAAATGTCTCGTTTTTTATCAATTCAATGTTTGTCAGTGGAAGTAAATGCCTTTATTATTTATTATATAAGCAACTGTACACATGTACTGTACTGTAGCTGTCAATTGAAATATTAGCGCAATACAAAGAATTATTAAAAGATAAATATTATTTAATCTTTTATCTTTTACACTGGAGATTTTTCATTATATTAATTACAATAATTATATTTTTGTTATATAAAAGTTTTTATAAACTAATTATTGTTATTAAATTTAATAAAATATTTAATTCACAATTAATATTATATTCAGTCGATTTAGAAACTGAAATTAATTAGCTTATTTATAGAATAGAAATAAATTTCAAAGCTCAAGTTGAAAAATGAATTTATTGAATTAAAAATATTTAGTCTAATACCTTTTAAAATAGTTGATAAATTTAGAATAAAATAAATAAACACGTTTGTATAAGGTTTTTACGTAAGTTTAAATATTTTTATTGATAAAAATTTATTTAAAGTATTTGTATTTTTTTATATTTTATTCTATTCTAGTAATTTTATTTATAAATCAGTTATTTTAATTATATCATTTGTAATTAATATATTTTATATCATATATTTTATAAATAATTTTATATTATTATCTTGAAGTATTTTAAATTATGTTGAAAAAAATATTTTTTTAATTTTAAATATTTTTTTAACTAATGAACTATGACGTCCTCTTGTTAAGAAAAAATCAATTAGTGATAAAGTATTAATAATAAAAGAATAAGGTACTTATATGAAATTATACTTTTAGTATTCAATTACTTTTTTATTTTAATGCAAAAGTTAAATCAGTTTTTAAATTATTGTTTTTAATATTGAATAAATAATCAACTATTCTTTACTTTTATTAATATTAAATATTCATAAACAAATGTAATGAAGAATTTAATTAGTTTTTTTTCTTTCTGTTCACATTATCCAACAAAACATAATAAAATAAATGTCTTCTTATTTATGTAAATGTATATTGTCCTCTGTTAATTTATCAACTGAAATGTTTGTAAAGTACGTACTTCAATTTTTCAATTTAGAAACTGAATTTAATTAATTCACTTTTTAAATAAAAATTAGTTTTAAAGTTTTTGATTGAAGTTGAAAAATGAATTTATCCAATTAAAATTTTTTAGTTTAAAACTTATTATTAAAATGGCCGCTAAATTTGAAATAGTATAAATAAATACATTTATATTATATTTTTATATAACTTTATTTATTAATAAAAAGTACTTTTTAAATCATTTATATAATAAGTCTACTTGACCCTAATCATAAAGTCAAATCATTCTTGTCTAATTGAATTATTAACTTTTTAATATAATTAAAGTCTCACATCTTATAAAATTTGATAGGAAAAAATATGATCAAATAAATGATGATCCAAGTTTTTTTCTTATTTTTATAATTTTAATCTATTATATTATTAGAATAAAATTCACTATTTATAATTTTTGAACGAAAAAATTATAAATCTTCTTTACATATAATTTTTTCTGAAAAAAATTATGAAACCTTACACGTGTAATTTTTATAAAACCTCCTTACATGATATTTTTATATTAGTTTTAATTTAATTTTATTCATATAATTAATATTTATTATTTTTAATTTTTTTATTCTTATAATTTCACTTATAAATTAAATTTTAATTATATCATTTTCTTGTAATCATTAATTTATATTATATATTTTGATCTTGAAATATTTTAATTAAGTGAATAAAATATCACTTTTTAGATACAACATTTATTATTACACAATAGACAAAGTTACTCATGTCAAAAATATTAATTAGTGATAAAATATTAATAAAAATAAAATATTACTGTATGAAATCATATATTTATCATTTTTAAATCTTTTTTTTGTATTCTTATAATTTCACTTATAAATCAAATTTTAATTGTATCACTTTCTTGTAATCATTAATATATATGATATGTTTTAATCTTAAAATATTTTAATTACAGGATAACAGTTAAGTTAAGAAGTTACTGACTTTAAAAAAAATTAATTAATGAAAAGATATTAATAACAAAAAAATAAAAATTACTATTTGAAATTATATATATTTTTAGTAAAATTATTTAATAAATTTCAGAAAAAACTTTAATTTTTTTATCTAATTGTAATTTTACAATGAATAAATAACTAATTATTCTTTAATAATTTTAATATGAAATAATTATGATTAAATTAGTGAAAAAAATAAAATAAATATTTAAATTTACAAAATATTATCCCATAAATTAAAGTAACAACATCAAAATAAAATAAATATTACATTTATGTAATATTATCGTCATCAGTTAAAGGGTTGATTATAAAAAATAAACACCTTATATGAAATAAATACTCTATGTATGTACCATTTTGTTTTTGTAATAATTTAATAAATATCCAGCATAACAATGATTTGTGATTCATTACTAAATAATTAAAAATTCAATCATAATTAATTTTTTTTATAAAATAAATTGAGTTTAAAAATTTATTTAAAAATTCATAGCTGAAAATTAAAATATTAACTTATTAAATAAAAATATATTAAAAAAAATAATATATTAAATAATATAAATAGACATATTTACATAATATTTTTATATTAGTTTTAATTCTATTTTACTGATATAATTAAAATTTATCTTTTTCTTTTATTTTTTTGTTGTATTCTTATAACTTCACTTATAAATAAAATTTTAATTATATCACTTTCTAAAATTATTATTTAATACTATATATTTTGATTTTAAAATATTTTAATTAATTGGAATAAAATATCTCTTTTTACATATAAATCTATTATCATACGAGAGACTACTATAGTAGTGGAAGTAAGAAGTTACTCCTGTCCAAAAATATTAATTAGTAGTAACAAAATTAATATTAATATTTCAAAATATATTAATTTTAGTAAAAATATTTAATAAATTTCAGAAAAAAATTTAAATAACTTTTTGTCTAATTGCATTTTTCTACTATGAATAAAAATTTAATTATTCTTCAATTATTTTTATACTAAATAATTATTATTGCCTTAGTGAAAAAATATAATCAATTTCTATTTTTATAAACTAATACATTATATAAAAACTTAAAAATTAAATAAAATAAATATTTACATTTATGTATTAATTTCTAATTAATTAAGTTGTTTATGATAAAAATAAACACTTTACATAGATCCGTTGTATAGTTTAATTATTTGTCAATAAAATAAATGTTTCAGCATGTACAATCTTTATTTTTGTAATAATTTAATAAGTAATCAGCATGAAAATAATTTGTTATTAATTATAAAATAATTAAAAATTCAATCTTAATTAATATTTTTAGAATAAATTAGTTTAAAAATATACTAATTGAAAAATTCATAAGCAGAAAATTGAAATATTAACTTATTAAATAAAAATTTATTAAAATAAAATATAAATATTAAATAATATAAATAAAAATAATTGCAGGATATTTTTATATTAGTTTTAATTCTATTTTATTGACATAATTAATATTTATCATTTTTTATTTTTATTTTTTGTATTTTTATAATTTCTCTTATAAATCCATATTTTAGTTATATCATTTTCTTTTAATCATTATTTTCTATTATATATTTGTATCTTAAAATATTTTAATTAAGTGGAATAAAATATCTCTTTTTAGATATAAAATCTATTATTACATAAGACATCATAACAATCAAATTATGAAGTTTCTCCTGTTCAAGAAAATTAATTAACTAATGGTAAAATATTAATAATAAACAAATAAATACTATTACATGAAATTATAAATATTTTTTAGTAACATTATTTAATAATTTTCAGAAAACTTTAAATAATTTTTTGTCTAATTGCATTATCTACAATGAATATATAATTAATTATTATTTAGTTATTTTAATATTAAATAATTATAATTAAATTAGTTTCTCTTACTATTAACTATTACATTATCTAACATCATCAAAATAAAATAAAATAAATATTTACATTTATGTAATACTATCCAATCAATTAAAGGTTTATGACAGAAATAAATACCCTGTATGAATGCACTGTGTAGTTGAAATATTTATCGATGAAATAAATGTTCCTGCATGTACGTCTTAATATATTTATAGAAGTCAAAAGTAAATCAATTTAATATAAAGTATACCAAACTTTCAAATAAGATAAAAACTATTCATACTAGCACCCAATATAAGTTTCTAGGTATTCGATTCCTGCTGAGGGCAAGAGTAAGACTTCTCTATTCTCATGACAGGAAATTGTTTATTTTACAATATGAAAGAGAAGATTGACTTAATGAGACTTGTCCATTCTTATTAAAGGGAAGAGAACAGTGGGTCAGACGAGAGTTAAAGGCAAGAGAAATCTTTTAAGTTATCAAAAGTAAACATCATACCTGCAAAACATAAATAATTCATATGAACATATAATGTATTTAAAGCGTTGTACTCCTCGACATTTTCCTGTCCAAAAACAAGTACAATATACTTTGTGTGTCATCTTCCTGTCCAAAAACAAGTACAACATCTTTTGTGTGCCATTTTACTGTCCAAAAACAAGTACAACGATGATTCTTCAGCTCCATCTTATAGTTGCAATGCATATTTGCATCATTGTTGTTGGCATGGCCAACACCACGTTACCCAAATTTTCATCCATTATAGTTTTTGGAGATTCTTTAGTGACACCGGCAACAACATATATTAAGTTAGTACTCATAGGAAATTACTTGCCGTATGATAGAGATTTCCCTACTTAGATGCCTACGGGAGAGTTTCTAATAAAAAATTAATTCCAGACTTCATTGCTTTCGTATTAAACCTCAAACACTGTCCCTCCTTATTTAGACCCAAACCTATTAAACAAGGAACTTTTAATTGGTGTTTGCTTTGCATCTGCTGCGTCAGGTTTGATGATGTGACTGGGACTGTATTCCATGACTTATCAATGTCTAAGCAAATTGAATATTTCAAAACATATAGAGCAAGACTTGAGTATATTGTAGGGGAAGATGAAACAAAACAAATACTTAGAAATGCTCTTGTTGTCATTGTTATAGGTTCTAATGATTTCATTTTCATCTTTTATAACTCCCCTGTTAGAAGAGTAATGTTCACCCTGGATGATTACCAAGACTATTTGTTAGATAAACTTTAAGACTACATTAAGGTAGGTAGTTATTTATTATAAGTGGAATATTAACTATTTTTTATCTATCAATTTTATACTTTTATTATTTTATAGTTGAATTTCTGTAGAGCAATCTTATCAACTCGGTTTTACTCATAAGTTTTTTGTCGAAAATCTAAAATTTTAAATTTTTCATAGTATTTCAGTTTCATTTGTACACTCAATTAAATGTAGACTTTTAGCCCAGACTACTATGATCTATGTTTTATATTAAATTAGCAAGCATTAAATAATATGCAACCAGTTTGTCACCTCTAACTAATTAATATCATTACTAATATTATTGTTCTAGTTTAAACATTCTTTAAGTTAATTGTAGGTCCTGTATAATCTTGAATGTCGAAAATTTGGTATTGCTGGGCTTATTCCCTTGGTTGCACACCTTTTCAAATCACAATTAAGTTTCAAATTGATCGAATACTTATTCTGAACAATATAACTAAAAATTAATCCCACACTTAATTCAAACATAAGCTATACTTATTAGGAGCAGACTCGTTTATATTGACTTATTTCATATTACACTTGACCTTCTCAATCATCCTGAAAAATATGGTAAGTTAAATTTATGAATTATATATTCAAATATATGCCTGCCTTCTCTTCCAAATTATTTTAAAATATATGTCTTGATCGTATTATAATTACTAAATTTTCATACTAACATTTAAATTTGACTTTTAAAAGTATATCTACTGTCAATTTAAAATAAGTTCAAAAATGAAAAGGTAAATTCATTCATATTAATAGCTATATATATTCACTTTAACATTTGTCATATAATTTAATTTAAAGGAATTAAATTTAATAAGTAATTTGATTCACATTAATATTAATATATTTATTCTCGCATTTTTCATATAACTTAATAAAGAATTTAAAGATGTTAGACTAAATTATTAATTATTTCATGTGTTTGTTCCTTTTTGTGTATGTTTTGAAAATTTTATATCCTCTATCTTTATCTTTATTTTTATAATTTATGTTTAATTATTAGATTTTAAAGATGTGTTTGTTCTTTTTTGTGTGTGTTTTTGAAAGATTTATATCCTCTATCTTTATCTTTATCTTTATTTTTGTAATTTATGTTTAATTATTGGATTTAAAAAAATAAGGAAGAGATAGTTCTATAATTTTTCTTAAATCTATAGATATAAATTGTTTTAAAAAAATCTCTAGGAAAAATAAATAAAAAGAATATCCTTTCAAACCTGGCCAATCTTTCTTTATCGTATATGATTTGCATTTCCATAGTGTCTTATATATTGAATTTTCTTTTACAATAATACTAAAATAAAATTTATATGAAAGACATAGTTTTACATCTTATATTTTATTTATGCATTTGCATGTGAAATAGGTATGGAGGTAACCACCGTAGGTTGCGGGCTCTTCACAGTTGAAGCAGGTCCATTCTGCAATGAATTTTCACCAGTATGTGAAGACGCTTCTAAATATGTATTTTGGGACACTTCTAAATATGTATTTTGGGACTCTTTTATTTTACCGAATCGGCATACTTGTATATTGCTAAGTATGTTGAAAAAGAAGTTTTGCCTATGTTCAACTTTTATTAGTAAGGAAAGGAAGGAGAACCAACTATAACGTTCTTCTTATATTTTAAATAAATGTGTTTCACTTTGAATGTGTTATGTTCATGAGTAATTTAGACTAATATTTCACGTTATTACTATTATACTCTCGGACTATCTGAAAACACAAGAATTTACTTGTTATTTTGAAACAGTGCAAAGAGATGGACAACTTAACGATAAATTAATAAGTTAAAAGAAATTGAGAAATAGACTTCATTGTATATTTTTCTATAAGTCTGAGGATAGTTTTCATTTAATCTTTCCATAAGAATAAACTATACAAACATTGATTATATATATATATATATATATATATATATATATATATAAATGTTTAAGATTCAATAATTGTTAATATTAATTCTAAATAATGTATTATTATTTATTTTGTAATACTTGTTAGATTAAAAAGTTAATTTGACAATATCTTTAATTAAAGGAAAAAAATAAAAAATAAATATAATTTAGATATATTTACTAAGGAAAAATAATGATTGATAAAACTTGTATATAAAAATATTTGTCAAATGATAAAATCCATATTGGGTTATAATATTTGAATTTCAAAATGTTAGTTGACAAATCAAATTAGTAAATAAATAAAATCTAATTAATTTGATAAGTCAAATTAAATCTAATTAATTTGATATATCATATAAATTAATTTGATAAATCAAATCAAATTAGTTTATATTCTAAGAATAAAAAATAACATCTAGATACACGTGTAACTAGAAACAAAAAAAAAAAAATAAGGATGAATCATATTTTAAAACGCTACTTTTCGCATGCTTGTTCTTAACCTTTGAATGTTTAGTATAAGGATTTCAGACTAAGATTTTCATAGATATTATGAAAGATTTTTAAATAAAAATTTATTTAAATAAGTAGCTTCACTTAGTAAATAAAACAAGAAAGTAATAAAAAGTATAAATTATTTTTATATTAGTTCATTTTATCAAAACTACATATAATTTTTTAATAAAAGTTAAGATTTCACTAAAAGATAGTCATTATAAATATTGTTTTATCTCAACTATTTTTAACTAACTCAAATATTCTTTAGACATGTGTTGTGCATCGTGCAAGAGTGAGAAATATTCTCACACGGTTGTGACAAGTATACTACAATCACTAAGTAATAAGTATTAAAAACACGAGTTATTGTTCCCACTATAACAAGTAAATCAAATTGTATCAACTATAAATTGAAAGTAATTTTTGGGTATTTGATTGTGATTAAAAGCATCGAATTGCAAAAGACGAGTTTTAATTTAAATTATTTAAAACGATTGAGATTCCGATTTCACCACTAATCATCCTAATACTCTTCCTTGATTATTTAATTTGTGCAATTGGAGGAATTAGATTCCTATTGTCGTATTCGTCCCTTTTAGGATCAAATACACCGCCTAAACTTGACCCGGTCAATTAATCTCTCAAGTTAAATTAAGCCAATTAGGATTTTTGTGAATAACTGTGAGGTTATGTGTTTACACCACCTTCTACTCTTATCTCTAAAACCTAGATAAGTGGTGGTTGTTTCCCTAGTGCCATTAAGTTTCTTTCTAAAAGTTCCATTGAGTTAAGATTCAATTCATTAGTGGTCAATTGATGAAACACGATAAGATCAAAAGAAAGAACTTGCAATCATATAACTAAATAGCATCGAAAATTTTATTAGAATAGATTAGGGTTACATCGTCTCCCAATCAAAGAGAGATTTAGTTCATGATAGCTAGAGTCATAGTACAAGAATAACCAAAAGAAGAAGAATACATAGATGATCGGGAACATCATGAGAGGTTCTTCTAGAACATCTTCAAAGGGAACTTCAGAAACAACCACGAGTGGAAGAGGTAAGGGTGTTTGGGTTTGTGTTTGGTCTGGTGTTTGGGATTGTGTGTCGGCTTGTGTTTGGGCTTGTGTTTGGGTTTTGGGTTTTGGCACGTTTGATGCGTGCTCTGTGTGGGGAGTCTTTGGTGATTGGTGAAAGAGGAGCTTGTTCTTCTCTTGGGGTATGTAGAAGGAAGCCAGGATTCAGGTGCATCTTGGCAAAGGTGCTTCCTTTGACTTCCTTGCCTTCTTTGTGCCATACAACGCCAGTGACATCAAAGCCTTGGTTGATAATTATTTTGGTGAATAGGGTGGCGTAGGGAATGCTGCTCTTCCTACGTATGTTTCTATTCTTTAACGCACTTACCCAGTGGTCAAGAATGATGTGAGGAAGACTCATCCTCGCTTTCCTCAGACAGTAGAAAATGCAGAATCTGTCTCGAGTACTTACGTTGTCTCGTGACCCGGTTCTTGGAGTGAAGATGTTGTAGAGAAGGTTGTGGATGACTCTTGCGGGGGACAGATTCCCCGATCTAAAGAACTTGGGATCTTCAGAGTCGCGGTTCTTCCCGTAGATAATCTTATCAACGTGTTCTTCGGACTCAATCCTCATCCAGTCAGGGCTGTAAAAGCGCCCTACTGCCTTGTAGTTTCCGGCTTCAGCAATGGAGTCTATTGTGATAATATACTCCTTGTTGTCGATAGTACCAACAATACCATCTTCAAACTCCCTTGCGTCACTCCATAGGCCTCCATCAGCCATGGCCCTCTCATCTCAGCGAACACCATCCATCCGTTATGTGCTAGTATCTTAGCCACTCTATCAGATATGCTCTCTACAGTCTCTCTCGATATCCACTTGCTAGGCAAGAAGAGATCTTGAGCGAAGAAGGTTGCTTCGGTTGCCTTGGTATCCTTGGTGGCCATTGTTAGGTTTGAAAAAGAGAGAGTTAAGTTTTGTGAGTAAAGTATACAGAGAAAATGTGAATGCAGAAAGAGTAAAAAAAAAAATGTGAACTTTAAGAGTATTTATAGGCAAAAACTAAAACGGTTGTGATTCATCAGACGAAAGAGTTTTAAAACCGTCCCTGATTTGACGTGTCCCCATCATTGCCTTTTTAATGATTGATTTGACTTCTGCAATTCACAGCGCGTGCTTCTCAAAGTCCTAGAATAGTGCAATAAATGACAGACACATTTATTGCTATTTTTAATTTGTCCCTGCACACTTAACTTTAAAATAATTAAATAATATCCTTGCGTCTGTTGAATTTCCTCAGACTGATTCAACTTGATCAGACGCAAAGTTTCGTCTTAACACGAAAACATATATAAAGGTATAGACGAAATGAAATGCTCAGACAAAAGAGAAAACTTAATCAATTAAAGAAATAATTCCTAAATTTTCCTTAATGAAATTAAAGCGAGTTTCGTCTAAAGCTTTTGTAAAGATATCTGCCCATTGAAAATCGGTTTACAAACCTAGTACATTGAAAATACCTTTTTGAACATAATCTCTTATGAAATGAAATTTAATTTCAATATGCTTGGCTTTTGAATGTTGAATAGGGTTTTTGCTGAGATTTATTGCACTTGTGTTATCACAAAATACTGGTATTTGAGTTTCAAACCTGGAGTAATCCTCAAGTTGATGTTTTACCCAAAGTAGTTGTGAGCAACATCCTGCCACAGCAATATATTCTGCTTCAGTGTTTGAGAGTGCAATGGAGTTTTGCTTCTTGCTTGACCAAGAGATTAGTGATGAACCAAGAAACTGACATCCACCACTTGTGCTTTTTCTTTCCACTTTATCTCCAGCATAATCAGCATCACAATAGTCACTTAAATTGAAATCACTATTTTTCTTATAAAAGAGAGAGAGATTAGTAGTTCCAATAAGATATCTTAAAATGCGTTTAACAACTTGTAAATGTGATTTTAAGGTTTGTTTCAGCTTGGTTTTGTAGATTTTGTATTGCTCAGCAATAAAGTGAGAGTTAGCTAGAAGTGTATCATATGACATTTCTTTTGATTCTGATTCAGACTCAGAAGAGGAGGATGAAGAAGTTTGAGTGTCATTTACCTCAGTTGAGACATGGTCTCCAGCCATGAGACAGATGTTTGTTGTTTCTTCTTCTTCAGTAGATTCCTCTAAGCTTTCACTGTCAAGATCTTCCCAAGTCAGTAAGCTCTTCTTTCCTTTTTCTTTACGAGGGTTCCACCTCTTTTTCAGCCTGGGGCATTCTGACATCATATGCCCTGATTTTCTGCATTCATAGCACACAATCTCTGTGCTTTCCTTCTTGTTTGATGATTTCTCAGGGAGCTTTCTCTACTTCTTCTTGAAGAAGCGTTGACCTCTTCCTTTTTTCATCATCATCCTCTTAAAGCGTCTGACCATAAGAGAAATTTCGTCTTCAGACGAACCATCAGACGATTCAGATTCTGTTGAGTCAGCCTTCAGAATCTTCATCTTCTTCTTTCTTTCCTTCTTGATAGAGTCTTCTTTGGGAGTGATGTTGACATACGGAAGAGCTGTAGGCTCTTGAATCTTGATCTTGTCCCTTTTACATAAGAGTACCTCATGTACCCTTAGTGCACCAATTAACTCATCTAGAGTTAATGTCTTCATATCCCTTCCAACAGAGATGACCGTAGACATAGCTTCCCAAGGAGGTGGGAGACTATCCAAAAGTTTCATATTGTTCTGGGCCTTTGTAAAGGTGATTCCCAGAGCAGTGAGTCCATTCAATATTGTTTGGAATCTTCCAAACATCATATCGATTGACTCTCCTTTCTTCATGGAGAACATTTCATATTCTCTTTGAAGAGTGGCAGCCTTTCTCATTCTGGCGTCCTCCGTGCCTTTATATGAGATTTTGAGAGCATCCCATAATTCTTTAGCAGTTTTGTAGGCACAAAATCTGTTGTATTCAGTTCTAGAGAGTGCGCACATGAGAGCGTATCTGGCTTTATTGTTCAGCTCCATGTTTGAATATTCTTCACTTCCCCATTCTTTTTCTGGCTTCATGATGAGAATATCTCCTTCAGTGATTATGTTCCATAATCTGTATTGGGTTGACTTTATGTACATCTCTATCCTGTCAGCCCAGTATGGGTAATCATCTCCAGAGAACGCTGGAGGTTTGTTCATTGAAGCTCCTCCGGATAAGAATGAAGGCCCTTGTGAGTCCATGTTAGATCTTTTCCTCTAGCTGCTGTTAAGCGCTCAACCCTTAGAGGCTGAGCTCTGATACCAAACTGTAAAATACAAAACACAAGAAGGGGGGGTTGAATTGTGTTAATTTAAAATTTAAATCCTTTCGTCTGTGGTTTTGAAAAGGGGTACAGACGAAACAATGTTTTACTTCAAAAGTTGATTTTAGTGGACAGACATTATGTTTTAAGTTATCCTCATTAGTTCAACAATATTGATATATAACACGGATATTTTTATACTAGTTCGTCTCTTCAAGACTACGTCCAGTTACTCAGAAACTATTGAGTTTTCACTACCAACCGTGAAAAGGTTACAAGTATTCTTTGCACTCAGTCACTTCTGGCTATACACCGATATTCTTTGAACACAGCCTTCTCAGGCTAAACAGCTAAGGTATTCTTTGAACCTAGCCTCCACAGGCTAACACCACACAAGTGGATTTTATAAAGATATTTTAAAACAGAAGGATTCCTCTACGCAGAGAGGGTTTTACAATTAAGTGTATTCAGAAGTCTTGAGCGAAAATTCAGAAGATAGAATAAGAGAAGCGTTTTATGCCAACCGAAATCGATGAAGTGTAGTCTTTAAATAGGCATCATCTTCAAATGACCGTTAGACTCATATGAATGCCGTTGAAAAGTTTCTTGAAAGCTTTCCAAAAGGTGTCAGATTGTACTTGATTGATTGATGGAGTGCGCAGCGAACACAGCGGATTTAAATTGTGTGCACAATACTTTTTCTGACTTGTACAGAGATTTTGACAAAAGGTGAAGACCTTTTTGACTTGCATGTGTAAGCACGAATCCCTATACTGATCTTGGATGCTTCTAATGAGTACTTCCTTAGATTTGAAATCTTGGCGCAAGTGACTCAAATTTTATTTCACTTTTTGGACAGACGATATATGTCTTCAGTTTTTAAAATGTTTCGTCTTATCCTATAGTCTGATGATTTCAACTTGAGACATGAATGACTTCCGTCTCGAGGAGTCATCTTTCGTCATGCCTATTCCGTCGACTTGCTTACTTTGATCTTCCGTCCTGAAAGTTTAGTCTGTCTTGTAAAAATCAAAACCTTTGATGAGTTAATCATCTTGATCTAACAATTACTATATGAAATTATGTATTTCTTTAGTAAAATTTTAAAAAAATTTAAGAAAAAATTTAAATAATATTTTGTCCAATTGTTTGTTTTACAATCAATGGCGGGCCAGGGATGGGCCATGGCCCCAAATATTTTTTTATTTTTTTTTATACATATATAAATAATAATTATTTAATTTTATAATTTTATATAAATAATTATAATTATAATATTACTAAAGTAATTATTTTAAATAATAATTATATATAAAAATAATAATTTATAATAATAAATAATAAAATAATAATAATAATAATAAATTTTATTTTTTGACGGTTTTTATGTTTTTAATTTATAATTTCATATTTAATTTTAAAAACATAAGACTTCTGTTTAAGTGTTTTTTACTTTTGAAATTTTTAATATTTTTTTTAGTTTTAAATTTCCATCTAAATGATTTTTAGTTTTAAAATTTTAAATATTCATCTTTCATTTTAAAATTTTATTATCATATTATATATTATTTAAATAATTCTTAATCATAAAAATAAATTTTAATATTAATGATGTACTTTTTACTATCTTACTCAGAAATTATAACTAAAATTTTTAATATTTATTTTTAGTTTTAAAATTTTATTATTATATTATATATTTATTTAAAAAATATTAATCATAACAAATTTTTTAACCTTAATGATATATTTTTTATTATCTTACCCATAAATTATATTTAAATAAATTAAAATAACTTTTACTTATCTTTGACAAACACACTATTTTATTCTAAAAGAAATTAAATAAAAAATATAAAAAATAATAAATTTAAATAAAAATAAAAGAAGAATAAAACTAAAATGAATAAAAAATGTCGACCCCTCCCATCCTTAAATTCTAATTCTACTTCTGTTTACAATTATATAATTAATTATCATTTAATTCTTTTAATATTAAATAATTACAATTAAATTATTTAAAAATTTTAATTAATTTTTCCTATTATCTACTACATTATCTAACAACATCAAAATAAACTAAAATAAATATTTACATTTATGTAACACTGAAGTCAATTAAAGTGCTTGGGAACTGTGTAATTTAAATATTAGTGAATGAAATAAATGTTGCATGCATGTACCGTCTTTGTTTTTGGTCAGCTGTAACATCAGAGATAAAGATTTTTCAATCTTCTCTATTTCAAAAGTTTGATGTCACCTAGTAATTATAATAAAAAAGTTTAGTGGAATTATATTTTGGTGTATTAGAATTATTATAAATTGTTAGTATTAGAGCTTATTTTCTCCTTCTAAATAAATAAAATAATATAATTATATCAAATATTTTAATTAATAATTAATGACATATTGAAATAAATAATAGTTTTTAATTTTCATTTTAATGATTAAAAGATTAAATGTTAATTATTCTGAAATAAAATTTAATTTAGAAGCTCCTAGTTGAAAGGTAAAAAATTAATATATTTACATCTCTTAAAATAGTTGATAACTTTATACGATATTTTAATGTAAATTTTAGATTCATTTTATTGTAAAAAATATATTTTAAAGTATTTAAATTTTTTTAATGTTATTTTATTATTACTAATTTATTTATAGATAAATTAATTAATTAAATTATTAAGTTATACTTATTATATTGTTATATTATATATTTCATAATCAATTTTAAAATATTATCTTACATTATTTTCAACTAATTTAAATAAATATAAACTTCTACTTTATTTAAAATGGGACAATAAAAATATTTAATAAATATTTTAAATTATAAAAAGAGTAAAATAAAAAAGTTAATATTTTATAAATTAATACTTTCAAGATAAAAACTATTCTTATTAATACCAGAAATAAGTTTTTCTCTATATTCGATATTCGATATTCGAATTAATATCAAAAGATAAGTTTCCTTCCGTATTCGAATTTAAGTTTAGGGTAAGAAGATAAGAGTGAGACTTGTCTATTCTTCGTAGGAAAACAGAAAAGTGATTTAATGAAACTTGTCTATTCTGATCTTAGAAAAAAAAAAAAAAAAAGTGGCTTATTCTCGTCATAAGAACAAAAAAGTGACTCAAAAGAGTAGAAAGAAGGAGGAACTTCTTGATAGTAAACATCCGACCTACCAAACATAAAATATATTTATAGAAGTCAAAAGTAAACCAATTTAATATAAAGTATACCAAACTTTTAAATAAGATAAAAATTATTCATACTAGCACGCAATATAAGTTTATCTAGGTATTCAATTCCTGCATGAGGACTCTTCTAAATATGTATTTTGGAACTCTTTTCATTTTATCGAAGCAGCATACTTGTATATTGTTAAGTATGTTAAAAAAGAAATTCTGCCTATGTTTAACTTTTATTAGTAAGGAAAGGAAGGAGAATCAACTATAATGTTCTTCTAATATTTTAAATAAATGTATTTCACTTTGAATATGTTGTGTTCATGAGTAATTTAGACTAATATTTCACGTTATTATTATTATACTCTCGAACTACCAGAAAACACAAGAATTTACTTGTAATTACTTAACGACAAATTAATAAATTAAAAGAAATTGAGAAATATACTTCATTATATATTTTTCTATAAGTTTGAGTATAATTTTTCCGGATATGATTGAAACTTACATGTCTTATATATATCACTAACTTTTATAAATTAATGTTGAGGTAATCATATATAATCATTTAATCTTTCCATAAGAACAAACTATGCAAACATATATATATATATATATATATATATATATATATATATATATATTAAGATTCAATAATTGTTAATATTAATTCTAAATAGTGTATTATTATTTATTTTGTAATACTTGTTAGATTAAAAAATTAATTTGACAATATCTTTAATTAAAGGAAAAAAACTAAAAAAATAATAATTTAGATATGTTTACGAGGAAAAATAATAATTGATAAAACTTGTATATAAGAATATTTGTCAAATGATAAAATCTATATTGGGTGACAATATTTAAATTTCAAAATGTTAGTTGACATATTAATTTAGTTTGATAAATAAATAAAATCTAATTTATTTGATAAGTCAAATCAAATCCAAATAATTTGATATATCATGTCAAATTAATTTAATAAATCAAATCAAATTAATTTGTATTCTAAGAATATAAAATAACATCTAGATACACGTGTAACTAGAAATATGAAAAAAGGATGAATTATATTTTAAAACGCTTTTGGTATGCTTGTTCTTAACCTTTGAATGTTTAGTCTAACTACTTCAGACAAACATTTTCGTAGACATTATGAAAGATTTTTAAATAAAAATTTATTTAAATAATTAGCTTCACTTAGTAAATAAAAACAAGAAAGTAATAAAAGATACAAATTATTTTTATATTAGTTCATTTTATCAAGACTACATATAATTTCTCAGTAAAAGTTAAGATTTTACTAACAGATAGTTATTATAAATATTATTTGATTTTAACCATTTCTAATTAACACAAGTATTCTTTAGACACATGTTGTGTACCGTGCCCACGGTTGTGACAAATGTACCACAATTGCTAAGTAATAAGTATTAAAATACGAGTTATTGTTCCCACTAAAACAAGTAAATCAAATTGTATCAACTATAAATTGAAAGTAATTTATGGGTATTTGATTGTGATTAAAAGCATCGAATTGCAAAAGACGAGTTTTAATTCAAATTATTTAAAGCGATTGAGATCATGATTTCACCACTAATCATTCTAATACTCTTCCTTGATTATTTAATTTGTGCAACTGCAGGAATTAGATTCCTATTGTCGTATTCGTCCCTCTTAGGATCAAATACACAACCTAAACTTGACCCGGTCAATTAATCTCTCAAGTTAAACTAAGCCAATTAGGATTTATGTGAATAACTTTGAGGTTATGTGTTCACACTACCTTCTACTCTTATCTCTAAAACCCAGCTAAGTGGTGGTTGTTTCCCTAATGCCACTAAGTTTCTTTTCTAAAAGTTCCATTGGGTTAATATTCAATTCATTAGTGGTCAATTGATGAAACACGTTAAGATCAGAAGAAAGAACTTGCAATCATATAACTAAATAGCATTGAAAATTTTATTATAATAGATTAGGGTTACATCGTCTCCCAATCAAAGATTGATTTAGTTCATGATAGCTAGAGTCATAGTACAAGAATAATCAAAAGAAGAAGAATACATAGATGATCGACTTCTACAAAGGGGATGAAGAATCTGTGTCGTCCGCCTTATGCTCTTTTCTCTCTCCCATGCTTTATGTAGTTCCCTGGATTTCAATCTCTATCTTCAGATATCTTTTCTCTCTCTTTTATGTTTCTATTTATAATTGACATACGTGGGTTTGGCCTAGAATCATCTCACGCAAATTACAATGCATCTCGCGCGAGATTTACAAAGACTCCACTGGCAACACTGGCTATCTATCTCGCACAAGTTGTGGTGCGTCTCTTGCGAGATGCCTTGACAGAGAGTGAATTGGCCTTACAGTGATCTTGTCTTGCGCGATTTGATATGTGTCTCATGCGAGATTCTTTCCTTGCTCTGATTTCTTCAAACTCTAGCACATTTATGCCCTAAAACACTTGAACAAACCATCAAAGAGTTTTATGCAAGATGGTCTAACAATTTACACAAAAAAACATTAGTTTGGTTTGATATGTATCAATTAATGGACAATTTCTTGCATAAAGTTAAGTGCCAATAACTCTCATTCACGAGTTATCAATACAACCCCTTCAAGCTAACACTGCCCAAGTATTGTTTGAACTCAGTCTCTTCAAGCTAACAACTCCAAGTATTTATCTCAGCCTCTTTAGGCTAATAACGTTGAGTATTCTTTGGTTCTAACATCTTCAAGCTATCCAACCACTATGTGTATGGTTTTATAACAAAGGTATGTCTAATAAGAATCAACCTTTTTCACAAAAAGGGATATACAACAAAGAACAGAGAGATAAGACTTTTACAAGAAGAGAAATAAAGTTAAACTAAGAATATTTCTTAGAGTAGTCTACCACTTTAAATCTTTAATCTTCAACATTTATATAGATGGAGAGCTGGAAGTATTCGTTAGACTCAGCAACTTCAGATTCTTCAACCTATTTGCTAGAAACATGCTTAAGATTCATTTGTATTTAATGCATTCTTGAACTATCAACACATCAGAGTTGCAAAGTTCTTCAGAGTTCGAGGATTTCGTGTTGAAAATATGTACTCTTTTTTTATTGCGGATCTTCATGCTAGAAATATAGTCTTTCACTTTGATTTGACATGTTTTTTCATGACAAGATAATTGACTTCCTCGTATTTTATTGGAACAAGAGTTCTTTCGTTAAGACTTTGCAGAATATAATTTCTAATAGATAGTTAGAGTTTATCTGATTAAACGAAACAAATAAAATTAATACTTATCTTTAAATTTAAGCCTCGATTATCACTTCATCAACTTGATTAGAGGTTTCGCATTAGATGTATCATTCATTTAATGACTTGTGAATCATTTAATGATACTTAATGAATTTATTAGAATTTTAAATTTGATAACTTCATTCCTCTTATAAACAAAAACTTTTATCTTAATAATTTATAATCATTAAAACTAAAAAATATAATTTATATTCTAACAAATTTAATTTAATACATTAAAAAAAAACATCTCTTTCACTCTTTCACTCGCTGTTTTCATTCTCCACTTTAAATTTAATATCCGAATACACAATTCAAAATCTCATTATTATATTATTATAGTATATTATAAATATAAAATATAGATCTTTATTACTTCACATAGTATATTTTAAATATAAAATAGAGATTTTTATTACTTCGCAAAAATATATTTTAAACATATTAATAAAACTTTTATTTTACTATTTATGTTTTAATATATTAATAAAAATTTATTTTATAGGTGATATTTTAAACACATTAATAGAACTTTATTTCATTACGTGTTTTTAACATAAATTATTCTTCAATTATTTTTATACTAAATAATTATTATTTCCTTAGTTAAAAAAATATAATCAATTTCTATCATGTTGCATGGTGGAGAGGTGTTCTCAGAGAGTTTACATCCCACCTTAGTGATGTCCTTGTATCATTCGTAACTTCTCTCAGTGTTGGTTTTGGAGAGTTGTTATCTCTTCACCAATTTGTTGTCGGACACCATTCATGGCGGTATCAATGTGAGATTAGAGGGTGTCCAAAATCGAGGGATTTATCTGCGATATCGATGATCTGTTTCGTGTCGTTACCATTAACCTTACAGTCGTGGGGAGTTTACCGGCCCCACGATGGGCGCCAAATGATCGTACCTGGATCATAGTGATGAACGTGCGGGCGTAATCTCCTTCCTTCCAAGACATATGCGAGAGGTGATGGGTACCTGCAAGGACTCCGATGACTAAATGAATAATAGTCAGGGAGATAGAACCTGACAATATACACATATTTATACCTGTATGACGCACGTGTCGTTGAATAGGGGTAATAATGTAATTCAATTGGTACATATGGTATTTTTATATAACTTTGTTTTATTGATAAAAAAATATTCTTTAAAGCATTTATATAATGGGTTCACCTTGTTAAGAACAATGCAATAATAGGAGAAGATAAAATAAGGAAGAGAGCGAAAAGAGAGACTAAAAGGATTTAACGTGGTTCGACAACTTGCCTACGTCTACGGGCACATAACATATATTGTTTTTAGTTGTGCACAATGCACTTAGAAGCTTTACAAGGATTTGTTTATATAGATACATAAGAGCAATCCCTCTCATCGTTTACTCGATGTGGGACTAAAATTATGTATTGACTAAAATCAAATTACATATTACTAACAATCTCCCACTTGGAGTTTGACTTACATCATCACCTAGTGTAATGTCTTCCACTCCAGTACCTTGTCCACCGACGGGACTTCTGCCCTGTCCACCAATGGGACTTTTGTAAAGCTCCCACTATTTCTCTTCTTCCAATGTCATTAAACCTCCTCCCCTATTGTCATTAAACCCCCTCCCCTATTGTCAATGATGGTCATTAGAGCTTCCTCGTCGCGACAATTCTTGAGCTTTACATTGTCGTCGATATGCCCTAGTCTTACACCGCCGTACTGATAGCTCACATCAACAGGACACGCATCCTAGCCCTTATACCGCTAGGAAGACTTTCAACATAAGGGATCCCCACAAAGTAGGTCCACCTAACCTTCACTTAGATCCACTCCGATCATTGCATCACTTGTTTGAGTCGGTCGCCAAGTCGAACCATCGGCTCTGCTACCACTTGTTGGGTAACCAAGGGAAGACTTCACTTCTTCAAATGCGTCATTGTTCTTGCTGCTTTCTTAGGAAAACTCACACGGAAAACGCTCCCACTGCTTCTCTATCCTAAGGATAAACCAAATCTTTTCTGATGTGGAAGATCAGTCTAAGTCGCAACCACAAAACATACTAAGATATGGCTCTGATACCAATTGTTAAGAACAATGCAATAATAGAAGAAGATAAAATAAGGAAGAGAGAGAAAAGAGACACTAAAAAGATTTAACGTGGTTCGACAACTTGCCTATGTCCACGGGCACACAATATATATTGTCATTAGTTGTGCACAATGCACTTAGAAGCTTTACAAGGAGTTGTTTATATAGATACATAAGAGCAATCCCTCTCATCGTTTACTCGATGTGGGACTAAAATTATGTATTGACTAAAACCAAATTACATATTACTAACAATCTCCCACTTGGAGTTTGACTTACATCATCACCTAGTGTAATGTCTTCCACTCCAGTACCTTGTCCACCGACGGTCTTCTGCCTTGTCCACCAACGGGACTTCTGCCTTGTCCACCAATGGGACTTTTGTAAAGCTCCCACTATTTCTCTTCTTCCAATGTCATTAAACCTCCTCCCCTATTGTCATTAAACCCCCTCCCCTATTGTCAATGATGGCCATTAGAGCTTCCTCGTCGCGACAATTCTTGAGCTTTACATTGTCGTCGATATGCCCTAGTCTTATACCGCCGTACTGATAGCTCACATCAACAGGACATGCATCCTAGCCCTTATACCGCTAGGAAGACTTTCGACATAAGGGATCCCCACAAAGTAGGTCCACCTAACCTTCACTTAGATCTACTCCGATCATTGCATCACTTGTTTGAGTCGGTCGCCAAGTCGAACCATCGTCTCTGCTACCACTTGTTGGGTAACCAAGGGAAGACTTCACTTCTTCAAATGCGTCATTGTTCTTGCTGCTTTCTTAGTAAAACTCACACGGAAAACGCTCCCACTGTTTCTCTATCCTAAGGATAAACCAAATCTTTTCTGATGTGAAAGATCAGACTAAGCCACAACCACAAAGCGTACTAAGATATGGCTCTGATACCAATTGTTAAGAACAATGCAATGATAGAAGAAGATAAAATAAGGAAGAGAGAGAAAAGAAAGACTAAAAGGATTTAACGTGGTTCGACAACTTGCCTACGTCCACCTGGTTCCATCTCTTGCAAAGTCAAATCATTCTCACCCAGTCGAACTATGAACTTCGGGATACAAACGAAGTCCCACATCTTGCAAAGTTTGAAGGAGAAAAATGACAATCTAACAGAGTTTGCAACGAGAAAGGATTACCGTAGAAGAGTTTGTGATAATGTTGGACTTTAAATTAATGGAGAATTTGTTGTGTATTTTATTAATTCAAAATCTCACATTGGCCGACTTTAAAAAGAGAGAAAAACAAAAGAACTATATAGGAGAGAATGATATATTTTATTCATGCGCATCACATCCTTCCATCCATCTATATATGATAGTTGTATTAGATTCTAAGGTAATGAATGTCAAATGCTAATGTGTTATTCACTATTTATTCTAAGTATAAAGTTTTTCATGAGTTTTGTTTTTAGAAATTCTTTAATATTTTCTACAGTAGTGGAGTTTCATCTTAACTAGATTCCATGATAGAATTTTTAACATTGCCTTTTTTAATATTGTTATTAAAAAATATATTTCATGTGAACTAATCCGGAATCAATTTTAAATTTCTATTATTATATTCTATTTTATCAAATATCCTTTTTATTTAAATTTCTTTTAATATATTTCACATACTTATTTATGTCATGTTTATACCTATTATTATATTTAATTTTATTTATATTTTTATCTTTTAAATTTATTTTAATATATTTGATATTAACTAATTAAAAATTAATATTAAATATTTATTGTTATATTTTATTTTATTAATAACTTTATTTTTTTTAATTTTTGTTTTTACGCGTATAATTTCTCACCCTCCGTCTTTTCTTCCCCGGTACATTCCCACTCACCCACATTTTGCACCACGTCTCATTATCTATGGGGATTTTGTTGGAGTCTTTTTGTAAGGTTTGGATTTTGAAAGTTGAACAAGAGCGCGGAGTAAGAAATTTCCGTACACTTGGGCTTAAACATGGTTTGGCTTACATCTAAACCGAACCTACATATTGGTTTCCTTTCTCCATAAACCACAACTATTGTCACCCTACACCATTTTTCTTTAAAACTTAGCTGAATCTTATTTAGGAAAATTCTTTCATGTTGTTTTCGCTTACCTAAAATGGCTGTCTTGACACATTCTCACGTTTTGGTTTCTTAAATCCAGTTCACTTGCAATTTACAAATCTAAACTCGAAAGAAATTGACACGTTCCTTCTTACATGCACTATATATATTATGGTAACTAATGTCTTACCATACAACATAACAAAATAATAAAAAAAGAAAAAAAGAAAAAAGTTCATTATTTTGCAATGGCTTACACAATCCACTTCATTATTTTGATGCTCTATTGCAACATTATTGTTGTTACAAATATTAGCAATGAATTGATGAGACCCAAATTTTCATCCACTTTGGCGATTCAACAGTAGACACAGGCAATAACAATTACATCAATACTTTGGACAAGGGAAATTATTTACCATATGGTAAGGATTTTCCTGGTCACATACATAATGAAAAATTAGTTCCTGATTTCATTGCTTCTACGTTGAATTTTAAGGATTATGTTCCACCTTTTCTTGAACCAAACCTATCGGATGAAGAACTTCTAATAGGGGTTAGCTTCGCATATGGAGCATCAGGTTTTGATTAATTGACTACAACTTTAACCGGTGCCATAATAATGTCTAGAAAAATTGAATACTTCAAAGTTTATGTAGGTGCCATAGTGATGTCTAGACAAATTGAATATTTCAAAGTTTATGTAGCAAGGCTCAAGAGCATTGTTGGGGAAATTGAAGCTAAACAAATACTTGAAAATGCTTTAATTATTATTAGTACAGGAAATAATGACTTTCTCTTCAATTTTTATGATATTCCCACTCGAAAATCGGAGCTCAACATTGATGGATTTACAGATTAATCTGCAAATCTTCATTAAGGTAAACAAAGTCATTACTTAAATTTTGAATTATATTATTATAACTAACATGGGCTTATACTTATTGCTGTTTTTATTTTTTCTTTCCCCGAGGCCTTATACATTCGTGCTTTGTTTGGTTTAAAATTAATAATTTTTTGCCTAGAAAACAAATTATTATTAGATAATTAACGTATTTTCTAAGTATTAGAAAAAACAAATTAGGAGTAAAAAAGATTAATATAGATAATAAGTAAATGGAAAATGCTTATTTTGTTATATATATATATATATATATATATATATATATATATATATATATATATATATATATATTTATATGGTATGAGCATCCCTTTTGTCCATTAGTGTTCGAACACAATTTTTTTTCCATTAAATAGATTGGTCTATAAAATGAACGCATGGTACTTAACTATTATATTTATTGACCTATCGGATTTGTTATGTTGATATGTTTTTCTTTTACTTGTAAATTAATATAAAACTCTAGACTATTGTTAATTATGTTATTAAGAGAATCTAATTTAGTTAGAATGTGTATAAATTAATATATTCGTATTATATATATATTATTATTACAATTCACAGCTTGAACAGTTTCTACACTCCTTAGAAACACACCTGTAACCACTAATTGGATATATATAATGATCAACATATTAATTATGTGTAAAACATTGTAGGAACTATACGACCTTGAATGCAGAAAATTTGCTGTTGCTGGGCTTTGGTTGCATACCCATTCAAATAACAGCCAAGTTTGTGAAGTTAAAGGATAGGAAATGCGTAGACGATGAGAATTCAGATGCGAAGACAGGGATTGAGATCATAACACTGCCGTACATGTTATGCCTTATTATGATTTTAAGAAATCTCTCTTCTAATAAGAATTAAATTATTATTCATGATTTACATTCAGTAACAACAAGAAAATCACGAGGGAGAATAAATAGGGATAAAATATGTGTAGTTCATTTATAATTTTCTATGCTAGTCATTTCTTTTAGTTAAACAACCATATTGAATACTTTATATAGTACTATGCAAACAAATTACAACACTTTTGCACCACCTTTTAAAGTGCGTTGAGATTTTACAATATTAATTTGTTTTATATTTCTAGTTTGAATATTTTTTCGGTAAAATTTTGCATTATACTGTTTTCAACAACTATTGAAATTCTCATTTTTTAAATAGTTATTTTCTATTAGGTAATTTTATTTCTGATTTTTCTCAACCTCTTTTAATACTCATCTCTTTTATTTTACTAATAATCTTAATATTTGTTTTGAAAATATTTTAAAATAAAATCATTAAAAATAAAAAATAAGGATATATTTACCACAAACTTAAAGGCATTAAATTACAAAAAAAATTATTAAAATTAATGATAAATATATTTTTATCTTGTTAAGCAAATTTTTCAAAATAAAAATATTTCTGGGTTATTATTAAAGAAATATTGACTTTGTTGTTCTTTTTGTCATTTTTCTATATTTATTATCATTTTCATAGTTAAATTTTACGTATTATATTTAACCCATGGTTTTCCATGTAAATCCGTGTAATAAAATTAATTGATAGAATGTTATTATAGAAGAACATAGTAAAACATTTTTAAAACATTGTAAAGAAAAATACGGTTTATATAAAAAACACTAAAGAACTAAATTTTGAAAATGGTATACGAAGTCGAAATGTTGTGAACACTAAATTTTTTAAACTATGTTTCATTTTTCACAGTATACACTTATAGAAAATAAAGATGATAAAATAGATGGGGTTAATTGGTCCAGTCTCCAATCAACTAAATATAACATTTACACTTTAAATTTTATGTCTGAATTATAATAGTTAATTTTTATTATAATCTGATGTGAGCTTAACTTTAAATATTGTTTGGATAATTCTTGGATCTGTGACCTTGAATATCGAAAATTTGGTATTCAAGTTTCAAATTCATAGGCAAGGAGGAAAAGAATAACAAATAAAAACCAAAAGGCTTATATTTAAGTTTGCTACAAGCTTTAACAGTCTTTCCTTCACTTTTAGGTAAAAGTTGCTTTCCATTCTTGGAGGAAACAAATGGTTGATTTGGTCTTGAATATCAAACATTCCATATTTAATGCTCATAAGCATGTTTACCCTGAACATCTTGGAACCTCCCAATAAGCAAAATGTTTTACCCTGACATTATTAATTGTTCTCTTAAATGGTTTACTACCTTTTCGTTGTATTCTTATAATTTCACTTATAAATTAATATTTTAATTATATCAGTTTCATGTAATTATTATATTATATTATACATATTTATATTAAAATATTTTAATTAAGTTGAATAAAATATCTCTTATATAAATATATTATTATAGAAGAGACCATAATAATAATTGAATTAAGAAGTTACTCCTATCTTAGAAAATTAATTAGTAGTAAAAAATTAATAATAAAAAATTAGTATTACTATGTAAAAATATATAAATTTTAGTAAAATTATTTAAGAAATTTTTTAAAAAATTTAAAAATAATAATTTGTCTAATTTCATTTGTTACTATGAATAAATATTTAATCATTCTTTGATTATTTTTATACTAAATAATTATGATTAAATTAGTTAAAAAATATAATTAATTTCTCTTTCTATAAACTATTACATTATTTATATAACAACATGAAAATTAAATAAAATAAATATTTACATTTACGTAATACTGGCTAGTTAAATAAGGTGTTTATGATAGAACTGAACACTTTACATGGGCTGTATAATTTAAGTATTTGTCAATTAAATAAATATATAAATGTGTTACGCATGTACCATCTTTGTTTTTATTAATAATTTAATAAATAATCGGCATGACAATTACAAAATAATTAAAAGTTCAATCATAATTAGTTTTTTTATGGAATAAATTATTTTAAAAGTAAATTTATTCAAAATTTCATATCCAAAAGTTGAAATATTAACTATTTAAATAAAAATTTGTTCAAGAAAATCTATTTTATTTTTACAATTAACATGTATCATTTTTATAAAAAATTTACTGTATTCTTATAAGTTATAATTTCACTTGTAAATCAATATTTTAATTACATCACTTTCTTATAACTATTAATTTATATTCTGTTATTTTATCATAAAATATTTTAATTGAGTACAAAAAATATCTCTTCATAGTTATAAAATCTATATCTTAATAGATGTTTGAATGAAAAAGTTAGTCTTGTTTAAGAAAATTAATTAGTGGTAAAATATTAGTAATAAAATTTACAATTACTATATTAAATTATATATTTTTTTGTAAAATTATTTTAAAAATTTAAGAAAGAACTTTAAATAATGTTTGTCCAATTGTTTTTTTATAATAAATAAATAAATAATTATTATTTAATTATTTTAATATTAGATAATCATGATGAAATTAGTTGATAAAATTAATTTATTTTTCTTTATATTAACTATTACATTATCTAATAACATCAAAATAAAATAAAGTGTACATAATATAAATTACTACTTTATATGAATCCGTTGTATAATATAAATATTTGTTGATGAAATAAATCTTCCATTCCTATATTTTTGTTTTTGTATTCAATCTGTAAATAATAATCAGTATGAAAATGATTTTGGATTCTTTACCAAATAATTGAAAATTTAATCATGGTTATATTTTCTTTAGAATGAGTCCATGTGCTTGTGGAAAGTAAATTAATATTATTTTAATTTATTTAATTATAATTTTTGAGTAAGATAATCAAAAATATATCATCAACGATTAAAAGATATTGTTATAATTAATTATTTCTTTAATAAATATATAATATGACAGTAAAATTTTAAAATTAAAAATGAATATTAAAAACTTGTTAGAATTTTTTAAATAAAACTATAATATGACAATAAAATTTTAAAAGTAAAGATGAATATTAAAATTTTAAAATAAAAAATTGTTTAGTTGAGAATTTAAAATTAAAAATAAAATATTAAATATTTTAATATTTAAAAAACATTTAAATATAAGAGTATGTATTTTTTAAAAATTAAATAAAAAATTATAAATAAAAAATAGAAAAAATCATCAAAATTTAAAATTTATTATTATTATATATAATATATATTATTTATTATTAATAGTTATTATTTATATATAATTATTATTTAAAATAATTATATTAGAAATATTATAATATTATTATTTATTTAAATATATAAATTAATTATTATTATTTATTGTTTTTTTTTTTTTTGTCATGAGCATCCCTTTTGTCCATTAGTTCACAGCGGTTCGAACACAAATTTTTTTCTTTTAAATAGATTGGTGTGCTTTAAAATGAACGCACGGTACTTAACTATTATATTGACCTATCGGATTTATTATGTTAATATGTGTTGGTTTTTTCTTTTATTATTTTTGGAGTGGAGAGGAAAATAAGTGGAGGAATTTAAGCATAAAAAAACACTAATTTTATTTAGATGTAAAACATATATTTATAAAACATATTTATAAAATATATATGAAAATTGAATTACTAAAATATAAAAACCACTAATATTCATTTCTAACAAATAGAGTTGAAAAAAATTAATCTTTTAGTATATTTTTATTTTAAAATAAAAATCTAAATATTTTGTTATTGGTTTGCTGTTCCAAAAGTCAAATCATCAACACTCCTCATTGATTTTGGAAATACAAACACCAAGATTTTATCTCAAGAATCAGATTTTTCATATTTACTCTTCAAGAATTGATTCTCCTTCTTGAGTTCCTTGACTGATTTTGCCTTCTTCTCAATTTCTTGTTTGAATATTTCAAAAATCTCATTGCTCTCTGACAATGCCTCTTGTAATTGTTCCTGAACCAATTTTTTCTCATGTTGCTTCATTTTTAAATCTGCAGACTGTTTTGACTTGTTTTTTAACATGTCATTCTCCTTAGAAAGATACTCATTATTTTGCTCTTGAAATTTAGTTGACAAGTCCAGCCTTAAGGTTCGCCCTTCATTGATACTCGCTTGCATTCTTTCATCATCATTTTATTTTGGCATTGTAATTCTCTACAAAGTGATTGAAGCTTATCTTGGACAGTAAGAGCGGCATCTTTTTCTGCCAACACTTGTTGATACTTCAGTGTAAATTCTAAAAGCTCCTCCTCCATCGGGTTTAAAACATAGCTTTTAGCTCTCATTTTCACCTTGAATATGTCTTCGCCTTTTGCATCTTTGATTAATCACCAATTGTCTTCAAATATGACTTTGAAGCCCTCTTCTACAAGCTGTGGAACACACTGAGCAAATTTTTGTCACTATCAGGCGCATATAAAACATCATAGATATATTTTAAACGTGTCAAACTCTTAATAGCAAGAGTCACTTTTCCTTTGGCCGAGATATAATTGCCATTTCCAATTTTTACTTTGGAAATAATGTTTTTAAAGAGTTTCAGATCGTTGGTCATATGGTTTGTGCAACCGCTGTCTATTAACCGTGAATCACTGGAACTGTGGTTTGTAGCAAAACATGTTGCAACAAAGAGTTCCTCCTCTTCTTGTTCCTCCACAGTCACCTTTGTCTCCACTAGTTTGGACTTACAGATTCGCTCTATATGCCCAGAACACCACATTTTCTGCACTTAACATCTGGCCTCCACCAACATCTTCGTTGAGGATGGTTTCTCTTTTTACAATGAGGACAAGGGGGAAAAGTCTCACCTTCTTGCTTGTTGAAGCTTTCTATCATTTTGTTCTTTCTAAAATTTTGTGCTTTCATATAAAAAACACCTTGTATAGCCTCTTCCTGTCTCATCATTCTTCTCTGCTCTTGTGCCTGTAAAGCATTTATCAGTTCTCCCAAGGTGATGGTTAATAGGTCTTTTGACTCCTCCAACGTTGATATCTTTGATTCATACTTTTCAGGTACAGTAATCAGAATTTTTTGCACTATTCTTTCACTAGGAAATTCCTTCCCAAGAAGCCGCACTTTATTTGCTATGCTTAACAACTGATCAACGTAACTTTTAATTGTTTATGTCTCTTTCATGTTCTACTTTTGTGCCTTTGGTTCTTTCAAAGCTAGCATATTATGATTTAAGATGATTACAAATCTCTTGGGCAAACTTGAAATTCATAATTTTTGTAAAGATAATTTTTGACAGCCACTGTTGGATTTGCAAGTAATTCAGAAATATTATAGTTTTCTTCTAGTGCCTCCTAGAGATCTAATGCTTCAAGATGATCGATCATTCTTGTAGCCCATAACTCATACTCCTCACCATCAAAAATTGGTGGTGGACATGTTGTGTAATGTGTTTCTCCCTCCATTAGTGTTTCTCTCAACTCACAGATCCCTCAAAGATACAGGACCTCTGGTACCAATTTGTTGATTTTTTGGAGTGCAAAGGAAAATAAGTGGAGGAGTCTAAGCATAGAAGACACTTATTTTATTCATATGTGAAACATATATTTATAAAACATATATGAAAACTGAATTGCTAAAATATAAAAATCACTAATATTCATCCCTAACAAATAGAGCTGAAAATGATTCATTCTGTTATTTAGTATATATTTATTTTAAAATAAAAATCTAAATATTTTGTTGTTGGTTTACCTATTACAGAAGTTAAATCATCAACCATATGTTTTTGTTTTACTTGTAAATTTATATAGAACTCTAGACCATTGTTAATTATGTTAAGAGAATCTAATTTAGTTAGAATGTGTATAAACTAATATTGTGATTGGAATTTTATATATATTAAAAAAAAAGATAATCGTTGATTATAATTATTATGATTCACAGCTTGCACAATTTCTATGCTCCTTAGAAACACACCTATAACCACTAATTGGATATATATAATGATCAACATATTAATTCGGGGTAAAAATTTGTAAGAACTATAAGACGTTGGATGCAGAAAATTTGCTGTGTTGCTGGGCTTCCTCCAATTGGTTGCATACCCATTCAAATAACAGTCAAGTTTGAGAAGTTAAAGGATCGGAAATGCGTAGACGATGAGAATTCAGATGCGAAGCTCTACAATAAAAAATTGGCACGGCGATTGCTTGTAATACAAGCAATGCTTCCTGGAAGCAGGGTTGTTTATACGAATGTATATGACCCACTGAACAACCTTATCAATCAACCAGAAAAATATGGTGAGCTATACTTACTGTGTATTATGTTCATTGGGCCAATTTTATGTTGGGTTTCCAACATTTTATGGGTGAAGTCTTTAAGTTCAATATTTCTTTACTAAATTATATTGTTTTTTCTCTAATTTTTTAGAAGAAAGTTACAATTGTTCCCATTTTTAAGGTATATGCAGTAAAAAAAAAACAACCTCGGCAGTGAAGACACTTTTAATTGTTGTTTTTAATTCTTTAGAAAGTTCTGTCTATAAAATTAAAAGAACCTTAAATTACTTGAACCCTAAATTATTTCTAAGTTTTTAAGTAAGTTCCAAACTAATTTTTTAGGCTTGTTTGCATTTTTTTTTTGCCTCCAAGCTTTCATAACAAAATAATATTTTCCCAAAGTTTTATAATTTCATGATTGTTCCTGCAGATAGAAAACTAATATAATAAAAAATCGTCACAAAATTATACTAATTATAACATTTAAAAGAAAAAGTCATCACAAAATGTCATGATTGTAACAGATTTTCTATGTAGAGGAAAAAACACAAAATTATAAAATTTTGCGAGCAAAATTTGCAAGTTTTTAGCAAAATCGTAAAATTATAATAGTTTGGGTATCTAAAGTGGAATTAAATCTTTTTATTTAATTGATCCATTGATCATATAATTTTCTTTTGATTCAGTAATTAAAGTTTCGGAAACCATATTGTCATTTTCTAGTGGTTTCTAGTCACTATATATAAACTAATCCCAAAAAACACTTTTCTTCTTTTTTTTTTTTTTTTTAACTTTAAAGACCCAATCTAAAACATTTAGTTTAGGGATTGAAAATCCCCAGATAATTTAGGAAACAATATAATTGAGTAACTTAAAAAAAATTCATATACATGCCTTTTTAAATAAAAATAAAAAGAACTATAATGGAAGCAAATATTTATTATTTACTCTTCTTCTGACATTTTATCATTCAGGTTTTGAGGTAGATGTTGTGGTACTGGCTTATTTGAAGTAACTCCACTGTGTAATGAAATCACACCAATATGTGACGACTTTTCAAAATATGTATATTCGGACAGTGTCCATCCAACTGAAGTAGCCTACCAATATATTGCCAAATACCTAGAAATGGAATTCCTGCCCAAGTTTCAATTACATGAAGATTATATTATTTAAAATTGTGCTTAGCACCCCTAATTCCTATTGAAACCTTTATTATGGACATTCGTTACTTACATATAATATATATAGAATGTGAGAAACATGTAATAGTGAAACAAAATTCTAATCATTAGTTTGCACAAATTGTAATGATAGTTTTATCAACTTTACAATTCGTAAACTCCATTATAAGAAGGTGAGTTATGTATAATAAGTTTAAGTAATTAGCAACAAAAGAAATAAATATTATATATGTAAATTATAAAGAATGGAAATTTTGAGACGCTTAGATGGACACATGAAAATCTTACACTAGACCCACCAAGACACGTAAATGTCTCTGTTGAACAAATTTTCCTATACTACTTTCTTCTTTTCGGGTGAACAGGTATTCTTCTAATATTTATTCCCGACGAAATTAGGAATAGTTAGTAATTAGTTTTTCTCAAGAATTGTCAAACAACAAGTTACTGGCACTATAAATTCAGCAATATTAATGATACACGATAGGTCACATGGATTCAAACTCAAAGCAACACAAAAGACATGAAAACTTAATGATTTAAGGATTAAGATGACTATAATACGTGAGTAATACATGAGAAAATTTTAAAAGAAATAATAAAGATTATTTTATTAAACATTAGGTGTGCTAAAAAATATTTACGAAGAAGAAATTAACTCTTGATACCACTTGATACAAATTTACTCTCACAAGTTAGGAATTGGTGTCCAATCATCAATTCTTCATAATTTCCTCGAGGGTTTTGGGAGTTATGTGTTTTCGGTCAAGCAAAAGGATAGAATGAAAAATAAAGAAAATGAAATTAGAATAGGAAGGAAAATGCGTCATGATTAAGTCAATAAGTCAAGGGAAATCCCCACAAAGAAAAGATCATTTGATAAAATTTGAAGTTCAATTAAGAAATCCTAAGAGAGCAGAATAAAACCAATTTCAATATATTTAAATTTGACTATAAGTGTTCAGCTATCACATATAGGTAAGCTAAATGAGAGTGTGAATCCGTCTAAGGGTAGTCAAGCAAATATAAGACATCAAGGGTTAAGATAATTCACTTAAATAAAAGTCTATCTTATCCCTTGGAACATGTTTAGAATAAAGGATCTTGATTTACTTTTGAATTAGTGGAACCAGTTATTACAAAAAGGGTTTCAAATGATCATGAGCTCCATACACTCTCAAAAAGATGGTTAAAAGTTTATGTTACAAGCAAGATCAATTTACACATTCATGAGGAGAATACAAGATCTTGATTTTAGAGTAAATTTCCCGAGTGTTTGATTCAATTTTAAAAAATTCTTTTTCTAATCTTTCTCTAATTTTCTAGGTATTTCTCTTGTAAGTCTTTTATTTTTAGATGACCCCTTAAAAATATTGTCCCTCTTTATTTAAACCCAAATCTATCGTACCAAGAGCTTTAAACGAGTGTTTGCTTCGCATCCACTCAGTTTAGTCTTGATGATGGGACTAAAATTTCATTATAAATATTGTATGAGTGCCTACTCAAATTAAATATTTCAAAGTACATAGAACAAATCTAAATAGATGGAGATGCATTTTGTTGTCATTATTTTTTATTTTAATGATTAAATTTTGAAATTTTATGAGTTTCCCGTTAAAGATTGATGTTCACAACTGACTATCAAGATTATTCAAAACTCCATTCAAGTAAATTGGTTATTTATTTAAGTGAAATACTGAACTCACTCCTTTTCTTTCCTTATGAATCTCTCATTTAATTTAATGATGCTTTCTTTTTATTTAGGTCATGAAGGTCTTATTAAAATTGTTATTGTTAATAAATTTCTATTAATTATAAAGAAATTATCAAAAAGACAGGGGTTATTATTATTTTTTTTTAAGAAATCGCTCGTCTAATAAGAATTAAATTATTCATGATTTACATTCAGTAACAACAAGAAAATCACGAGGGATAAGAAATAGGGATAAAATATGTGTAGTTCATTTATAATTTTCTATGCTAGTCATTTCTTTTAGTTAAACAACCATATTGAATACTTTATATAGTACTATGCAAACAACACTTTTGCACCACCTTTTAAAGTGTGTTGAGATTTTACAATATTAATTTGTTTTATATTTCTAGTTTGAATATTTTTTCTGTAAAATTTTGCATTATACTGTTTTCAACAACTATTGAAATTCTCATTTTCTAAATAATTATTTTCTATAGGATAATTTATTTTCTGATTTTTCTCAACCTCTTTTAATATTAATCTCTTTTATTTTACTTACAATCTTAATATTTTTTTCAAAATATTATAAAATAAAACCATCAAAAATAAAAATAAGTATATATTTACCACCAACGTAAAGTTATTAAATTACAAAAAAAATTATTAAAATTAATGATAAATATATTCTTATTTTATTAAGCAATTTTTTAAAAATAAAATATTTCTGCACTATTATTAAAGAAATATTGACTTTTTTGTTCTTTTTTATCATTTTCATATATTTATTATCATTTTCATAGTTTAAATTTCACGTATAATATTTAACCCATGGTTTTCCATGTAAATCCGTGTAATAAAATTACTTAGTAGAATGTTATAATAGAAGAACATAGTAAAACATTTTTAAAACATTGTAAAAAAAATACGGTTCATAGCAAATGCACTAAAGAACTAAATTTTTAAAATGGTTTACGAAGTCGACATGTGGTGAAAACTAAATCTTTTAAACTATGTTTCATTTTCTCAGAGTATAAACTTATAGAAAATAAAGATGATAAAAGAGATGGGGTAAGTTGGTCCAGTCTCCAATCATAATCTGATGAGAGCTTAACTTTAAATATTATTTGGAGAAATTGCAGGAGACATTAAATGTCGAAAATTTGGTATAACTAAGCAAGTTTCAAATTCATAGGCAATGTGTCGAGGAAAAGAATAACTATTCTTGAACAATATAATAAAAGATTGATACCTTAGTTACACACAGTTAAACCAAACTATTATAGGAAAGGACAAAAGATCCAATCCTTACAATTCATAAATTTTTAATAGAAGTGATAAGATTACCAACAAAATATTAAATGATAGTTTTTCGTATCGATATTAAGGAGTTCTCCGGAGCTGCATCATAATCCAATTTTCCATTGCCTTGACAGGCAAATGATTGATCCGGTAAGTTAGTGGTGACAGGATTTGAAGGTAACAATGAATATAAATATTCGGATGATGAGATTCTCTTCAAAGGATGCTTATCACTCTTGTAGAACATCAAATTGATTTTCATGAGTTGACCAGTTAGACATCCAAGGAAAATTTGAGGAAATCGATAATTCAAACCCAGGGTCAATCTGCCTTGACAGTATTATTTTTTAAAGAAAATAAAAGATTGGTGACAGTTCTTGGAGTTGTACCATTGCAACTCTGACTTGCACCTGATCCAAGTCAACCTAGAACATGAATACAAATTAAGAAATAAAAACAAAAGGCTTAAAACGTGCAATTGTATATAATGAACCCTGCAATTTGAATTTACTTGGAGACCTAAGCCAAATTACAAATAAAAACCAGAAGGCTTATATTTTAGTTTGCTACAAGTTTTAACAGTCTTTCCTTCTCTTTCAGGTAATAATTACTTTCCATTCTTGGAGGAAACAAATGGTTGAGTTGGTCTTGAATATCAAACATTCCATATTTAATATACTCATAAGCATGTTTACCCTGAACATCTTGGAACCTCCCAATAAAGTTTCCATATGCTGGAAGCAAGATGTTCTGCACTGACATTATTAGTTGTTCCCTTAAATGGTTATCAAAGGGAGACCATCTAGTTTGAATTCTACATTTATCCTCAAAGTGCTTGTTGAACAAATTGAGTTTTCCTATCAGTGACTCTTCAACAGCATTAGGTTCCACTAACTCACTGTTCTCCAGCTTAAGAGTTTCTAGCACCTTACTCCAAGAGCAACTTACAAAAAGTTTGAGGTTTTGTCCAACTTTTGTTGTGTATTTTTTTAAACAATAGACGTCTAACCCCGACTCTTGTATGCTTAGCTCCACAAACCTCCAATTATTCATCATGTAAAGCGACACTAAATCAGGGTCCCTCACCTTGTTTTTGAACTCTGCCACCAATCTTCTCTCCCAACGTTTCATTATTCGATCAATCGGGACATAAAATGAAGATGTTCCTGCTCCATTATGATCCAAGGTCTGTTTGGCCAAACTAGTAGAAATGAGGTACATCATGACATTAACGGTCATTACATGAAGACCGCACTTGGAGGCTAATACCTTCACCTCTGGGTAATGGAGAAACAAATTTATCATTTTCATAAAAATGTCCGTGCTTGCTTCTCCTAATCTGAAGTGGACAGCCTGTTGAATTTTAACGCGGTACCAGCAAGAGCAATTACCATAGAAATTGCGTAAATAATCCACAAAAGACACACAGATTTAACGTGGGAAACCCTCAAGGAGAAGAAAACCCACGGCCGCGCCAAAACAATAATCCACTAATCACTCAGTATTTAAAATTACAAGAAGTCAAGAATGGTGCTATGCATGCCTATTTATATACAGTTAGACAGCTAAGATTAAAGCTGTACAAACCAAAAACAGCCACAAGAGCTTCGCCGACTAGGATCAAAAGTCAAATCTTTCCTTTGATCAAATCAGTTCCATCCATAACAAATCTCCCACTTGGGACTGATTTCCAAATCATCTTCATTAGTAGATTTACAACCTTTTACGGTTCTTTGGCAACGGTGTCCTGTCATCCTCAAGTAACAAGACCAAGAGAAACTGAGTAGAATTCTAGCTTCTCTCTCGGGACTGACTTGGTAAGCATGTCTGCAGGATTCTCGTTGGTGTGAACCTTTTCCAACTTAAACGATCCTTCTTCAAGCATATTTCGAATAAAATGATACCTTATGTCGATATGCTTTGTTCTCGAGTGAAATGCAGAATTCTTAGCCAAATGAATTGCACTCAAGATCACACTTCGTAACACACAATTTACTTGCTTGTGCTCCAATTCATTTAATAAGCTTTGTAACCAAGTCATCTCCTTACATGCTTCGACAGCAGCGACATACTCAGCCTCAGTAGTAGATAACGCAATTATCTTTTGTAACCTTGATACCCAAGAAATTGCTGCACTGCCAAGAGTAAACACATATCCCGTGATACTCTTTCTACTATCAACATCTCCGGCCATGTCAGAATCTACAAAACCTCGTAACTGTATATCTGCACCTGTGTAGCACAATGCCATATCTTTTGTTCCTAAAAGATATCTGAGAATCCATTTTACCGCATTCCAATGCTCAATACCAGGATTAGACATATATCTGCTCACAACTCCCACTGCATGAGAGATGTCGGGTCTTATACAGACCATGGCATACATGAGGCTACCCACTGCTGATGCATATGGAATCTTTTCCATTCTTTTTCGTTCCTCTTCTGTCTTGGGACAATGTTGTTTTGAAATATTTCTGAAGTGTCCAGCTAAAGGTGTACTAACTGATTTTTCATCTTCCATGTTGAACCTCTTCAACACCTTTGATATGTACTCCCTTTGGCACAGTCTTAAAGACTTGTTCTTCATATCTCTTTCAATCTTTAATCCCAAGATTTGCTTTGCCGCCCCTAGATCTTTCATTGAAAATTTCTTTGCCATTTGCTCTTTTAAAATTTTAATTTTCACCATGTCGGAACCTGCAACTAGCATATCATCGACATACAAGAGCAAAATAATGTAGGAATTTTCAAATTTCTTGAAGTAACAACAATGATCTCATGCGTGACAACGAGTATATCCATTTCCCGACATAAACCTCAAAATTTTATATACCATTGTCTCGGGGCCTTTTTAAACCATAAAGACTTTTCTTCGCAACTTACACACAAAGTTCTCTTTTCCAAATTTCTCGCATATCCCCGAGGTTGCATCATGTATATCTCTTCCTCCAAATCACCATGAAGGAAAGCAGTTTTGACATCTAACTGCTCCAAGTACAGATCCTCAGCAGCAACAATGCTTAGAACAGTTTTAATCGTAGAGAGCTTTACTACAGGAGAAAAAATCTCAGTAAAGTCAATACCTGCCTTTTGTTGGAAACCTTTTACTACCAATCTGGCTTTGTATCTTTTGGAGCCATCATGCTCCTGCTTCAACCTGTAAACCCACTTATTTTGAATTGCCTTTTTATCACTTGGAAGCTTAGCCAATTTCCACGTTTGATTTGCGTGTAGTGAGTTAATCTCTTCATTCATCGCTTTTATCCATTCTGTTTTTCTTTCTAATGCATTGCTTCATCATAGCAGACTAGGCTCGCCACCATCTCAGGAGCAATAGGTAGTGTAGAGATGGAGAATAGCGGCTTGGAGCAGTGATAGTTCGTCTCTCATGTCGAACTGCAATAGGTGGTGTTACTGGCTCCTCTTGAACATCATGTTCATCAACATGATCATCAGCTTGTTCTACAACACGCTGACTAAGACCATTGGAAGTAATATCATCCAATTCAACATATTTTGATTTTTCTGGTTCCTTCTTCTCTTTGATCTTATCCTTGTATAGAACATCCTCATTAAATATGACATCTTTACTCCTTATGACCTTTTTATTCTCATGATCCCATAGTCTATAACCAAAACTATCACCTCCATATCCTATCAGAGTGCATACCTTGGATTTTGCATCCAACTTTGATCTATTTTCAGCATTGACATGGACATAAGAGACACAACCGAATATTCGTAAATGTGAAAATTTTACCTCTCTTCCTGTCCAAACTTCTTCAGGCAGTTTGCAACCAATCGCAGTAGATGGTCCTCTGTTGATTAGATATGCGGCAGTATTCACAGCTTCGGCCCAGAAGTTTTTCGGTAAACCAGCATTCAGCAACATGCTTCTAGCACGCTATATGATGGTTCTATTCATGCGCTCAGCTACACCATTCTGTTATGGTGTCCTTGGCACTGTTTTTTCTCTCCTTATGCCATTTACGGCACAATATTCATCAAACTCCTTACTGCAATACTCACCGCTATTATCTGATCTCAAGCATTTAAGCTTTAGACCCGTCTCATTCTCAACTAGGCATTTCCACCTTTTGAAAATCTCAAACACCTCAGATTTATTTTTCATAAAATAAACCCAGAGCTTTCTAGTTGAATCATCAATGAAAGTAACGTAATATTGAGAACCATTAAGAGAAGATACTTGCAAAGGCCCCCACACATCTGTATGTACCAGTTCTAGCTTTTCAGCTTTGGGAGTTCTACCACCTTTTGAAAAGCTAACAACCTTCTGTTTTCCAAACACACAGCCTTCACAAAGAGACAGATCAACATGTGACAATCTGTCTAACTTTCCTTTTGACACCATTACCTTCATTCCTCTTTCACTTATATGCCCGAGACGTTCATGCCATACCTTTGCACTAACTTTGGAGGAGGTCACGTTTATGGAGTTTTTGATGGTCCCTTTGGGTGAATCTAGAGGGGGGTGAATAGATTCTAGTTCACTTTGACCTATTTTTTTGTGAGTTTCAAATTCCTTTTAATTCAAACCAAGTATATTCAAGTTTATGCAGCAGAAATATCAAAGGAATATTCAATAGCAAGTTTGTAATCAATTTTCAGTTTATACAATGTGTGTATCTACTCTTCCCAATTTTAGTTGATTACTAAGTTAATTACTGAGTTAATTACCAAGTTAGTTACCAAACAAGTTGCAGTATATAATCAATGATAGAGCAATGTAAGGTAAATGGTAATGAGTATAAGGTAGAAGAAAAGTGCACAGTGATTTATATTGGTTCAGCCAACTGCCTACATCCAGTCCCAATTCAACAACTGTTTCAATTGGTTTTCCACTATCAAATGATCCCTTTTGTGTTCTTTTACATTCACTCTGCAACAAGCAACACAAAAACGAAATCAAAACACTCAAACCAGTTCTTTAACCCAAAGAACTGTTCTTCACTGATTTTGACACACCCAAAATCAAACCTTTGAGAAAACACTTCTCAAACTCTTACTCTATCCAGAGAGACCTCTCTCCTAGAGTAATAACTCAACAATCAAATAGATAAACAAAATAGATCAGTTTAGAAAACACCTGGAGTGTAGATTCTGATCATAATCAATAGAACAGTGAATACCACCCAATGAATGAAATGAATCAAGTTGCCTTTTCTTAAAACTTTCTTCAAGAACTCTTGAAGTTCTTTCTCTTTGAGAAAATGATAAACTCTCTTAGAGAGGATTTGAAAGTATAAAGCTTTTCTGAAAGTGTATTTCAAAGTCTCAAATCTGTGTTTCAAAATCTGTGTTAAAATCTTGTTCTTTGATTTTCAAAATGGCCTCCATTTATAGAATTCAGGTGGAGCCTCATGGAGCCTGTATTTTGAAAACTTGGAGCCTCCTTTGTTGAAAAGTTGGAGCATTTTAATTTCAGAACGTTGGAGCCTCAAAAATTGACTTTCTGGAGTTTTAAAATTGATTAGAACAAGTGGGGAATCAAGTGGGATGTTAGAAAACTCATTTCAGGCAACTTTTAAACATTCTCTGCGGTGGTAATCGATTACAGCTCGTGGTAATCGATTACTCCAGAGAGATTTGCAATTCTGGGTGAGTTTCTCAAAGATGGTAATCGACATCGTATCATGGTAATCGACATCGCCGTGGTAATCGATTACCACCCAATGGTAATCGATTACTCCAGTGCCAAATGGATTTCTGGACTTTGTTTTCCCTCTGTTACTGTTGGTAATCTATTACCAACTGTTGGTAATCGATTACTTCAGTTAAATAACAGTTTTTCAAAGCATTTTCAAGTAGGGAACTCAAACCATTTGAACACTTGAGAAATCACACAAGTTTGCTAAACTCTCTAGGGTATTCAAGCACAGAACAACACATATATTCTTAATCTAAAACAATCAATACATATGAAAAACTCCTAGATACATTCCATCTAAGAAAACCAAAATTACATAGACATCAAAATCAAAAACACCAAGAGAGACTGTCCAAAGCCTCATCAAGCTTTAGTTCCAACAATCTCCCCCTTTTTGGTTTTGATGTACCAAATATCAACCAATGGTTTTCATAGGAGTTTTATGGTATGTGTTGGTCTTCTAGGAATCCTGCAATTGATATAAATATCCAAATACACAGTATATTGCAGAGATTCACCATAGATAGTATTATGTATCAGAGCAATTATCATATACAATCATTCATTCATAAGATATAGATGTCCAATTCAATTCATAGATAAATGACCAAGGTATTTGAAAGTATTGCAGATTTATAAATAAACCATAATTCCAAAATCCAAATTGTTCATAACAGATAACTAAAAACAGAACCAAAACAGAGTTTAAAACACCAACAGAATTTTTATTTCTATTGTTCCCCCTATCTAGGATAACCTATGGCCTATAACCTATGGCCTATGATCTTCTCCCCCTATTTGGTATATCAAGAAGCAAAAAGGGAATCTATAGGAAGGAAATACTACATAGTATCAAAACGAGCATGAAGAGACTCCATCATCTCCTTGAGTTCTTGGAAGCGCTCTTCGTTCGCTTCGTCTACCTCTTCTATGCGTTTCTCAATCTCGTCAGATCTATCAATGACAATGGACTCGAAGCGTGACTTGGGAATGTATTCCCATGACTGAATCATCATCATCATCGATGTGGATGAGATGGAGCTCCTTGGTGTTGTTGTTGCTCTGGTTGTGCTTCTTCCCTTGGTATCCATCCAGCATCAGTCTGTACCAATCTCATCATTTTTAATGCTCTTTCTCCTATGATGTGGATGTCTTTTACAAGCTCTCTGTACTCATTTGTGACATCAACTTGAAAGTGCTCAAGAAGACGTGAAATGAACAAAGAGTAGGGGCACTTATTATCCATGAATTTCTTTGCCTTGAGCATGTTGTCCATTACAACATATGCCCAATCAATCTGAATCCCATTTTTCAGAGCAGAAATTATCACCATATCTTCTTCAGTAAGTTGAGCATGATTGGCTCCTCTTGCAGCCAAAATCCAACATATAGTGTAATGAAGAAGTCTATCATCGTGTTCACCCACCAATGTTATATGTAATTTTCTTCCTATGCTCTTTCCTAGCAGTCTTTTCTGCTTCCCATATTTGGGGATTTCTCAGCAAACTCATATAAAAGGAATCTTTATGAAGATGGATTCCTTCCTCTTTCAATACTTCAAATGTGGGTCTAATACCCTCATTTTTGAATCCAACAGTTTGAAAGAATAAATCACGATTGAAAACAATAAGTTTGCCTTTTACCTCAGACACAAGCATTTCGGTGTCGTCGTCTGATCGAAGGTTGGAGTAGAATACTCGCACTAGATCAGGGTATATGTAACCCTTCAGACCAACGAACTTTTCAAGATTTTGTTGTCGGAGCAAGGAGGGAAAGGTGAATCCTTGCACCTCTAGCCATTGAAGATCTAAAATCTTTGCCTAACTAGTTCTTTGCTTGCATACTTGCCATAGAAGCGTTTTTCTTGAGCCTTTGAGGTGAACCATGGATGAATGGGGGTTCCATGGTTGCTTCCTAGGTTGAGTGGGATTCTTTCGTTTAGAGGATGATTCTCCCCTTTTAGAAGCATACATTTCTTCATGAACATGCTTTGGGGCTCTCACTTTAATTCTTTTCCCTTTTCCTTGATCAGCCATTGTTGAGGAGATTTGAAGAAGATGAAGAAGAAGGGGATTTCTTAGAGAGAGAATGAGAGTTTTTAGAGGGAGAATGAGGGTTTCTTGAATGGTGAAGAATAAGAGTGAAACCCAAATCTGAAAGTTTTCTATAAGAAGTTCTTGAATCAAGACTAGATTCGTTGAACTTTTGGATTGGATTTGCAGAACAAAGCCCATTTGCATGTGAAATATGCTCTCAGTTGCAGAGGTAATCGATTACCATGGTATGGTAATCGATTACTGTCGAGAGTAATCAAAAGAGGGGCTCTTCTCTGACTCGTGGTAATCGATTACCATTAGGTGGTAATCGATTACTTGCGAGAGTAATCTTAAAATTTCTAATACTAGAGGCATGGTAATCGATTACTAGTGTGTGGTAATCGATTACTACCGAGAGTAATCATAAAAACACTTCAATTTTCATATTCTGCAATTGTGTTGGTCATATCTATTGAAGGCAATGAATTCATATCATATTAAAACATTATGAATGATAAATCTAACCATATTTAGGAAGTTCAATTGAGATGTTCTTCACTTAGTATACCAAGATTGGTTCTAAGTTTGAAGAATCTCTCCTTTGGCAGAGGTTTTGTGAAGATATCCGCGAGTTGATTCTCTGTATCAAAAAACTCTATGTCGCAATCTCCTTTCTCAACATGGTCTCTAATGAAATGATGTCGCACTTCAATATGCTTAGTTCTGGAATGTAGAACCGGGTTCTTAGTGATACTAATTGCACTTGTGTTGTCACACTTGATTGGGATATGATCAAGCTTTAGTCCAAAATCCTCAAGTTGTTGCTTCAACCAGATGGTTTGAGCACAACAGCTACCAGCAGCAATATACTCTGCTTCTGCTGTTGATAGAGCAACACATGCTTGTTTCTTGCTATACCAAGAGACTAAGCATTCTCCAAACAAGTGACATACTCCACTTGTGCTTTTCCTATCAGTTTTGCACCCAGCAAAATCTGCATCACTAAACCCAACCAGATTAATGGATGTTCCTTTAGGATACCACAAACCACAGTTTGTAGTTCCTTTGAGATATTTTAAAATTCTCTTAACAGCATTCATATGTGATTGTTTAGGTGCAGATTGAAATCTTGCACAAACACAGACACTCAACATTATGTCGTCTCCGCTGTCGTAAGATATAAAAGTGATCCTATGATCCCTCTATATTTGGTTTGATCTACTCCTAGTCTGCAAAGATCATTATCTAAATAGAGATTAGTTGACATAGGGATATTAGAGATTTTACAACTCTCCATGTCAAATTTCTTCAGTAATTCCTTAGTGTACTTTGCTTGATGAATGAAGATTCCTTCCTTTAGTTGTTTGACTTGCAGTCCTAGGAAGAATTTGAGTTCTCCCATCATAGACATGTCAAACTCACCCTGCATGTTATCCACAAATTCTTTACACAGAGATTGATTGGTTGATCCAAAAATGATATCATCAACATATACTTGAACCAACAAAATGCAGTTAGACTTCTTTCTAACAAAGAGAGTTTTGTCCACATTTCCTCTGTGATACCCTTTTGACAAAAGAAATGTACTTAATCTTTCATACCATTGTCAAGGGGCTTGCTTAAGACCATAGAGGGCCTTTTTAAGTTTATATACATGCTCAGGGTAACTAAAGTCAGTAAATCCAGGAGGTTGTGAAACAAAAACTTCCTCATTGATATAGCCATTCAGAAATGCACTTTTCACATCCATTTGATATAGTTTAAAATCATGAATGCAGGCAAAAGCAAGTAAAACTCTCATAGCTTCTAATCTAGCAACAGAGGCATAAGTTTCACCAAAATCTATTCCTTCTTGTTGATTATAACCCTTTGCTACTAGTCTTGCCTTATTCCTAACCACAATACCATTCTCATCTAGCTTATTCTTAAACACCCATTTTGTTCCAATTACATTCATATCTTTATTAAAAGGTACTAACTCCCATACGTCATTCCTTTTAAATTGATTTAACTCCTCATGCATAGCATTTATCCAAAATTCATCATTAATAGCATCATCAACACAAGAGGGTTCAAATTGAGATACAAATGCATAATCATCACAGAACATATTATAGGAAGATCTAGTAGATACTCCCTTATGGATGTCACCAATAATGTTGTCAAGAGACAGGTCTCTTGGTTTCCTCCATTCTCTTGGCTGTTCGTGAGAAGTGGTTGGTGGATTTTGCTATTCTTGAGGTTTGTTACTGCTGTCTTCACCTGTTTCTTCATCATCATCAACAAGAGCACTTCCCTTTTGGGGATTGTTAGATTCATCAAACTTTACATGCACAGATTCCTCAATGCACATTCTTCTTTTATTATAAACTCTATATGCTTTACTAGTTGATGAATACCCAATAAAAACTGCCTCATCCGCCTTGGCATCAAACTTACCAATGGGTTCTTTGCCATTATTTAGAACAAAACATTTGCACCCAAATACCTTAAGATGAGATATATTTGGTTTCTTGTCCTTATAGAGTTCATAGGGGGTTTTCTTTAAAATAGGACGAATCACAATTCTATTTAGAACATAGCAAGCGATGGAAATCGCATCATTAAAAATATTTAGGCAAATCATTTTCATTTAACATAGTTCTAGCTAGTTCTATCAACGATCTGTTTTTCCTCTCAACAACCCCGTTTTGTTGCGGAGTTCTTGGAGCGGAAAAGTTGTGATCTATACCATATTTTTCACAAAATTTTTCAAAATATTCATTTTCAAATTCACCTCCATGATCACTCCTAAGGGACTTGATTTTCAAATCTTTTTCATTTTGTATTCTTTTGGCAATGATTTTGAAAACTTTGAAGGCATTGTCTTTACTTGGTATAAATGCAACCCAAGTAAATCTAGAGTAGTCATCTACTAAAACCAGCCCATATAGGTTTCCACCTAAACTAGCAGTTCTAGAGGGTCCAAATAAATCCATGTGCAATAGCTCAAGTGGTCTAGAAGTTGAAACAATATTTTTAGATTTAAAAGAGTTTCTAGACTGCTTGCCCTTTTGACATGCATCACATAGACCTTCTCTATTGAACTTTAAGTCAGGTAACCCTTGCACTAAGTTCGTAGATGACAGTTTATTAAGTTGATGAACATCAATATGTGCTATGCGTCTATGCCAAAGCCAAGATAGATCATCATTTGATGTAAGGCATGCATGATATGATGATGTTTGATTGAGTTCAAGGATGTAGATGTTACCATGTCTCTTACCAACCATTAGTACCTCATTTGATTTACTGCTACTAATTTTGCAGCTTCCTTGATCAAATGACACATGATAACCTTTGTCACAGAGTTGACTAATACTCAGAAGATTGTATCTCAATCCTTCCACAAGCAGTACATCTTCAATGACAAGATTGGATTTGTCTCCAACAGCACTAATACCCAGAATTTTCCCTTTATTGTTATCTCCATACACTACTAAACCAGATTCTTTGGATTTGAAGGAGATAAAATTGCTCTTGTCTCCGGTCATATGTCTTGAGCAGCCACTATCCAAATACCAAGTTGAGTGTTTGGCTCTCAAGCACACCTACACAGAATAAGATATCACTTTGATTTTGGTACCCAAATCTTTTTGGGTCCATGAATGTTAGTGCAATGATTATTTTTCTTAATCCATTTAAACAAGCCATTAGAAATTCCTTTCTTTTTAATCAAGCAATTATAAGATGTGTGTCCAGATTTCATACAATAACTGCATGGAAAATTTCTGCTATTGCTAGTTTGTTTAAATGCAAAGAACTTCTTATTATTAGTTTTCAAAGAGGCATCTACAGATTTACATTTTGAACAGGGTAGTTTTAATGCAGCATTTTCTTTTTCCAGATTTTGAACATTAGTTTTTAAAACAGAAATACTATTTTCTAAATCAGAAATATTGTTTTTCAAAACTTTGTTCAATTTTTCTATTTTTTCAGCTTCCTTAAAGAGTTCACAAAAAGCATTATATAACTCATAATAATCTTGTACAGATGAATCGAAATCACTTACCTCATCATCTGAAGTTGGATTTGCCATGAGACATAGGTTTGCTTCTTCATTGTCACTCTCACTAGAGGATGAGGAGTCATTGTCTTCCCAAGCAATGTAGGCCTTTTTCTTTCTATATTTATCCTTCTTGGGCCTTTCCTCATGTTCTACTCTTCTTGATTCACTGCTGTTACTCTTCTTGATGTTGGGGCACTCCGATTTGTAGTGTCCTGTCTTTCCACATTCGTAACATGTGACCTTTGAAGATGAAACTTCATTCCTCTTGAAGCTTTTTCTTGAGTTGTTGAATCTCCTTTTGAACTTTCTTACCATGAGATTCATATTTTCTTGTTCAGATTCACTTCCACAGCTTGATGATTCGCTATCACTAGCTGTGTCTTCCATCTTTAGTGCTAGACCTTTGGCTTTCTTATCCTTGTGTTCCTCATCAGCAATACGAGACATATCCATCTCATATTCTCTCGCTTTGCCAAACAGCTGCACTTGTGATTGCAGCAAAGATTCTTTGATTCAGTTATAGCAGTCACAGTGGATTGCCACTTTCTATTTAGAGACTTCAGAATCTTGACATTCACTTCTTCTTCTTCGAAGCTCTTGCCAAGTCCTTTGAGATGGTTGATGATGTGTATGAACCGTTTCTGCATCTCCATTATGGACTCTCCTTGCATCATTCTGAAGGTTTCGTACTCTTGGATCAAGGTATTCTTCCTTGCCCTTCGTACTTCAGTTGTACCTTCATGAGTTACCATGATGAGTTCCCAAGCTTCTTTTGCTGTTATACAAGCAGAAATTCTAAAAAATTCATCAGAGTTAAGAGCAGAATGTATTATGTTTAAAACTTTAGAATCATTTTCAGCTCTCTTAATTTCCTTTTGTTCCCACTTATCAAATGGTTTTTCAATCTCTTTTCCATCAACTATGTGTGTGGGAATTTTGAAATCAGTTACAACAGCTTGCCAAATGTTTCTATGTACAGACTCCATAAAGATTTTCATTCTTACTTTCCAAAATGGATAGTTATCTCCACAAAACAGAGGAGGTCTGTTAATAGAAGCACCTTCAGCAAATGGTAATTGATTACTGACCATTATGGATCAAATTCTAGAGCAACTTACTAGAAGTAGCTCTGATACCAATTGATGGTCCCTTTGGGTGAATCTAGAGGGGGGTGAATAGATTCTAGTTCACTTTGGCCTATTTTTTTGTGAGTTTCAAATTCCTTTTAATTCAAACCAAGTATATTCAAGTTTATGCAGCAGAAATATCAAAGGAATATTCAATAGCAAGTTTGTAATCAATTTTCAGTTTATACAATGTGTATATCTACTCTTCCCAATTTTAGTTGATTACCAAGTTAATTACTGAGTTAATTACCAAGTTAGTTACCAAACAAGTTGCAGTATATAATCAATGATAGAGCAATGTAAGGTAAATGGTAATGAGTATAAGGTAGAAGAAAAGTGCACAGTGATTTATACTTGGTTCACCAATCGCCACATCCATCCGGTCCAATCCAACAACTGTTGCAATTGGTTTTCCACTATCAAATGATCCCTTTTGTGTTCTTTTACATTCACTCGCAACAAGCAACACAAAAACGAAATCAAAACACCCAAACCAGTTCTTTAACCCAAAGAATCATGCTTCTTCACCGATTTTGACACACCCAAAATCAAACCTTTGAGAAAACACTTCTCAAACTCTTACTCTATCCAGAGAGACCTCTCTCCTAGAGTAATAACTCAACAATCAAATAGATAAACAAAATAGATCAGTTTAGAAAACACCTGGAGTGTAGATTCTGATCATAATCAATAGAACAGTGAATACCACCCAATGAATGAAATGAATCAAGTTGCCTTTTCTTAAAACTTTCTTCAAGAACTCTTGAAGTTCTTTCTCTTTGAGAAAATGATAAACTCTCTTAGAGAGGATTTGAAAGTGTAAAGCTTTTCTCAAAGTGTATTTCAAAGTCTCAAATCTGTTTTCAAAATCTGTGTTAAAATCTTGTTCTTTGATTTTCAAAATGGCCTCCATTTATAGAATTCAGAGTGGAGCCTCATGGAGCTCGTATTTTGAAAACTTGGAGCCTCCTTTGTTGAAAAGTTGGAGCATTTTAATTTCAGAACGTTGGAGCCTCAAAAATTGACTTTCTGGAGTTTTAAAATTGATTAGAACAAGTGGGGAATCAAGTGGGATGTTAGAAAACTCATTTCGTGCAACTTTTAAACATTCTTCATGGTGGTAATCGATTATACTCGTGGTAATCGACATTACTCCCAGAGATTTGCAATTCTCGGTGAGTTTCTCAAGATGGTAATCGACATTAATCGACATCGCTCGTGTAATCGATTACCACCCAATGATAATCGATTACTCCAGTGCCAAATGGATTTCTGGACTTTGTTTTCCCTCTGTTACTGTTGGTAATCTATTACCAACTGTTGGTAATCGATTACTTCAGTTAAATAACAGTTTTTCAAAGCATTTTCAAGTAGGGAACTCAAACCATTTGAACACTTGAGAAATCACACAAGTTTGCTAAACTCTCTAGGGTATTCAAGCACAGAACAACACATATATTCTTAATCTAAAACAATCAATACATATGAAAAACTCCTAGATACATTCCATCTAAGAAAACCAAAATTACATAGACATCAAAATCAAAAACACCAAGAGAGACTGTCCAAAGCCTCATCAAGCTTTAGTTCCAACAGTTTTCATTAAGAAGCTTGTAGAGATTACCATCTCTCTCCCTGTGTGCTATTACCATAGCACCGCTTATGAGCTTCCAGGATGTTCTAGTAAATTTTGTCTCAAACCCTGCATCATCAGCAAGTTGGCTTACAAAAATTAAATTTCTAGCCAGCTTTGGTATATGTCTCACTCGTTGCAACTTCAACTGTCTCCCATCTGGCATGTTTATCAGCACATCTCCTTTACCAATTATGTCACACGGTTCATCATCACCAAGATACACCTTGCCGAAATTCCCGTGCTCATAATTAAGGAAATACTCTCTATTAGAAGTAGCATGAAACGACGCACCAGAATCTAGTATCCACAGACAGTCATCTTTGTTGTCATAACACATAATCAGTGCTTCATTTTCCGAACCCGATTCATTAGAGACATTCATCGAACTACGGCTTTTGTCATTATCATCCACTTTTTTCTTCGGTGCTCTGCAGTCACGCTTGAGATGACCTTTCTTCTTGCAATTCCAAAGCAGTTAACCGAGTACTTCTTGATGACTTCTTTGCGATCATGACCGTCCATTTCCTCTGCCATTACCCTCTTGAAGGATCTTCCACGTTCCTCGGATTCGAGGCAATACCGAAACATCACCAGACGAGTTATTCTTTCTCCATGTATCTTCATCAAGAAGAACCCCTACTACATCCTCAAACTTGAGAACATTGGACCCTGAAGAGTTACTCACCGCCATAACCAGACTATCCCAACTATCAGGTAAACTTGACAGAATAACAAAGGCCAAAACTTCATTTTCAAGGTTTATACCCACGGATTCTAGCTGACTCGTGATGGTATTGAAGTCACTCAAATGCTCTTGCATGGATTTATTTTCAGGTTTCTTCATATTAAACAATCGTTTCATCAAGAATACCTTGTTTGACGCTGATGGTTTCTCGTACATCCGCGCTAAAGCCTTCATTACATCTTGTGTTGTCTTTTCCTTGGAGATGTTGAAGGCTACCGGCTGAGACAACGAAAGCCTGATTGCACCCAGAGCTTTTCGATCCAAGATCACGTCCCATTCCTTGTCTTCCATATCTTTTGGTTTGCTATCCTTGCCACCGAGAGGCAAATACAAATCCTTCTGATATAGGTAATCTTCGACTTGCATCTTCCAAAATCCGAAATTCGAGCCATCGAACTTCTCAAATCGTATCTTTCCGTCATCTGCCATTGCTCCCACTCAAGAAAGAACCCCGTGCTTTGATACCAGTTGTTGAATTTTAACGCGGTACCAGCAAGAGCAATCACCATAGAAATTGCGTAAATAATCCACAAAAGACACACAGATTTAACGTGGGAAACCCTCAAGGGGAAGAAAACCCACGGCCGCGCCAAAACAATAATCCACTAATCACTCAGTATTCAAAATTACAAGAAGTCAAGAATGGTGCTATGCATGCCTATTTATATACAGTTAGACAGCTAAGATTAAAGCTGTACAAACCAAAAACAGCCACAAGAGCTTCGCCGACTAGGATCAAAAGTCAAATCTTTCCTTTGACCAAATCAGTTCCATCCATAACACAGCCATAGCTTCACTTACCAGTGACTCTTGAAACAATGCTTGATGGCTAGGAAATAGCCATAGCCATTCGTCAAACATGCGAAGGATTTCGAACAAACCCCAGCAAGAAGGGATCCCCCTTACAAACACAAAGGCAATATTCAGCAATTGAATCATGAGTCCCCGACAAATATCAATGAAACAATCATCAGAAGCAGAAGCAGAAGAGAACCCTGAGAAGACGCGATTACAGAGTCGACGCTCCCCGGGAAGTAGTGTCTCAAGAGCGATCGAGTAGCCCTAATCCGTCTCATAATAATGTAATCTTCAAATTCCATTCCTTCACGTTTCCCCTCGATGTTGATCTTTGGCAAGTCCAGTAAACTTGTTAAGCACTCCTGTAGGCTTCCCCTCCGCCAATTACAGTATAACTCCAAGCACTCTTGGGCAAATCCCATGTCCATCATGATCTTTATGGTTTCCCGAAGTTTGTCAATTTTTCCCAATGGTAGAGAATCGATCACAAAGTTATGGTCGATTTCTGGAAGTCCAGAATTAACTTCAACAAGGTATTCCTTCACATGCTTAAAAACCAAGTTGGTGAGCTTTGAGTTGCCCTGCTGAAGCTCCGTTATACAAGCCATGAGTTGTTGCATCGAGCTAGCATCATCGGTACGTACCGAATTCATATCAATCACTACTGAATGCTCATCTTGGAGTGCAAGATTCTCGTATGATGTGATATCTAAGGAGGAACGAAGAATAATAAGGCCATAGCTGAAACCTACTCCAACAATAGTTAATGCCAACTTAATCTTTACGAGTAGTACTATTAGACATCCCAGGAAAAAATATAAAAGATCCACTTCAAATCCACACCGAGTTTGCTTTGAGAGGCTGAGTGACATGACAGCAAAAGCAGCGCAAGAAATGACGCTATATACATTTGGTTTCCCATTCAAGGCTTTATCAGCGAAATAGGAGTACACAGATGTGATGGTCAATACAAGAAATGCTGCATGAGCTTTGAATGGGGGACTGGTTGAGAGTTGACTTACCTTGGCAAACAGAGTCCAGAGGCAGATGAAGACGCTAAGAACACTGTAAAGAAAGATCTTGAACAAGCTCCACTCTCCGAATAGATAGTTGAAGGAGGAACTGAGAGTATAACAAACAAGTCCAACAATAGTTGAAACTAAACCTACAAGTTTCCATACTGCTACCTGCCTCAGCCATCTAGTGACTTTGATGGTTAATGGTGTCATGTTTTCTCTGAAATGATTCAGAATTGCTGTCACAAAATAGTATATAGAGATTAGAGAGCAAGCGATTTCCGCGTAGGATGAGAAACTCACCCGTTTCTTCACATGAAATTTCGAGGAAAGGGATAGAAAGCCTGCTCCCGTATAACAAGTATTATATTCTCTTTCACGCTTACTATATTTTGGAGATATTTTGAAGGAACTAAAAGTCTAAAGCAACTCCGCCACTCGTTGCTATATAATCTTGAGTTGAAACATGATGTTATTGTAAAATTATTCTTAATTAAATTATAAATTTACTTTGTGGAGGTTTGAATTTTTCTTTTCAAAAATGTATTCTTAAAATTTCTTAAACAAAAGAATAATCAGAGTCATCAAAGATTATGACAGAAATTATATTTGAATTTGATATTTGTTTTTTAATTATCATTGTAGTCGATAGTTACTTGCGCGTGTTAAAGAAATGTGGCAAGAATGATAAAAAAATAAAAATAAAAAGGGCAGGTGTCACAATTTTAAATAAGGATATTAATGTCATTTCAATTCCAAATTACTAAACGTTTATAAACATCTATGCAAATTCTACAAAGCCGATTCTCTTAATCGTTTTTCAAGTTGCTAGTTTTAAAACGAATTTATGCAAGTGTACTGGAGTTACTCTAATAATGTATTTAGTTTCTTTTAAAATCAATTCTAATTCTTTTAAAATGATGATAACAAAAATTAAATAATTTAAAGTATTTATTTATTCTTTTAATCTTTAATATGATTTTAAAATTAATTTTGATAGAATAAAATCTCATCCAAACATAATAAATCTTTTTCTTTTACAAAACACATTAAGTCTTAAGCGCCCTATAAACACCGAAGATAAATGAAATAAACGAAAATTTTTCATTATTAATGGTAGAAGATTTTGAATAATATAAGTAAAATTTGATTTATAACTCAGTGATTTTAAGAGGTCTTTGGGTCCAATAACATAGTTGTAATCTTACATTACATAGGAATGACAAGGATATCATGTTTAGAAGTAGTTCTTCTATAAGATTTTTATAAAAACTTCTAAAATATATATTTTATTAAAATATTAATAATTGAAGAAACTTAAGAACTTAAAAAGTTCATATTGAAAATAATATTAAAATGAATACTTGTATTTTACATGATACTAAAAGATATTTGGGTTTTATCTTTTCATATTCGAATTACTATAATACTTGCATCCTACCTGGTACTAGAGGAAAAAAGAAAATGATTTAAAGAATCTGAAATAGGTTTTTGCATTAGAGATTGTTAAGCAAGACAAAAAATACTATGTTATTGCGTACTAAAGAACTAAATTATTTTAGGAAAATTTAAATTTAACTATATTTTTAAGATAAGTTTGATCTTTTTAATTAGAGGTGGGAAAAATCTAGACTGTGACTTGATTTATTTTGTAAATAAACTTTGAAAAACATATCTCATTAAAAGATTTTGTAAATATACCTTTATAAATAGACATGAATAAATTATTTTTTTATGAAATATAAATTAGACCAAACTTTTTAAATGAGTTAAACTAAATAAAAAAATAATTTATTACAAATCACAATTTAAAATTATAAATCTAACCTATTAAATATTAAATTTGACCTACCCTAATTTTATATCAGCCTTACTTCTAACAAATTCATTGGGTCTCTATCGGCTATTTACGTGAAAATCTTTTCTAATCCTTCAAAAATAACACCCAAATAATGTTATTTATATTAACCTAAATCTTTTTTTAAGTGCTTCAAATCTTAAAAATATTCTTTAAGTTTAAAAAGTCTTAACTTAATTCTTTATATTTCTAAATTATTATATTTTAATCTTTTAAATAATTTTTCATTAACAAAAATTAATTTTACATTATAATAACTAACTAGATACAATGCTAAAGTTACAACGGACCGTTAATAAGAATGTTAAATATAGCGGAAAAATAAGCTTCAATTTTAACATTAGGCTTCCAGCTTAATTATCCACTGATTCCCTGAAACAAATCATTGAGTCTCGCTTGAATGTCCACAGTTTCATACTTAACACACTTATCAGCACGCTTACCAAGCTCTGGAACACTCTTAAACCACCCAACAAAGTTAACATACGCAGGCAACAGGATTTTCTCAAGAGAAATTATCATTTCTTCCCTGAGCTGCTCATCAAACACAAACCACGAAGACTGCTCCCTGCATATCTCCTCAAACAGCAAATTAAACGACTTGAGCCTCTCCTTCATTGACTTTGCCAAGCCATTAGAGGGCACTGAGCCATTACTATCCACCATCAGAATCTCCAGTATCTTATCCCACGAACTTCTCTGATAATGTGTATGAAATTGTCGAATTTTTTCTGCTTGTTTTGTGATCCAATCATTCTCCAAAAGGTTTCCCAATTCAGTACCTTTGGTCTTCGTAACAATGTACGACCTATTATTCATCATGAAAACATAGCACAATGCAGGGTCGTTGTAAATCTTGGACTTATCTTCCAAATTGCTCTCCAACAACTCCATAATCTGATACACTTGCATTAACATAGAACAAGAAGAAGACGAATCAAAAACTTGCTCTAGGGTCTGCCTTGACTGGCAAGCAACACGGAGATAGTTCATCACATATCGATTAATCGGATGAATCGTGCCACCGGGAACTGCATTACTATTCGTATCTCCGCGAATCATACTCTCCAATTCCAAGAAAATGCCTTTAATTGCTTCCCCCAATCTATTCAAAATTGTAACTGCATCATTCCTCAGGTCAGGAAACAGAGATTCAAATTCTGGAATTAGGTCACGCAGTGTCTCGAACACGTCCAGGATTCCAAACAATCTTTCTGGTGAACGGCTCCCAATCGCCAGGGCTTGAGCGAAATTCAACAATTGATTGGCAGATTCCTTGCAAATATCCATGAACGACATATCTGCTGTTTTGGTATCGGATTCTCCGAAGTAGATAGAGTCACAGAATCGCCTCTCTCTGGGGAAGAGGACTTTCAGAGCAATATTTGAAACTTTAGTCCACCGTTCAATTTCGTCTCCAAGATTTTTCCACAGAATCTTGTGAACATCCTCGATGCTCCGCTTCTGTAACCCTAATCTCCAGATACTTTCCTCCAAAAATCCCCTTCTGTGACTGATGTACACGTCCAACCACTCCTTCCCCAATCCGCAGGCAAACATTTGTTTCGCAATCTCACGAAGGTTGTCGATTTTCCCCAATACTGCAGCATCCATGATGTTGTTGTGTTGCCCCGCAGAAGTACCTTCATACAAGTTATGGTCTAGCACTGCAAGTTCAGAATTATCTTCAAGGTATTTCTTCACATGCTCATGAAGCATGTTGCTGCTATTCGAATTGCCCTGCTTAATATCCTCCATAAAAGTCATAAGTTGTTTCATCATACTAGCAATATCAATAGGTTGCTCCACTGAAGTGCCTTCAGCTAAGTCATGTGTTGTTGAATCAACACCAGTACGAACCAGTTGTTGCGAATCGACATCAATAACTACTGAATGTTCATCTAGGATTCCATGATTATGGTATGAAGTGGTATCTAAATAGGAACGAAGAATAATAAGCGCATAGCTGAATCCTACTCCAACAATAGCTAATGCCAACTTAAACTTCATTAGAAGTACTATGAAACATCCTAGGAAAAAATAAAAAAGTTCCAGCTCAAATCCACAGTGAGTTTGCCTTGACAGGCTAAGGGACATGATAGCAAAAGCAGCACAAGAAATCAAGCTATATGCATCTGGTTTTCCATTCAGAAGTGTATCAGTGTAATAGGAATACACAGATGTGATAGTCAAAACCAAGAAAGACAAGTGTGCTTTAAACCCTAGACTTGTTGATCGTTGGCATACCTTCGGGAACAGACTCCCAAGGCAGATAAAGAAACTCAAAGTACTGAAAAGAGTGATCTTCAATAAGTTCCACTGTCCAAATAGATTGTGGAAGGAAGAGCTCAAAGCATAACAAAGTAATCCAACGACAGTTGAAATAAAACCCAGAAATCTCCATACATATACCTGAGTTAGCCATCTGGACATTTGGATGGACAAAGGCATCAGATTTTATCGAAAGCCAGCAAAAATTGCTTTCACAGACAGATACCGCACTTTTTTTGCGCATGATGACAAACCTATCCTTACTTTATACGAAACTTGGAGTAAAAGGACTAAAATAACCCGGGTTTTGGTAATAAATTACATTTCGTTTTTAAGCCTACAGTCAATGAATGACCAATGAGCAATATGACTTATGATTTTTGTCACACTTATGAAAATGTTCCATACAGGGTTGATTTCTAAGAATATTTTTAAGACAAAATGATAACTGTTGTCTTAATGGACACGGTTAAGAAACTACAAATGGAAAAGTTTTAATAGCATTGCTTTACTAATTTATTTTTCTTTTACATTTAACCATAGTCTGAATACTAAATATATTTTTTTTAATATTTTTTAATCAATATCCTTAAAACATTGATTATCTATTTTTAATCAAGTTTGTAATGTGCAAATATTCGTGGTTTTTTTTTTATCTATTTTCTCTCAGAAGGAATCGGGGGAAGATTGCAAGGGACGGAAAGGAGGGAACAATTATGCTACAATGCATAAACCACTTCATGAATTAACATGTACACCAGCCTTTTATCTCTCTTTAGCTACAACAAAATAAAACAAAAGCAAAAGTTGAAAAATAAAATATCGTCCGGCCCCAATCAAATCCGATTGACCCAAAATCCGTTATTGGTTAGAACAACCCATTAGCTTAAGCTTTTCCAGAATACAAAATGTCTTTCTTGAACTAACGTAAGATTTTATTCTTTTTTAAATAAAAAATGGCATACAAAGACATCACGGTGTTATCAAACATACATCCCTGTGAACCAGGTGTGGTACAAGTGATAGTTGCTATCAGGGATGAAACGTAAATAAGAAATAAAAACAGAACTTGAAAATTCACGAGATAGGTAGTAGCTATCAGTTATAACACACCCGATGATCTAACGTAAATAAGAACTTGAAAAGTTACAATAGTTTGTGGATGAAGAAATAAAACTTCTGACCCTCGAGGGACTAGGACCAAACAGAAACGTTCATATATGATAAAACGTAGTACAAAATTGCTAGATGTTCTATGCGCTGCGCAAAAGAAGAGTAGATGAAAGTAACGAGCAATAAGAACCACCTTAATGTTACAACAGAATCGATAACTTTGTAACTCAAACGGCTCTTAAGTTCAAAATCCTTTTCAATCCTCTCCACAAAGATGCTAGGCAGAATAACATACAGTAGTATTTATAGTACAAGACTACAAATCCTTAACAACTACATTTGTGGTGACAAAAGCATTGTATTTTAAATTTTAATTACACTACAAATACACACGAACAACTAGTAGCAGCTTCATCTTCACTTTCGGCTACCAGCTGATCCACTGCTTCCCTGAAACAATTCATTGAGTCTTGCTTGAATGTCCTCAGTTCCATACTTTACATACTTATCAGCATGCTTACCGAGCTCAGGAACACTCTGAAACCTCCCAACGAAGTTCCCATAAGCAGGCAACAAGATTTTCTCAAGAGAAATTCTTATCTCTTCCCTAAGCTGCTCATCAAACACAAACCACGAAGACTGTTCCCTGCATATATCCTCAAACAGCAGATTAAACGACTTGAGCTTCTCCTTCATTAACTTTGCCAAGCCATTAGAGGGCACTGAGCCATTACTATCCAACTTCAGAATCCCCAACACCTTATTCCATGAGCTTCTTTGATAATGAACATGGAATTGCCGAACCTTTGCTGCGTGTTTTCGGATCCAATCATCCCCTAAAAGGCTTCCCAATTCACTATCTTTGGTTTTCTGCACAATGTACCTCCCATTATTCATCAAGAAAACATAGCACAATGCAGGGTCCTTGTAAATCTTAGACTTTGCTTCCAAATTGCTCTCTAACAATTCCATAATCCAATCCATTTGCACTGATAAAGAAGACGAAGAATGCACTCTATCATCAAGCTTGGGATATTCTTTCAACCCATAGTCCTCAAAAACTTGCTCCAAGCTCTGCCGGGACCGGCACGCGGCACGGAGGTAGTTCATCACATAGCGCGTAATGGGATGAAGTCCGCCACCGGGAACGGCCATCTTCGCCGGATCACGGCGAATCAAATTCTCCAGCTCCATAAATATCCCCCTAATCGCTTCCCCCAATCTCTTCCAAATAGTAATCGCTTCATTCCTCAGCGACACACTGTACTGATCGGTAAACAGCGCCTCAAACTCCGGAATTAGGTCACGCAGCGTCTCGAAAACGTCGAGGATTCTGAACAACCGTTCCGGCGACCGGCTTCCAATGGCGACGGCATCGGCGAAATTAAGTAACTGAATTGCGGATCCGCGGCAGACTTCCATGAAGGAAAAATCAGCGGCGGAGGCGAATCCGAAGAAAACGCGGTCACAGAGTCGACGCTCGCTGGGGAAGAGGATTTTGAGAGCAACGTTGGCAGCTTTGATCCATTTCTCAATTTCGTCTTCAAGGTCTTGCCACGTCATCTTGTGAATTTCTTCGATGCTGAGTTTCTGTAACCCTAATCTCGAGAAGCTTTCTTCTAAGAATTCTCTCCGGCAACTGCTGTACACGTGAGAACACTCCTTCCCGAAGCCGCCGGCAACCATTCGTTTCGCGATCTCGTGGAGGTCGTTGATTGTTCCCGACGGAAGAGCGTCGATGACGATGTCGAAGTCGGTTACCGGCAGCGCCACCGGAATCTGCTCCTCTTCGTCTCCCTTTCCATCATCATCTTCGTCGTCGTCCTCTTCATCGGAGTCCAACGGTAAATTTGACTCGCCGTTGCGGTAGGTGCTCCCGGAGAGGCCAAAGGACTCACCGCCACGCTCCATGAGCGAGCGGAACTCGTCCTCGAGGCGGAACATGGAGTGCTGGAGCATGTCCTCGGCGCGGACGAGGCACGCGGCTACGGACTTGTCGGCGGCGAGGTGGTTCCACTCGGCGACGGCGGCGACGAGCTCGTCCACGGCGTCGAGGAACGCGGCGGCGTCAGCGGCGTCGGCCCAGATTGGACGGTCGGAGGAGACGAAGTGAGAGATCCGTCGGTCTAAAGATTTGAGGGAGTGATCCAGTGCAGCGCAGCCTCTGGAGTCGGAATCTGCGCCTTTTTCAGAAAGATTCTCTCTCGAGAACCTTCCATCGAAGTTCGATAGTATTTGGAATATGTCATCGGACATGGTGTTGTTGTGGCCCAGAGTTTTTGCTATGTGCCGCGCCACAGCGAGTAATTTCTCCTCTCCGTTTTCGGACATTTTTTTGTTAGTTCATGACTTGCACTGAGGAGAAGAGGGAACAAGAACCAAGAAAGGGAGCAGAGAAATTTGGAATGACGTATATACCCCTTGGATGACGCGGTTTGTTGAATAAGTGGAGGGTATTAGTGGAAAAAGGACAACGCGGAGAAAGAGGGATGAGACCAGAGAAGAAGATAAAGTTGAGTAAACGTGGGTGGCGGTTTCTTTGATTGATAGTCGTTGTGAAATTTTGCTTTTTTCTATTACTTTTGTGTGTTTATTGGTTGATTTTAGAACTTCATAATCACAAATTCCAACGATGTTATTTGGTCTTTTGACCTTTGACTGGATCTTTTATTGCAAAACTAGAAAAATTATGAACTGGTGAAAAAAAAAAAAAAAAAATTGGTGACTTGAGTGTTTGATGAATAGTATTATTTTATTTTTCCTAAGTTGGATTTTTTGTGTCACTTATTTATATTTTAGTTATTATTTATTTAGATTTAGTATATATCTTCTCGGAACCCAGTTTGTGATCATTTGATTGATACATTGTTGTTCCTCGTTTGTCCGTTCTTTTTGTTTTAATCTACCAATCACACTTTTCAGGGGTTGTCAAGTCGTTTTCAATGAGAAATACCGCAGATTATTTAAGAGGAAAATCCACTAAGATTATTGTTTAATTTAACCACTAACATGGGTATAAGTTTGTAAATTTTATAAGTAAACAACTCAGGAATTAAAATAATCTATGACGTTGAATTTTTGTGTTGGTGTATTACATACTTGAAATAAAGAATTATGAGTCAGATATTTCTCTGATAGCACTTTTAAAAACAAATGTTTCTTTGATATCATAAGATATTTCTGAAAAAAATAAACCATAGTTTCTGCATACCGTGATATTTTAAACTTAGTGACTTTTTTACTCTAGGTATGCCTTAATGGTATGAATTGCTTAACAGTTTCATTTGTTATTGTATATTGAAAAAATCATAATTTTCTTTTTACACCGATAAACAATTTTTGTCATTAATTGACAAATATATGTTCAGTTTAAACTTTAGATATCATTTCATATACCCGCATGACATCATCCAGACAACACTACTTGTTTTTCTTTTTTCTTCTTTTTTTCCTTTGGATGAAACCAACCAAGGACAATTTTGATTTGAGCTTTGTTTTAACGCAGAAAAATGGCATGTGCATAAGTGCATTTTGCAGATCCCAAAAGAAGAACTGTCATCTAATTGTAATGTCACCGGGACCATTGTTTCAGGATATATAAAAAGACTTTTGAAAAATTGCCGATGAAAATATTATATAGTTATATTTATAATAATTTGTTCAAAAATATATTTACAGGAATAATTAATTTTAAAGAATTCAAATTATTCGTGTTTGCTTTATTTTCTATTTTAAAACTAGAAAATTGATATGTTTTATCCTCGTCTACAATTTCTAGAATTATAATTTTATACCTTTAAATATTTGGCTACAACTTATTAAATAACACTAAATATTAATTATAAATCCAGAAGTATAGAACAGTTGCACTCGTATATTTAGGAAAAATAAAGAGATATATAAATAAATGGAATGGTTTTCCATTTTTTTATTCTTTATTGTGTATTGTTTATATATTTTATAAAAATGTTTATATTTAAACAAAAATAACATAAGAAGAAGTTGTGACTTGATATTGTAACAAATTTTGTTAATAAGAAATTATTATAATCTATTAACAAGAAGTTGTTATGATATTATGACATTATCCTTCTCAATTAAGAATATGGAGATTCAAAATGTCTAACTTATTCAAGAACGTTTAAATTATGGCTTTCTAGAAGCTTGTGTGAAGATATTTTCTAGTTAATTACTTGTAGGATATCAAACTTGTTCAAAAACCAACATCCACTAATCTCTAGTTGACCTCTTCAAGATTCAATCGAGTCATGATTAGTGATCCTGTTCCACTTCAGTTCTGATTATGTCCCGTGCAACTGTTTTTCCATTATTTCTCGGACAGTTTCCCACCATTCTGGGTATGACTAGATAGCAAAATGTTTCATTGTGTCCTACCTTATTGTAACCTTATTGTAATGTGTGCAAACAGTTTTAATTTTGTTTTCACGCCTTCTAATCTTCACGCTTGTTTGAACGTCCATGGGCATGACTTCTGGACACTCTTTTCTTTCTCTGGTGATGTTTTTCACTTATTCTTCTTGTACAATAATCAAGTACATTTTTTCAAGGATAGTATTGGGTCTATAGCGAACAAGTTGGAACAAATTGTTTCATATATTGTGTCATCTAGTCTCATTAAGAAGGTGTGACACCTTTTTTCTTCCTTGGTTTTTCAAGCCTTGTCACAAAGTCATGTGTGCACTTTTATAAGTACATATCACAAGGACAACTAAACCATACCACAGTGTCTTCAACTTTCTGTAATAGGTTACTATGATTAGCCATCTCTGTTTGCATTGTGTCAGTTTTAGTAATTGATGAATTTGTGGGCCATTTACGATTGAGACTCTTTCTTTTATGTCATCTCATACCCTCTTAATAGTTTCAAAGTATTACATGATTGTTAGGAGAGTTGGCTCAATTGTATTAAAAATCTGTGACACCAATGTGGCCTGAACAATCCACTAATCTTCCAAGTTTAAAAAATCATTGTTCGAGTTCTGCTCTAATTCCGTCAATGAAGCCCAATTTTCTTCGTTCTTACAAAAATTTCTTCATAGTTCAAACTCATTCATCATAATTCTCATTATTATGCTCCTAGCGATTACATCTTCAAAATTATCGTTAAAATTTAATTCATACTGTAAAGGCCTTGTCTTTTAAGCATCTTCATTTCTTGAAAATTTCAAAATAAATATCACCTCCGTTTATTATGGTCGTTATGTTTAATTCTCAAAGTTTCAATTGACCCTGATACCTAATAAATGAAATGATTTATCATTATTATATCCTTTACTAATATATTATTTATATACACATAGTTATTCTAAGAAAATCTGTAAGCCTTAATGCTTTAAACAAATTTTATTAACAATCTATTCATAAAAAATTAAAATTAACAAAAAAACTATTACGATATTGTATCAAGCTTTATCAGCTCTAAACAAACTTTATTAGTAATGTTAATAAGAAATTATTACTATAGGTTAACAAGAAATTACTACAATAATATTGTGTTATTAAAATCAAATTGACTTTGATAACGAAATTAACTTTCTACCGTAATATTAAATTTAATTTATTATTGAATAGTTACTTTGATAGTATTCAAATTCATTTTAAAATTTGTAGAGTAAAGTATCTAAACTATTAATATAATAAATTTATTATTAAATCTTGTAAATTGTTCGCACTAAAAAAATTAATTTTAAAAGAAAATATTAATATACTATTATGAACTCTTAGTCTTATTTATAATTATGATATTTATCTTAAACATTTTCAATTAGATAAAAGCCTTTCAAAGTTTTCTTTAAATAAATTTACATATTATAGATTTTGTTTACAAAATAAAAACCTATGTAACATGCATCATGGTATTGTAATCGAAAATGAAAATCCCATATTTTAGTTTTACATTCCAAAAAAATCTTTTTAAAATGTAAAAATAAGATGTACACTGAATTTGTTCGGGTGGAGGAAGAGAATCCTTTATTGAAGCTCAACCCCACTGGTTCTACGCGTCATATAACTGAAACTATATATACTCAAGAGTCAATGGTTAACAAGAGAAAAGATAAACAAGGAGAAAGACTTATTGTTGCTTAAAAATATAAAATAAAATTCTTTGCACTTATCTTAGAATAATTGTTTGGTGTTCCATTTCATTTCAGGTTCTTATTTATCAATGTAATCTTAACGTCTCATTATATGATATTACGATTTTACATTGGCATCAGCAATGGTCTCCAATCCGAATTTAACAATTATTGCAGCCGAATGGTGATATTGTTAATGGTTACACGTCCTCTAAGTGCCTTTTTTCCTTTAGTACCAAATGGGTGATTCACCAGGGCTCATTCATTCTTTCATCCAACCTTTGCACAAGAGCTTATATACTTGCTCGGAAATTTTTTTTTCTTGAGGTGTAGTCCTATAGGATGGTTGATTCGGTTGTATCAAGTATATTTGAGATCCCAATCCAAGAAACACGAATTTTCCCAATCTATCTTGAACACAACTTTAAATTGTAGCCAAGAACCATATCAAGACACTGGCAACTCTTGATTGAGGATGACTCTTCTCGGCTTGGTGTCCACAATTTGAGGTTGAAAGGTTGAAGAATGAGATTTACGATGCGCAAGTAGAAATAGAATAATGGAGTGTTTGTAGAATGTTGAGATGTCATGGAGAAGAATCTTCAATAAACCTTGAATTGAAGCAGAGTTCTACTAACCTTTGATAAGATTTTTGAATATACAACTCACACTTAAGAACTCTTTCTCTAAGCAAAAACTAACAAAATGGTATTGATGGTCCAAAGATTGTTCACAAGCAAATGAAATGGACTTATGCAGAGGTTTGAAAGCTTCTAATGAAACATGAGCCTTAATGCGCTTGAGGCTTGGAACTAATCCTTAAGGCTCTCTAAGCATTCAAATCTCATTAAGAATCCAATATTCTTACGATAAAGTTTATAAGTAATTACCGACTTAATCCTTTAAATAAGTCATTTCAAATGAAAATTAACAATATTACAAATATTAAATTCAAGGTTCAGGACCTAGTTATTAATCATAAGAATATAACTTGGTCTTTATTTTTTCATTATCCTTCAAAGCCATACTTCATCTTGATGCTTTCTAGTCATATTCCTGATCACTCTACTACCGAAACCTTTATGCTTTGAGTCCATAATCTTATTACCAGTTGTGCCATCATGATAGTCATAAAATGAACATTAGTAGCGTGTGAGGAATCCACCCGAGAAGTAACACCATTGATTCCTAATAAATGCGAACCACTTTCAATGTCTTGTTGATGTACAACTTGGGGTCCATCGTACACACTTCTCGGTAGAGCATCCAAAGTGGAACGAAGAATGACAGGAGAATAACTGAAACTCCCTCCAACAATAACTAACCATAATTTAACTTTCATGAGTTGTACGGTTAAAACACCACAGAAAAAGTAAAGAAGATCAACCTCGAATCCAAAGTGATTGAGTCTTGTAAAGCATAGAGACATGATAGCAAATGCAGCAGATGAAACCAGACTAAGTGCATCTGGTTTCCCTTTCACTTGTTTATCCAAGTAAAAGAAATAGATATAAGTGGTCAACAAAACCAAAAATGCCGTATGAGATTTCATTCGGAGAGAGGTGGCATGCTTCATCGCCTTTGCAAACGCGACTACAAGGCACATGATGAAACTAACAACAATATAAAGTATTATTTTCCACCATGTCCACTTTCCAAACAAATCATTGAAGGAGGAGCTGAGAGCGTAACAGAGTTGTCCTATAACAGATGAAACAAAACTAAATAGTCTCCATACCTTTGGTTGCTGCATCCAACTCTTAATTTTGGTGAGCATCAGAAGATTCAGAACCGTGTTCTTTCTCAACTCTCAAGCAAGACTTGCATCCAGTAAAAGAGAACTCGATAGTCGCCAGTTTGACTTGGGATGAACCCTTCACTGTTACATGGAAATTTCCAGGAAAAATAACGGAAAGTTACATATGCACACATGAGAACTAAAAAATAATAAAAATCGTATGGCTATCATTAAATTTATTATTTTTTAAATTAAAAATTAAAGAAATTATCTCTTTCAATATCTATTATCCTACGATTATCTCATTTTCTTGTTTTATTTTTAAATTTAATATTTTATTATCACTCTTATAATCATATATATGAGTTATTATCACTACGCTTCAATATGTTGTTCTTATAATATATCATCATTCATTAATATTATTATTTTCATCATTAAAATAAATTATGATAATATATATTATGATAATAGTCATTATTATTATTACCACCTCTCCTAACATAAAATAGTAGCGGTAACAATAATGTAGTTAATTGTGATAGCCAATTATAATAATAATAATCAATTGTAAAAGTAAAATATGAGAAGTGGTTAACTTGTTTTAATAAAAAAACTTCGAAGCAGTTTTCTAATACATTCTATTATCCGAGATGAATGTTTCCGGAACTTTTTAAACAACTTTGGAAAAATAAATTAACAAAATAGCCTTAATTAAACATCATAAGAACGTAGATGATGAAGACAAAGACAATATAGTTAGTTAAAAATAACAGCCAGTTATAACAATAACGGACACTACAATAATGCTAAATGTGCTCACAATAACAATGATAAAATAAATGATTGAAAAAATAAAATAAAAAATAATAATGAGATAATTAAAGAATAATAAATAATAAAGATATAATTTCTTCTTTATAAAATTAAAAAATAATATATTTAGTTATAGTCTAGCAATATTTAAATCCCAAGTCAAGGATTATTATTAATAAATCTTGTATAAAAAGCTAAAAATGTTATATATATATATATATATATATATATATATATATATATATATATATATATATATATATATATATATATATATATATATATAGCCTTGAGCCTTTAAAGGTATAAGCTGTGATGGCTTGAAGTAACACCCACCAAATGATGCGAGGAAAGTAACTTAATTACTATTCTCTAGGAGGCGATTGACCTTTCCATAGAACAACAATCATATTTAAGTGCCAGTAGAGAAATGATTGCAGGGAAGCTATAGGATCGCTAAGACCTAAGATCTTGACCCCGATACACGGAAACGAAGGCTTTCGAGAACAAATATTAAACCGGGAAGAAAAAAGGGGAATAAAGTAAATAAAGTGCGCATTATATATATATATATATATATATAATGATTTTTATATTTCATTTCAGCGCAAATCTCAATACTTCTTTTGTTTTTTAATAGGAAAAGGCAATACTTTTATATTCTATATATGTCTATCTTTATAATCTTTTAAGGCTTGAATATTTCACCAATGCATACAGACGAAATATCCAGGAATACCAACATCATATTTGAATATGCGAGACAAACTATATCAAAGTATTGATTGTTAATTGAGGAAGCCTAACTCAATTTTTCAATTCATTAAGTCTAACTCAATTAATTAAACATGATAAAATCCTTTTCTGTATTGTATGATGTCGAGTAAAATCAGGATAGTTTACTATTTTGACTTTCTTTCTTTTACATTTAACAGATAATTGAGAATCTACTGAGAGGATCTATTTCTACCAAATGTTGCAAACTGATGATTGAGCAGAACATACAAAATATTTTATTTTAAACTTTTTTTAACCAAGTATATTTTAACAGAAACACAAATGATGACAACTCGAAAACGATGAATAAGACTAACAAACAAAACCTAAGAAAAGCCGCAGGAAACCAAATAGAAGTAATGTACAACATAAAGCATGCTTTTAATGATGTGTAAGAAACGTTCTCAGAGGTACAAGTGTGAGAAAGAGCCTAAGAACCCGCAAAGAGCTTCGTCAGTTTATTGTCATGAGTAGACATTTCCGGAGTAGCACATCAATAAATAAATGAACATTTAAATTTACAGCCACAGATCAAGTGCTTTCGTCCACATATCCACGGGTATCTTCAACAACTTTTGTCCAGACATTTGCTATTTTCTCAGCATAACCCACCTATTAATTCACATATAAGCTTGGTTACATATCAGAAGAGAGCACAACTAAAGATAGATAGCATATAAAAATGGGCAAGTCAAGAAATTACAAAAGCTGACTGAAATTACACTTTTTAACTCGTTAATTTAACCATAAGATTAGAAGCACAAACATGCCTGTGAATTAAACGCAGTTAGACCACTCAATGGATGTTAGATGGTGGATGTTGGAAACCAACAAAACAGAATGAAAGATAGAAAGAACAAGGATGAATGAGTTATTGGAGATTGAAATATGAACAGAAAAGCAGAATTTTTCATGTGACGTTACATGATACTTCCAGTTTTAAATCCACATCTCTTTATATGTTGCTTAGAAGGGAATACTGAAAGTAGAATCTCAGCCGTCAAATGTTAGATATTCTGTAGGCCAATGCCACATCCCAGAGTTGCATTGATAAGAATAAGCCACCCATCATCAGGGTGGCTCTCACAAACAGCGAGTAAGAGAAGCAACAGTTTTGGACCACCAGCAACAGGGTGCACAACACCCAAGGGGTGCAAACCACCCAACGGTCACGACCCACCCAGGGGGCACAAGATCAAGAGATGCAAATCAAGGAGACATAACCCTTGGTGCAGAGATGCACCCAACAGTCACGACCCACCCAAGGGGCACAAGATCAAGAGATACAAATCAAGGGAACATAGACCTTGGTGCAGAGAAGCACCCATTGGGGCCAGGAAGTACAACTCGAGAGTGCAACTAGTGGAGAAAAGGTGTAACCCTTGGAGCCAAATCATTATAAATGAGAACAGTCACAATCATTCTAAAGGGATGTTAGACGCAATATAAATAGAAGTAAACGAGCTTAAGAAGGGGAAGGAGAAAAGAAGGATAAATATGAACTGTGGAGAGACAGAATCTCGGAAACCTATGTTGTTAAAAATATCTCAAATTTCCTATATATAATTTCTATTTCATCTTTTCCATTCTATTCTATCTTCTTTTTGTATCATGCATGCATTGAGTCCATCTTTCTTCAGGGAACTGCACCAAATTTTATGTGTGTCATGGTTGTTGTACATCTAGATAGACTTTATCAGATTAGTAAGGGCTTAACCTGTAATTATTGACTGACAATGCAACAAGCAAAGCATTTCCCACTAGGTAGAATCAACTACATCGATCAAATGACGCCATAAAGTTCTTCTGTAAAACATGTCTATTAAAATATTATTGACTTCTAAATCCTTATTAATTGTATCACATGTAGTTAGTTTTTCTTGGTCTCTCTACCCTTAGTTACAGGGCTACCTTCCATCTGATCTATCATACATGCCCAAACCGCATAAGGTGAGAATGTAAAATGTGGACAAGGAGACAACTTTAGTGCAGAACAAAACCCAGCAGAGACAACATGGCTAAATACTTTTGCAATAAAACCAACAAAAGTTTCAACTACTTTCTCGTTAAAAATTTATTGAGTTTCTGAGAGAAAATAAGGAGAGACAAACCTGTGAAAGTGAAATGTATTCAACCAACCAAATGAGATTTACAAGGTATTAATATAACTTATAAGAGAAAAAACAGAGTAAGAGTAAATGCTCTTATTCTTTACTCTACTGACATTACAAGGAAAAGATATGTCAACAAAAACAACCATAGCACCAATTCTGAATTCTGTCACCCATTATTGTTTATGCAATAAAATAGGAAGTATTTAATGTATAAAGATATAGGGTGTGGAAACCATCAAAGGAAAACATAGTTTATACTTATGGAGGCATTCAAAAAGAATAGATACATAACATACCTGATTAACTACAAATCCTTTCAACATGTTTAAAAAGTCAGCCTGCCTCTCTTTATCAAGTCTTTCAAGTTCACTCCTATTATTTTCCTGCATTGGCATCATCATCATCAAATATCCAGATACAAAGTAAACTATAAATATATTCATCATTCAAAAAGGAAATGTGAAAAACAACAACGAAATTAAGAAGAGAAAAATTAGACAAGCCAACATTTGAAGTGATATTTAGGATTGGACTTAGACATGGTAGATCCAAATATAATAATTTAAAAAAAGATGCTATCAGCAGGGGGAAATCAGTTTGAATTAAATATAAACTAACAGATGTTAGATGATGAGAAAGCAATTAAATAAATGTGAGAAAAAAATATCATCAAATATAAAGCAATGTCACAGACAGATTACTGCATAAGAAGCTCATGCATACCAATACTATCAGTACAAACCCAGGCTCAATAAAATTACGACTAATAAGGTAATAAAAATAGCCCATATTGCCAAAAAACTTACACAACTAGAAACTCCCTATACAGATGTTAGATGATGGCAGATGACCATAGAAATTTTTAAGATAACTAGAGAAAAACAAATTGATGAAAATTAATAATGAAATTTCAAATTTGAAGGATATAGAACAAGAAGCTGAACAAAACAACTTTGATGGATCACAAGAAAGAGAAACATTATCAACTGAATCAATAAGCTAACCAAGCACACCATTTTGGAACACAAACTATCCTAAAAGCATATAGCTATTTGAAGAGAAACTATCTAGCCAAAGAAACCAAAAGAATTCTAAAACGCTTAAAGCATACCTTGATCCGTTCATATTCTCTAATTGCAACGTTCTTGGCATCTTCAGTGGCTTTTATATTTTCTTGTAGCTCCTCCAACTTACGAACCCTTGATTTGTCACCCCCAAAAACTTTAGATGAGGCCGCGTCAAGTTTTTCAGCTCTTGACTGCAAAGAAGACAATTCTGATAGGAGAGTCTGCACCGTCAATAGTGCACTTGAGCGATCCGAGAATGCACTATGAACGGCCAACATTAATCCAAGATACTCATGAAGCGTGTCCTGCTATGCATAAATGGAAAATCATCAAAATATTTAGTTGGTTGCTCTTAATTTACGAAGAACATGCAACCAATTGAATATATAGTTCCCTAAAATACAAAACTAAACAGAAAATGTATGAATGAAAAATGAAGATAATTTTCTCATATACCAAATGCTTAACAGTCTGGGCATTTAACTCGCGAAACAATCTGCTAGCTTTAACAGCAGCCGTTGCTACACCTTTCATGTCAGCAGCCCGTACCCTCTGAGAGTTCAAGACAGCCTCTTCATTCTCAAATTTTGTCAATTTAATAAACGCCAACCCTAATTCGCCCATTGTCTCTCCCATATCTTGCTGTGCCTTAACAAGTGATTCAGCCTGAACCAAAATTGGTAACCATACATTCATAAACACAAACACAACATAGGAAACTACTTAAACAGACACACACAGACAACCTTATGATATGAAACTGAAACCAACATTAATCCATTGAAAACAAAATCCAAATAACACCTGTTGAGATGCACCATTGATCTGTTGCTCAAGCTCATTAATCCTTTCCTTCTTTTCCAAGAACTCCTTATCCTCCTCTACAACAGCAGGTCTTGCACCACCCCATTCATTGGCCACAGACTGCCTCAATTCCTTGAAAAGCCTCATCAAATCCCTGCCTCCTCTCGCTGGCTGCACAACCTCGTGCGGCGCAATCACACTCTCTCCCAACAACTGCTTGGGGAGCTTCGCTGCGCCATCGAGCACCCGTGATGCCACATCAGTAGTCGCCGGCAAAGGGAGCCTCCCCTGTACCTGCAAAAACACCCGAAACTCATCGCTTTTTCTGATCACCGGATGCGCCGTGAGCCGCCGCAGGTACTTCTCCAGCGCCACCCGCCGTTGCTCCACGAACTCCTGCTTCTGCATCACCTGACTCTCCACCACGCTTTTGTCCGGCCGCGGCGGCACAAAATACCCGCGGTATGCCTCCGAAAGGCGGTCGGAGAGCGTCACCACGTCGCGGAACCGGCGCCGGACTGCGAATTCGGCGCCGCCGAATTCCGGAATGTTCGTTTTTGTAGTGATCAAATAGGTCACGTAGCTGTTGTTTCCGGGGACAATCGAATTTGAAGTATCCTGCTCCTTGACGGGGTTTGAAACGGTGATATTCAAATACTCCGAACTAGACGGGGATCGAGAAAGAGAGAGTGGCGGAGACGGAGGGTCGTTGACGCCGTTAGTTTCGCCGTCGAAGGGGGAAAAAACGGCTTCGGCGTATGAGGGAGGGTCGATGTGAGAGGAATTAGGGTTTGGGGAATTAGGGAAAGTGTGTTGCGGCGGAGAGAGGAGGGGATCGGAATCAACAGGGGTGAAGAGAGGGTGGTTATGAGATTCCGAAAGCGTAGACATGGCACTGCGGTAATTAGCGGAGAATGATGATTTTTCGTTGTCATCGTCGTTGTTGTTGCTGTCGTCGTGGAGTACGAGGTTTTCCAATTCGTCTTTGGACGCGGAGAGAGGGTGGTCGTCGACGGTGTGATTTTCGGAGCCCATCATTGTGGCGAGGATTGGAATTGAATGGAATCAGAGGTGGAAAGTGGAGAGCTTGCTATGGTGTTTGGTGAATGCGTGAAGCAAGCTCGATGGGGGTTAGGGAGAGGGTGAATTGAGGGTTTGCATTGGAGATTTGGGAGTGTTGGCTAACGTGCGCCGAGGTGCAATGGTTTTGATTGTTGGAGATTTGGGATGGTGGGGTTGAAGAAGACCATGCAGGGACCAGATGGGAATGGAAGTGGCTGGCAGTGGCAAGACTGAGATTGGATCAGTGTACGTGGAAATTGAGGTTAGTGCCAATAGTTTTTCAAAGAAGATTAAGAATTTAAAAATAAAATCCCAGGTTGTTATTTTTATTTATTTTACAAGATCCGTGGTTGTTATTTTTAAATTTAACTTATCAGATTGTTTAAAAGTATTTTAAATTATTTATAAAAAAATATTTTAAATTAATAATGGTTATAATTATTGTTAAAAAAACAGAATATCATGTTAGTTATGATATTAACTAACTAATTAAGACATAAAGAATATTATATCAAAAATATTTAGAAATTAATAATGATTATAATTATTATTAAAAGAGCAGAATATTATGTTAGTTATGATATTAACTAACCAATTAAAATATAGAGAATATTATATCAAATATATTTAGAAGGAGAATATCTCATTGGACAAAATTGTATTTTTTTTATCTATTTTTCCATTTGTAATATTATTATTTTTTTTTATTTTTTTTTTCATTTGTAATATTATACATATAGTATCTGTATATAAATAATAGAAATAGATGAACGAATGAAATAGTGAATTATATTAATTTTTTAAGTTGGTATCTGAGCTTTCGATTTTAGGAGATTCTGCTTCTGCATTAGAGTTCCCGATCTTAAGAGAATTTGTTTACACATTTTTTCTTGAGCTGATGGTTCGATTTGACGAAAGATAAATTCATGAAAAGTTAGGTGGACCTATTTTGAGAGCATCTCTTAGTCGAAAATATTCAGCTACAGGGAGAGAGAGAAATGATCCTTTGTTTGTTGGGAGGATTGTTGAGATGCAAACAAAGTCATACATCAAAGAACAATGCAGCAGAACTTGAAGAAAAGAACAATGCAGAAGTTGAAGAATTTTGCTAGTAACAAGATTCTAGGGGAGGATTATTCCAGAAGATTTTGTTGTTGTAAAGAAGGGTTCGTAACTTTTTCCAAAGAAAAAAAGAAAGAAGGAAAAATTACATGTTCAAAGGTTTGTAATTTTTACCATAAAAATTATATTGAAGGGTTTGTACTTTTTTCCAGAAAAATTACACATGGAAGTGTTTGTAATTATTTGCCATAAAAATTACATGTTGAAGGGGTTGTAATTTTTACCAGAAAAATTACATCATATTGAAGGATTCGTACTTTTTCCCAGAAAAATTACACATGGAAGAGTTTGTAATTTTTTGCCATAAAAATTACATGTTGAAGGGTTTGTAATTTTTACCAGAAAAATTACATCATATTGAAAGGTTTGTTAGATCAAGGATGATTAACGTCTCAAGATTTTGATTAATTACAAGACAGACGAAACCAAGCTACCCAAGATTTGCTAAGACGAAACTAGCACAGATGGAACATGGCCCTTCAAAGTGAAGATCTGCGTCTGTCCAAAAGCCAAGCCATCAGACGATACATGCACAGACGGAAGAGGACTACTCAAAGCTAAAGCCCTTCGTCTGTCTGAAGAGTGAAGCCTTAAGACGATAGGATGAGACGAAACAACAACAATTGAAGACTGAAGAAACATTTCGTCTATCCAAAAGCTGAAGTCAAGATTGAGTCATTCGCGTCAAGATTTCAAATCTTAAGAAGTACTCATGAGAAGTATCCAAGATCAGTATAGGGATTCGAGCTTACACACCAAAGTCAAAAAGGTCTTCACCTTTTGTCACATCTCTGTACAAGTCAGAAAAAGTACTGCGCACAACCTAGTCCGCTATATCCGCTACGACTCTTCATCAATCAATCAAGTACAACTGACAACTTTTGGAAAGCTCTCTAGAAGGCTTCTCAACGACTCTCAACGACATTCAAATGAGTCTAACGGCTATTTGAAGAAGATGCCTATAAAAAGACTTCACAGCATCCAGAATCAGTTGGCGAATACGCTTCTCTCATTCCATCTTCTGAGAATTTGCTCAATTTTGTGCTAAGAACTTTATTGTAAAACCCTCTCTGCGAAGAGGAAAACCTTTGTTTTAAAACATCTTTCAAAGTCCACTTGTGTGGCAGTTTTAGCCTAAGGAGGCTGTGTTCCAAAGAATACCTTTGTTTTAGCATGAGGAGGTTATGTTCCAAAGAATACCTTTGTATTAGCCTGTGGAGGCTGGGTTCAAAGAATACCTTGGTAGTTTAGCCTGAGAAGGCTGGGAGCAAAGAATATCTTGTAATAGCCAGAAGTGGCTGGGTTCAAACAATACTTGTCAATCTTATCACGGTTTGTAGTGAAAACTCAGTTGTTGCTGGGTAACTGAACGTAGTCTTGAATAGACGAACCAATATAAAAATACTCGTGTTTATTTGTTTCGTCTGACCTAACTAATGGGGAAAATCATAATCTAACATGTTAGATCAAGATTTGTTAGATCAAGAATGTCCCTAAGTTTTGATTAATTACAGCACAGACGAAACCAGCACAGACGGAAGATGACCCTTCAAAGTTTGAAGTGTTGCGTCTGTCCACAAGCCAAGACATCAGACAGAACGTGCACAGACGGAAGAAGACTGTCAAAGCTAAAGTCTCCGTCTGTCCAAGAGTGAAGCCTTAAGACGAAAGGATGAAACGAAACAACTTCAACTGATAACACATTTCGTCTATCCAAAAGTGAAGTCAAGATTGGAGTCTCGCGCCAAGTTTTCAAATCTGAAGAAGTACTCAAGAGAAGCATCCAAGATCAGTATAGGGATTTGTGCTTACACTCTAAAATCAAAAAGGTCTTCACCTTTGTGTCACATCTCTCGTACAAGTCGAAAAAATATCGCGCGCACAACCTAGTCCGTTATATCCGCTGCGACTCTCATCAATCAATCAAGTACAGCTGACAACCTTTTTGAAAAAGCTCTCTAGAAGATTTCTCAACGACTCTCAACGGCATTCAAATGAGTCTAACGGCTATTTGAAGAAGATGCCTATAAAAGGACTTCACCACGACCAGAACAAGTTGGCGAATACGCTTATCTTCATCTATCTCTTAAGGATTCGCTCAAATCTGTGATTGTGCTTTATTGTAAACACCTCTCTGCGTAGAGGAAAACTTTGTTTTTCTAAACATCTTTCAAAGTCCACTTGTGTGGCATTTTAGCCTGGGGAGGCTGTGTTCCAAAGAATACCTCTTGTATTAGCCTGTGGAGGCTAGGATCAAAGAATACCTTGTTGGTTTAGCTTGAGAAGGCTGGGATCAAAGATATCTGTAATAGCCAGAAGTGGCTGGGTTCAAAGAATACTTGTAAACCATTTCACGGTTTGTAGTGAAAACTCAGTGGTTGCTGGGTAACTGGACGTAGTCTTGTATAGACGAACCAGTATAAAAATATTTGTGCATTTATCTTATCTGCTAGTTAGCTAACGGGGATAAATATACTTTAACGTTTATATATTAAAATCAATCTTTCAAGATAAACACTGTTTCGTCTGAACAAGCTTTGAACTCACAGACGAAACCCACAGACAAAAGGTACAGACGAAAGAAAATTTTTTTTAGAGATCACAATTCAACCCTCCTTCTTGTGATTTGTCTTTTACATAACACTCGTTTGTTAAAATCAATCTTTCAATATAAACTTGTTTCGTCTAAACCGTTTTTAAACCCACAGACGAAAGGGATAAAATTTTTTAACTAACACAATTCAAACCCCCTTCTTGTGTTTATCTTTTACAATTTGGTATCGAGTTCCGCCTTCTAAGGGTTGAGCGCTTAACAGCTGCTAGAGGAAAAGATCCATCATGGATTCACAAGGACTGTCATTCCTATCCGTAGGAGCCTCAATGAACAAACCTCTAGCGTTCTCTGGAGATGATTATCCCTAGTGGGCTGACAGGATGGAGATGTACATCAAGTCAACCCAATACAGATTATGGAATATAATCACCACAGGAGATATCCCCATTGTAAAGCCTGAAGGAGAATGGGGAAACGAAGAATACTCTATGATGGAGCTGAACAACAAAGTAAGATATGCTCTTATGTGTGCTCTCTCCAGAACTGAGTACAACAGATTCTGTGCCTACAAAACTGCTAAAAATCCATGGGATGCTCTCAAAATCTCATATGAAAGCACTGAAGATGTCAGAATGAGAAAGGCCGCTACTCTTCAAAGAGAATATGAAATGTTCTCTATGAAGAAAGGAGAGTCAATCGATATGATGTTTGGAAGATTCCAAACAATATTGAATGGACTCACTGCTCTGGGAATCACCTTCACAAAGGCCCAGAATAACATGAAGATCTTGGACAGTCTCCCACCTCCTTGGGAAGCCATGTCCATAGCTATCTCTGTTGGAAGAGATATGAAGACATTAACTCTAGACGAGTTAATTGAAGCACTAAGGGTACATGAAGTACTCTCATGTAAAAGAGACAAAATCAAAGTTCAAGAGCCTATAGCTCTCCCGTCTATAAACACCACTCCTAAAGAATATTCTGTCAAGAAGGACAGTAAAAAGAAAACAAAGATTTTGAAGGCCGATTCAACTGAATCAGAATCGTCTGATGATTCGTCTGAAGATGAAGTCTCTCTCATGGCCAGACGATTCAAAAGAATGATGATGAAGAAAGGCAGAGGCCAACGCTTCTTCAAGAAAAAGGAGAAGAAGCTCCCTGAGAAGTCATCAACCAAAGAAGAAGGCACAGAGGTTGTGTGCTATGAATGCAGAAGACCGGGACATATGAGGTTGGATTGTCCTAGACTGAAAAAAAGGTGGAGCTCTAGAAAAGATAAAGGAAAGAAGAGCTTACTGACTTGGGAAGACCTTGACAGTGAAAGCTTAGAGGAATCCTCTGAAGGAGAAGAAGCAGCAAACATCTGCCTCAGCTGGAGACCATGTCTCAACGGAGGTAAATTATGTAACGCCCCGTTATAATTACTTATGTTACTTGTATTTTAATTAGTAATTTGTAGTAAATAAAAGAGAAATTTAGGAAACAATACTTTTATTTCATAAAATTTAAAGTTCATTACAACTTGATTGCATAACTATGTCATATTATTATTTTACATAAATACCTTTCTACTACCTTAAAACATTTACCCAACCCTTGTACATAGCAAGCATCTTCACAACCAGATAGTAGTAACAACCAGAGCAAACAGTGACAATCTTCTTAATCCTGTCAATCTGCTCCCCCGGACATTATCCGAGATCATCACAGGTGTCAAACCACAGACACAAACACGCAAGGGTAAGTTCCAATATCTTAATAAAAATACTTATCATGTAAAAATATCAATATGATACACGTCATAATCAAATCAATAAAGGATGAATTATGACTTAAATGAAATTTCTATATGATGAATGCTCCAACCTCAACTCCAAAAATATGCAATGTGGTACCATAATAGATAATACGATTATCCGCTTTGTGAGCCCACTGTCCATCGGGTCACTCACGCACGTTTTAAGTTTATTATCTGTCCCTCTAACCGAGGCCACCTCTTTTGAGGCATGTATGCATGAATGAATATTTTACCTCCCTTTCTAGAATATCATTTATAATCATTAAATACCAAGAATACTAATAAACATTATGAAACCAGGAAATCAAGAAACACCAAGAAAACACCCATCAAAAGTAACGATATCGTGAACAAGATCGCATACGTGAATGTGAACATCGTATACTTGAACAAGAACGTATATCGTGAATGTAAGATCAGTATACGTGAACAAGAATGTATACGTGAACAAGATCAGATATCGTGAATAGTAACATATACGTGAATAGTAACGTATAAGTGACCGTAGTCCGTGAATAGTACACCAGGTAAGTTCCCAGGAAAGAGAGGTGGGTCACTAATGAACACACTTAAGTACCAAGTCTTTCCTTAGCCAGAACTTTCCTAGACATGCACTTCCACACTACCACCCTTTTCCTAACAACAAGAATAATTTTGTTCTGATGTGGAAGATCGGACAAAACCGCAACCACAGAGCATACTAAGAATTTTCTTAGCACCTTAGTATCAGATAAAATAAAGATAATAACAACAAAGAATAGTAAGATAAGGATAGCTTCCCTTACCAATTCCTCCTAGCTTCCTATCTTCCTCTACCTACTTACTTCTCTCTTGATTGAAGAGATTTCTTCCTAAGAGATTTTGAGAGAATGAAAGAATGTTCTTGGATTTGTGATTATAATTGAAATTCTAGGCCCTATTTATAGAATTTCAAAAGTTACTATTTGCACAGTAATTTTTACTATTTGCACAGTAATTTGAATATAAAAAAAAATCGTGTAACCCGTTAATTAATATTTTATTTTTTACTATTTGCACAGTACTTTACTATTTGCACAGTATTTTACTATTTGCACAGTATTTTACTATTTGCACAATAGTTTACTATTTACACAGTAAATTACTATTTGTACAGTATTTTACTATTTGCACAGTAATTTACTATTTACACAGTAATTTACTATTTACTACAGTAATTTCAAAAATTCGTAATTTTTAATTATTTTTATATTTCTCTGTTATAAAAACCTCTCTTAAACTATATTTAAATTTTTGGGATGTTACAAATTACAATGAAACTTTTTCATCCTCTTCTTCTAAGTCTGAGTCAAAATCAGAAGAAATGTCATATGATACACTTCTAGCTCACTCCCACTTTATTGCTTAGCAATACAAAACTTGCAAAATCAAGCTGAGACAAGCCTTGGAAGAAAATGCAGTTTTGAAATCTGAAATTGAGTTACTAGACAAGAAAGTATCAAATGCTGTTTCGTCTGAGTCTGAAAAGGACATTTTCATTCTTGAAATCGAAAGATTAAAGAAAGAAAATGAGTCCTTACTCAATGACTTAACCAAGTTTACAAAGGGATCCTCCATTCTTGAAAATATTTTAAAATATAGGAGATCACCTAATGATAAAAGTGGACTTGGTTATGTTAAGGAGACAGACGAAAAGAAAAACAAACCTGTTTCGTCTGATCAAAAGAAGAGGAATCACAACAAGGTTCCAAATAACTACAAAAAGGCTAAAAACAAAAAGAAACCTTTTGTAACTAACAAGAAAGGACCCAAAAAGATTTGGGTACCAAAGTCACTTATTGTTCCTGTTGCAGATATCCTTAATGGGAAGAGACAAGACTTCAAGTGGTACACGGGTGGTTGCTCACGACACATGACGGGAGACCTGTCTATGTTCCAAGACCTCAGACCAAGTAAAGGGTCTGTCTCCTACGGTTTTGGAAAAGGTAAAATTCTTGGCATTGGGATTGTTGGTAAGACACCCAATACACTTATCCAGAACGTATCTTATGTTAAAGGTCTTAACTTCAATCTACTTAGCATAAGTTAATTTTGTGATAGTGGATATGAAGTAGCTTTTATCTCTGATGAGTGTATAGTCAGGAACAAAGATAAATCCATTCTTTTTATTTGGAAAAGAAAGAATAACCTCTATGAGGTTTGTCTTTCTGACCTGAGTGATCAGAATGTAACATGTTTGATTTCAGCAGACGATGAACGAGATATTTGGCACAAAAAGCTTGGACATTTAAGTCTCAAGTATATTTCAAAAATTTCTAAAAAGGATCTCGTAAAAGGTTTGCCAAAAATATCTTGGAAAACCAATCGTTTGTGTGAATCTTGTCAACATGGGAAACAACTCAAAGCTTCTTTCAAATCAAAAAATGTTGTTTCCACGATAAGACCGCTAGAACTGTTACACATTGATCTCTTTGGACCCACTCAGACTGAAAGTCTTGGAGGGAAGAGATATGGATTTGTCATTGTAGATGACTATACTAGATTTACATGGGTATACTTCCTAGCCCATAAACATGAGTTATTCAAGGTTTTTGAAATATTCTGTAAACGTGTTCAAAAAGAAAAAGGAATATGTATTGCGTTTGTAAGGAGCGATCATGGAACAGAATTTGAAAATTCTGAGTTCAAAGCCTTTTGTTTTGAAAATTGTATATTTCACAATTTTTTGTCTCCAAGAACTCCTCAACAAAATGGAGTTGTGGAAAGGAAAAATCGTACTTTATAAGAAATGGCTAGAACTATGTTGCATGAAAGCTCTCTCCCTAAATATTATTGGGCAGAAGCGGTTAATACTTCCTGTTATATTCAAAATAGAATATTGATAAGACCAATATTGAATAAGACTCCATATGAACTATGGAAAGGAAGAAGACCCAACATTTCTTATTTCCATCCTTTTGGATACGAATTCTTTATCTTAAACACCAAAGATCAACTTGGCAAGTTTGATTCAAAGGTAGTAAAAGGAATCTTTCTTGGATACTCCAACACATCTAAGGCCTATAGAGTTTTTAACTCTAAGACGCAAGTTGTAGAGGAATCAATTCATGAAAAGTTTCAAGATAACTCAAAGGATGATAAAGAAATATCAGACCTAGAAAATTTGTTTGATAATTTGCAGATTAACCCTTCCAGTCAAAATGATAAACAAGGTTCAATTTCATTAAAGAAAATCTTGGAATTATTTCTTTAAAGGATTAAAATTTGTTCCGTCTGAGCTAGTTATTTTGTTCCGTCTGTACATTATTTCGTGTTAAGACGAAACATTGTGTCTGATCAAGTTGAATAGTTACTGTGGTAAAATTCAATAGACGCAACTGTTACTGTTTAACAAGTTTATCTCAAGTGTGCAGGGACAAATTAAAAGAAGCAATAAATGTGTCTGTCATTTATTGCACTATTTTAGGACATTGATAGGCACGCGCCGTGAATTGCAGAGGTCAAATCAATCATTGAAAAGGCAATGATGTGGACACGTCAAATCAGGGGCGGTTTTCAAAATCTTTTTCGTCTGATGAATCACAACCGTTTTTATCTTTGCCTATAAATACTCTTGAAAGTTCACTCTTTTACTCTTTACCGCAATTTGCAATTTTTTGAACTTTCCAAACCTAAAATACTCACTAAGCTTTTACTCTCTTTTTCAAAAATCAACAATGGCTGCCAAGAACACCAAAACTACCAAAACTGCTGAAGACACCTTCTTCGCTCAAGACTTGTTCTTACCGAGCAAGTGGATTTCAAGAGAAACAATAGAGAGCGTCTCTGAAAGAGTTGCCAAAATTCTGACCCACACTGGATGGATGGGTTTTGCTGAGATGAGAGGCCCATGGCTGATGGAGGCCTATGCCGAAGATAGTATTGTTGGTACCATAGACAACAAAGAGTACATCATCACGGTGGACTCCATTGCTAAGGCCGGCAACTGCAAGGCCGAGGGGTGTTTCTATAGCCCTGATTGGATGAAGATTGAGTCCGAGGAGCATGTGAATAAACTCATCTACACGAAGATCCATGACACTAAAGACCCCAAGTTCTTCAGGTCAGGGAACCTCTGTCCAACCGCCAGAATCATCCACAATCTCCTCTTCAATGTCTTCACGCCAAGGACTGGCTCGAGGGACAATGTGAGTACTCGAGACAGATTCTGTATCTTTTATTGTTTGAGGAAAGCAAGGATGAGCCTTCCGCACCTTATTCTTGACCACTGGGTAAGTGCGCTGAAGAACCAGAACATTCGTAGGAAGAACAGCATTCCCTACGCCACCCTCTTCACAAAGATCATCATCAACCAAGGGTTTGATACTACTGGTGTAGTTTATCACCTAGAGGGAAAGGAAGTTAAAGCCAGCACATTTGTGAAGATGCATCTGACGTTAGGCTTCCTCCTCCATTCATAAAAAGAGGATGTACCCCTCTCACCCATAACCAAGGACCCTCCACACAGAGCTCGCATCAAGCGTGCTAAACCACAAACATAAGCCCAAACACCATCCCAAACAGAACCTCAAACACAAACCGAAACACAACCCCAAACACAATCCGAAACACCATCCCAAACACCAAACCAACCCCAACCTCTTCCTCCTGTGACTATTTCTGAGGTTCCTTTTGAGGACGTTCTTGAAGAACCCCTCAAGAAAAAGAAAAGGACCATCAGAATCAAGCACATTGGTGCTAAGACAAAAGGACAGATGATATCCCCTAGTGAAGATGAAGGGGTCAACATATCGTCTGAACCTGTTTCGTCTGTGAAGATACTCACAGACGAAGAAAAGCAGAGGATAGCAGCAGAAGAAAAGGCAAGAGCTAGAAAGCTTGCTCTTGAAAAGGCTGCTAAAGGCAAGGAGAAGATGAAGCAAAAACTTGTGTCTGTCGTAGTTGATGAGACAGACGAATAAAGAATGCTGAAAGAGGCCAAGAGAGTCTCAATATTGCTTCAAGCTGAGAGAGAAAGAATCTTTCTCGATAGCATTCGTGGCATTGGATTGTCTGAGCCTGCATCTGCTCTAGCAACCTCAGAGGGCATGAATAGTGAAGAAACTACCCAGATCCAGAAAGACAATGTCCAGCTTGCGGAGGAGTTGGAAACAATGCTAAGTGAGGAAGTTTCCACAATGGAAGTCTCTCCATCAACATCACTCCAAGACGAACATAGGGCTACTCCTATTGTTGCGTCTTTGCTGAACGCATCCCTTGCACAGACGTTACCTGCTGCGTCTGAGGAAGCATCCCACCACCAGACGAAAGAGATTCCGTCTGAAGACTATGTGCTGATTGAAGAAGTTGATTCTTCGTCTGATGAGGAACAACTTGATATTATAAAGGTGGATGCTACTTGGGGGAGATCACATGCCGAGGTGATCAATCCAGAAGATTTACCCACAAAGCACAAGGTGGACTATTCGTTTCTAAACGAATTAGTCATGAGGAACTTTGCTGAGATCACCTGAGCTGAAAGACCAATCAAACCAGATTGAATTATTGGAGAGAAGAATGATGAATTCTCCACTGATGGTGAACCGTCTGAGTCTGCTCAAAATGGTGATTTGGCAGACGATGAAGATCGTTATTTCAAGGACACTCCCTACATTGAATTGAAGAACCCATACCAGTACAGAGGCAAGAAGGGTTTTCAATTAGGGAGATTCGTCAATCCCATCATCTATAACAAACCCTTGAAGCCAAAAAACTTCAAGACACTATCTACACCTAGAGGAGCAACGCAATTGGCTGAAGCGTCTGCCCTGGGATACACTGGCCAACCTAGACATCAAGGGATTAGAAAATATACAAGAATATAAGGATCATATTGTTGCGTCGGTGATTGAAGGACTAGCACTTGGCTATGAACCTCACATCCCACACAGAGAAAACACAAAGTGGAAGGTTCGATATGAGGTTAATGCGCCTGTATTCCATCACTGTAGATATGGAGACGCAAACTCTACCATCTATGAGTCGAGAGAATGCACACATTGGCATCTTGACGCCATAGATCGCCATGATCCAATGCCCTTCACAATTCCACTCAATAAAACAGAGTATGTCGGTCTAGGACACTCTCTAGGAATTGTGCTCCCATGGACAAGATCCCACTGCTCCGGGATCAACCCTCGTTACTCCATCCTCCTCAACGAATATGAAGACCCTGAGGAGTTCGCTCACGCCCTACCGGAAGACTACAACTTGACCTTCAAGTTGTTAGCTGGTGCCTATAGAAGGGAAGCCAAGGAAAGAGAGGTTTCCTTCTATCATATTGATCGTCATGCTAAGAAGGATAAGAGATACTACCCCTTTATGGTGGGTTCACAGTTCTCTTCACTGGTGTCAGACAAAACAAAGTACACAATCGTCTTAGACCGAAAACGACCATGCTTGGTCAAGTTTTTGGCTAAGGGCAAAGAGAAGAAAGTATTGTCTGTCCCCAGAACCTTCAAATATGCAAGGCACATCTCCAAACTGCTTCCGTCTGCTGCTTATGCGTACCTCAAGGCAATCCAAGCTCAAGCCTCAAGCCTTATCAATCCAAAGATACAATGGATGATAGAAGATCATGAAGCCACTTCACAGTTCTGCTCTGGAACCTCATTTGATGAGGATTCTACAGTCTGTGGCAGGGTGTTTCCTGGAGGAGCTTTTGCATACACTCACCCATCCCAGGAGCATCCGGATCTTGAAATCTCTGTTCCCACAAAGTTGTATACATGGCAATGGGAACGGGACTTCACGGCTTACCTCACTCTTCCACATTTCACGTTGCGTCTGAAGAAGACTCCAACAGTGCTCATCATTGATGACACTACACCTATAGTGGAAGAACCTCAAAAACCAATGGTACTTTTTGATGATATGGTGGAGGTTGATGACAAAGTTGAGGTTGCTGAGGCTGATATTCAAGAAGCTGAGGAGTATAAGACTCTGAAGCGTAAGTATGATGCCTTGGAAGAGGATTGCGGGCACTTGAAAGCAAAGAACAGAGAACATGAAGAAAATCAAGCTTCTTTATCGTCTGAAGTGCAGCAGCTAAAGGACATTGTGATGACCCTGCTTAACAAGAAGCCAAAGCCTTCTTCGTGATCATGTTTTGATGATTCACAGCCCAAGGGGGAGACAAAAGAGAAAAAATGATAGCCCAAGGGAAAGAAGAAAGGTACAAGGGGAAAGCATCGTCTGAGGGGGAGCAAACAAGATAAAGCTTTGTCTGAGGAGGCGCGAGCAAGCAAGGAGCATCGTCTGAAGGGGAGTTATACAATAAAGGAGCCATGTTCTATACTTGTTGTATCAATGTATTTTATCTATTTATTCATTAGTTATTATTTATTGGTTTTCTGTCTATACCAATGTAATAATGTACAAAGATTACATCGCATTGATGTAACAATCCTTTATAAAGAGGTATTATTCAGAAAACATCGTCTTGATGTCAATCTGGCTTTTTGAGACTGTTTGTTTCTGTCTAACCATGTCTTGTGCAGATTTTCGTGGTATGGTCTGTAATCATCAAAAAGGGGGAGATTGTTAGATCAAGGATGATTAACGTCTCAAGATTTTGATTAATTACAAGACAGACGAAACCAAGCTACCCAAGATTTGCTAAGACGAAACCAGCACAGACGGAACATGGCCCTTCAAAGTGAAGATCTGCGTCTGTCCAAAAGCCAAGCCATCAGACGATACATGCACAGACAGAAGAGGACTACTCAAAGCTAAAGCCCTTCGTCTGTCTCAAGAGTGAAGCCTTAAGACGATAGGATGAGACGAAACAACAACAACTGAAGACTGAAGAAACATTTCGTCTATCCAAAAGCTGAAGTCAAGATTGAATCATTCGCGCCAAGATTTCAAATCTTAAGAAGTACTCATGAGAAGCATCCAAGATCAGTATAGGGATTCGAGCTTACACACCAAAGTCAAAAAGGTCTTCACCTTTTGTCACATCTCTGTACAAGTCAGAAAAAGTACTGCGCACAACCTAGTCCGCTATATCCGCTGCGACTCTTCATCAATCAATCAAGTACAACTAACAACTTTTGGAAAGCTCTCTAGAAGACTTCTCAATGACTTTCAACGGCATTCAAATGAGTCTAACGGCTATTTGAAGAAGATGCCTATAAAAGGACTTCACAACATCCAGAATCAGTTGGCGAATACGCTTCTCTCATTCCATCTTCTGAGAATTCGCTCAATTTTGTGCTAAGAACTTTATTGTAAAACCCTCCTCGTGAAGAGGAAAACCTTTGTTTTAAAACATCTTTCAAAGTCCACTTGTGTGGCAGTTTTAGCCTGAGGAGACTGTGTTCCAAAGAATACCTTTGTTTTAGCCTAAGGAGGCTGTGTTCCAAAGAATACCTTTGTATTAGCCTGTGGAGGCTGGCTTCAAAGAATACCTTGGTAGTTTAGTCTGAGAAGGCTGGGAGCAAAGAATATCTTGTAATAGCCAGAAGTGGCTGGGTTCAAACAATACTTGTCAACCTTTTTACGGTTTGTAGTGAAAACTCAGTTGTTGCTGGGTAACTGGACATAGTCTTGAATAGACGAACCAGTATAAAAATACTCGTGTTTATTTGTTTCGTCTGACTAACTAACTAGGGATAATCATAATCTAACACTCGTTTGTTAAAATCAATCTTTCAATATAAACTTGTTTCGTCTGAACCCGTTTTTAAACCCACGACGAAAGGGATAAAATTTTTTAATTAACACAATTCAACCCCCTTCTTGTGTTTATCTTTTACAGGGACTGTGGATTAGGTCTTGAGGTACTGAACCACGTGAAAAAAAAAGATGATAGGAGATCAACTTTTGGATACTTTACATACATTTGTAAGAGGTAATCTCGTCACATGAAAAAACAAGAAACAGAATGTTGTAGCTCGTTCCAATGCTGAAGTTAAACTCAGAGGAATGATTCTTGAACTTTGTGAAGGTATGTGACTTATATTAGTTGCATTGTGATAACAAAGCTACGCGCGACATTGCTCACAACCCTATCTAACATGATTGTATAAAATATATGGAAGTTCACATCTTGATAAAAGAAATATTCTAGAATTGTCAAATATTCTATCTAAATCAAATAACCAGATATTCTTATGTTACAAATTAGAGTTTTAGAAACTATTACATGATCAGATATACTTAGAAATATTTCATTATATAAGATACTATCTTTTTCTTATAAAAAAATAAATAAAATAGTGAATTATATTAGTTTTTTTATTTACTTAAAATCATAAATTATTAATTTATTATTCATTAAAATTATATTTATCTTTGAATAAAGATTTTCATATGATAAATAATTATAAAATTGATTAATAAATTTTATGAACTAATTAAAATTTTAATATATTTTTTATTTTCTAATAATTTTGATGAATTAGAAAAGCAAATAAAATAGAACTTTTATGACGTGAACGGGTTGATCATGAATAGATACGAATAGCCAGCGAGAAGTATCGACGGGTCGAGGTTGAAGGCACCCCACATGCGACAATTAAAAGAAACATAATTACTCGACTACAAAAATACAGAGTAAAGAAGTCAACTACAACGATGAATTAATATCATGTACAGCCTTGAGTTACATCTTACTTCAAATTTGCAATATAATGAAATGTAAGCATTGTGATTAAATTTTAATTGATATTGGTTAATGACATAAATAAGTGATAGTATAACAATTTTTTAATCATAATGTGACGTATTAACTTTCAATTTAGTTTCAATCACGGTTCATTTGTAATCATTTGTAACAGTCTTACACAGTAACACTAGTAGAACTGAGATTTAAAGACACAATTTAATGACTGTCCTATTTTTATTGAGTTTATCTGCAAGCTAAAATCATTTATACATTTTATTTGTAAAAAAAAATTAAAGAAAAATATATTTTATAAAATTAAATTTATAAATTAATTTTAATTAAAAGCTAATTTATTTTACTTTCTTTTTTCTTTCTTTCCTTTTTAAGTACTTGAATAAGATAAATTTTAAGGAAAAAATAAGTATAGACATTCCTATAATAAGTGCTATCATTTGGGTTGGGTTGTGTTAGTCAATAAAAATGAATCAAATTGGGCTGACTCATTAGTTAAATGGGTTATATTTTATTTGATTACGGTAATATATTGGGTTGAGTTAATAAGACAAATTAGCCTATTTTATTCTTTAATAACACACATGTTCTAACTTATTTTAGAACTGTGACCCGTCGACCCAACTGTTTTTGGCCTTATTCTTATAAAGGCTGATTTTTTTATCTGATTTGATATTGACAGTTGGATCACTAAGTTAACCTACTGGGCCGAGCCAATTTTAATGACTCTAATATTAATAGAAAATAGATTCTCATTTAATATTAAGACTAAAATGTACTAAACAAATATTTAATATTAACTTATTTAAAAGAATTTTATTTATCTTATTTACTAAGGAAATACTCATTTAATATTAAAATAATGAATATTGAGGCTTAATTTCTTTCAAAATAATTCTCATTTTAATAATACTAATGGATTCTTGTCTCTTCCTTTGGCTTGGTTGATTCTCACATATTCCTTTCTCTTTTTTTTAATTTATGCTGTGTCATGGTTTTTTTTTTTTTTTTTTTTTTTTTTTTTTTTTTTTCTGGTTTTGGTCCCTTTGGTGTGTGGAAGGGAGTTTGGCTGCTGCATGAATTTTACTGGTAGTGTTATTGTGGATTTGTGAGTTGTTGTTGACGTTGGTTCGGATTCAATTCTTTCTCTCCTTTTAAAGCTATGACTAAGGTTTAAAATCAAAACAATCTCATCTTTTTTTAAGAGAAATGTTATACAGTTAAAAAAGAAAATACCAAAAACATAAAGAGTAAAAACATGAATTCGACAAAAAGATAGGTAGTTGATTGAATGTTTCTATTTTGTGATGCCCTGGTCTTCCATGACTCGGGCCCTTTTGTTTTCCGTTTCATTCTTTAATAGGAAAGCTGTTTTAATTTAGAATAGTACTTAAAATATCATATTATTTAAATAATATATACAATATTTGTGAAAGAGCGGCGCTTGGCTATTACCCCACAAAACTACCAACGTATTGCTACCAAGTGCTACAAGATACCATATGTAAATATGTTGTGTGAATGAATGCTCCAACGATAAGGTTTTCAAGATTCAAGAGATAAAATAATGAAAATAATAATAAAAAAATTCAAATTAAAATTCTTTAAATAGACGTTATATTTTATATTTTGTTGTAGAGATTAGGATTAATTATCCGAAAGGTATTCATTTAATTTATGTTAATATTTAATTATTTGTTCTTTCCATTAACTATTAAATTACATGGTTTATATTAATTTTTTAATATGCTATTTATTGATATGTAGCCTCTTCTTTATATCTTAATTCTTTGTCTAAGTATTTTTATTTTATTTTGTGATTATTTCTTTTAATTATATTTTGCTTTTCTAATAGAATTTTAATGTGTTTAATTATTTTTTCTTAGTTATTAAATATAATTATTGTTTTAATTCTTTTCATTTTTATTTTTTTTATTGTTTCACCTACCTTTATTGGGTGCATGTTTATTTATAAGTAAAAATGTTTTCGAAAAGTGAGGATGAAAGAAACTAGGATGATTAGTCTCTGACTAGTCAATATAATGGGACTCGAGAGTAATCGTGGTGAAGAAAATTTCCACTATAGTTAATCACCATAAGTGAGAAGTGACTTTCAATGTAATACTGGTTATCATGATTGTAATTGTCTAGTATGTCTAGTGATAGTGTCTAAGGTGACATGTACTTAGACATCGCTCAGTTATTTTGATGATACCACATGACATAAGAGTGGACTGTGAGTTGCATGTCTCATGCTAGGTTGCATAGTATGTCGATTGTGATGTGTTGTATATCATTTATATGTCTTATGTTGTGATGTACTGTACCGTTTTGTATTCCTTCTTATTATCACTAATATGTGAACTAACATCTATTATTGTGTTTGAGGTTTGAGACTTGTGATGACCTTATGAATGAGTGAGCAGATAGACAGTAGGTCAAAGCATAAGGGTCTTAAAGTAGAGAGTTGTCAGAATAAGACCCTTGTTTATTGAAGATTTTCCTTGTCGTTCTTCTCTTTTCTAGTGTTTGATTTTGTTTTCATTAACCATGGGTTTTAGAATTAAAGATGTTATAGTAGTTTGTGTTTCTAGCCAGGATGTTTTTGCTAGTTTTATTTGGAGTATGAACAATTGTAGACATACTTTGAAATTTATTATATGAATAAAATTTGATTTTCAACATTTGATAGTGTATTTAATTGTCGTGAGTAATAGAAAAATTAGGATGTTATAATTGGAGAATTTGAGGTGTTACACAAAAACAAACCAACACGCATCATCTTCTTTTAATGCTCCTTATGAGTCATAAGAGATTTTCTTTTAGCTTTTATTAAGCCTTTGAGTTCTTACTCTTTTAAGTTTTGCGTCTTAAGGTTTTAAAGAGAACAGACGCAAACGGGTTTTCAGTTGAAAAATTGATTTTAGAAAGGATTACTTAAGATTATTAACACCCCGTTAGTTAGAAAACAAAAACAGATAAGACGCAATATTTTTATATTGGTTCGTCTTAAAGACTACGTCCAGTTTCTTAACAACTTGCTAAGTTTTCACTATCTCGAAAACAACCCTTACAAGTATTATTTGCACCCAACCACTTCTGATTATACAAATGTATTCTTTGAACCCAACTTCCTCAGGCTAATACAACTGGTATTCTTTGGACATAACCTCCACCGACTAATACAACCTGTATTCTTTGGACACAACCTCCTCAGGCTAAGCACCACAACAGTGGATTGAAAAGAGTTTTGAAAAGATGTGTTGGATTTAAAGCTTGAAGATGTTTGAGTGTCTCTCTTGTTGTTTTGATTTTGATGCAATGTAATTTTGGCTTTCTTAGATGATTTGTAACTAGGTGTTTCCTATGTATTGATTGTTTAGTTTAGGCTTGCATGTGTTTGTTCTTGGTTGGAATGCCCTAGAGAACTAAGTAGATCTTATGTGATTTCTCATGATTCAAATGTTTGGTTTTCCCTTTTAAATTAAATGTTTTGAAAAAAGGTCTTAAATACCAACTGAGGTAATAGATTACTAACATAAGGTAATCAACTGCCATCAGTGGGTAACAGAGTAGGAACAAATGTTTGGCTCTGGAGTAATCGATTAACCCCTCAGGTTAATCGATTACCATGAGCAAAATCACCTCAAAATGCTTTGTTTCTCTGATTCAATCGATTACCTGTTTTGGGTAGTCAATTACCATCATCCAAAATTCATTAAATTGCCTAAATTGAGTTTTTAAATGAAACTATAAATACCCGTCTTTTGAAAATCTTTTACAACAAAATTACAATTCTTGGAAATACATCTTTTGGAATTACTCAAACACTTTCATATTCTTTCTATCTTTTCTCTAAGAAACTCATCAAAAACTTCAAGGTTCTTCAAAGAACTTGTTTTCAAAAGGCAATCTTGATTGAACATTCTGAATGGGTGACATTTATAGTCTTCATAGGTGATCAAAATCTACACACAGGTGTTTTCTAACTGATCTTTTGTTTCCATTTTGGAATTGGGTTGATTACTCTGGGAGAGAGGTCTCTCTAGATAAAGTAAGGTTCTTTGAGAAGAGTTTTTTCAAAGGTTTGATCTTGGAGGTGCCAAGGTCAAGGAGAACTGTTCTTTGGGTTAAAGAACAGGTATTGGGTGTCTTTGATTTCGTTTTTGTGTTGCTTGTGTAGAGTGAATGTAAAGAACGCAAAATGGATCATTGGTTTAGTGGAAAACCGATCGCAATAGTTGTTGGGTTGGAACTGGATGTAGGCAGTGGGTCGAACCAGTATAAATCATCGTGCAATCTTCTTCTCCCTTATACTCTTTATCTTTTGTCTTACGTTGTTCATTATCATCGATTAATCTCTGTTTTACGTTCGGTAATTAACTCGGTAATCAACTAAAACTGGAACTTGAGTCTATTCTTCATTGCTTCAACTTAAGCTTGTATGTGTTTTTTGTTGGAATAATTATTGAATTAATCCAGCGTCACCCTTAGGATTCGACGGGCTTAACATCCCAACCCATGGCGCTTAAAGGCGCAGTCCCTTAGACAACTCTATACTATGAGTATATTAAGTTGCGCCCTTACTAACAGCAATTGTTTTTGATGTAGTGGTAAGCGCTTGGTCCTAACAAGTGGTATCAGAGCAAGGTCATGGGTTCGAATCCCCCGGCTGACACTGGGGGGAGATTGTTGGAATAATTATTGAATTAATCCAGCGTCACCCTTAGGATTCGATGGGCTTAACATTCCAACCCATGACGCTTAAAGGCGCAGTCCCTTAGACAACTCTATACTATGAGTACCTTACTAACAGCAATTGCTTAAAACACACAAGAAGTCCACACACAAGAAGTCCCTTAGACAACTCTATACTATGAGTATATTAAGTTGCGCCCTTACTAACAGCAATTGCTTAAAACACACAAGAAGTCCCTTAGACAACTCTATACTATGAGTATATTAAGTTGCGCCCTTACTAACAGCAATTGCTTAAAACACACAAGAAGTCCACACACAAGAAGTCCCTTAGACAACTCTATACTATGAGTATATTAAGTTGCGCCCTTACTAACAACAATTGCTTAAAACACACAAGAAGTCCCTTAGACAACTCTATACTATGAGTATATTAAGTTGCGCCCTTACTAACAGCAATTGCTTAAAACACACAAGAAGGGGGGTTGAATTGTGTTTAAAAAAAAATTACTCCCTTTCGTCTGTGGGTTCAAATCTGGTCAGACGAAACAAGATTTATCTTGAATTGTTGATTTTAAAATCCCCAATTAGTTGATCAGACGAAACAATAAACACAGATATTTTTATACTGGTTCGTCTATCCAAGACTACGTCCAGTTACCCAGCAACCACTGAGTGAACAGGTTACAAGTATTCTTTGAACCCAGCCTCCACAGGCTATAATGCCACACAAGTGGACTTTTACAAATATTGTGAATTAACAGAGATTTCCTCTACACAGAGAGGTGTTTTTCAATACATTACAGAGCTTATCAGATTTGGGCGAATAATCAGAGTAGATGAAGGATAAGCGTATTTGCCAACTGATTCTTGAAGCTGTGAAGTTCTTTTATAGGCATCTTCTTCAAATAGCTGTTAGACTCATTTGAATGCCGTTGAGAGTCGTTGAAGATCTTCTTGAGAACTTTCCAAAAAGAAGGTTGTCAGTTGTACTTGATTGATTGATAAGAGTCACAGCGGATATAGCGGACTAGGTTGTGCGCGCAGTACTTTTTCTGACTTGTACAGAGATGTGACAAAAGGTTAAGACCTTTTTGACTTTGGTGTGTAAGCTCGAATCTCTATACTGATCTTGGATGCTTCTCATGATGACTCCTTTAGATTTTAAATCTTGGCTCGAGACTCCAAACTTGACTTCACTTTTGGATAGACGAAATGTGTAATCAGTTGAGGTTGTTTCGTCTCATCCTTCCGTCTTAAGGCTTCACTCTTGGACAGACGGAGACTTTAACTTGAGTAGTCTTTCTATCGTCTGTGCCACTATCGTCTGATGGCTTGGTTCCGTCTGACTCTCTTCCGTCTGATGCTTCATGTTGAGTTCTTCCATCTGATACTTGTTTCGTCTGAGCCTTCAGTCTGATGCTTCCGTCTGTAAACACAACAGACTGTTCTGTAATTATCAAAACTGAGATGCTAAATCATCTTGACTTAACATTTTTCATTGCTTTCACTTGAGTTCTTGTCTAAGCTTTATTACTTCTTCTGAAGTCTTCGTTTAGTTCATCTTCTAATTGTATTCGTTCGTACTTGTTATCATGAGACTTCTCTTTATCTATAATTTTGAGGCTTGTGTGTCTATATTTGTGATGTTTTTTTTGAATGTCTTCGTCTTAGACTTGTTTCATTAAATTTTTCGTCTGATCCATTTTTCGTCTGAATTATGATCATCAAAATACTTAAAGAAATAATGACCTTGACTTAAAGAAATGTTATAGATACACAACAAAACAAGAGGGAGATAAATTAATACTTTCTTTAATTAACGGGTAATGAACAATTGTTTAAGAAAAGGTCAATTAATTATCAAAATTCAAAATCAAAAACATATTATTAAAAGATTGAGAAATAGATAAAATATGAGAAATAATATTAAATTTTACTAGTTCACCTTTTTATATAAGAAATATTATATATAATTTCTTAACCTAGAATTACACTATGAGCAAATCATTTTACAAGCTATATTATCACTCTTAATCAATACTAGATCAAGAACAAGGCGCATAAACCATATAGGGCCCTTGTGACAACAAAAGAGTATTGGAACATAAATGATCTATAAGAGATAATGAGTTTTACTTTTATAACATCTGAAAACAATTCATAACTTTCGCACTTTAGAAAATAGGCATGTTCCTTATGATTGTTTTGAGAAAGAGTAGATATCTATTTATTAAATAAAACACATTTATCTGTCTGTAATAAATTAAAATACTCATTTAATTGATTATTTTACTTTAATAATCAATTGAAATTCTATTGTAAATAAATTATTTTATCCTTATAATTGACTATCATGCTCATTTACAATTAGATTACGTAGTGAACTTTTCTTTAACCACATATGGAGTGGGAGAGAAAGAAAATAAAGGAAATTTTTAACTAAAATCATCTTTTCCCCTTTCTATTTTCTCTTTAATTTAATAAAAGTAAATATATTATTTTTCTAAATGTTTCCTTCTTTTAATTATTTTCCTCACATCCAAATATGCTAGTAATAAAATAAAAATTTAAAATTAAGTTTATTCAAATTATATATATATATATAATAAGGGATAAATTTATTCCATTCATTTTCTCTTAATCTAACAGCGAATGGAAAGTATTGTAACTAATAGATTAATAAAAAATAAAATATAATAATCAAAACGGCATAGGAGATTGTTGTTTTAGTTGGAGCTAGATGGATTCATGGGTTTCTTATTCAATTTTTTTAAATCTTGGGTCGTTAATGCCTTAATGAATAGGTTTCTATGTACTATAGAACATATTCATTTTATTTATACAGTGAGAGATTAGTATCTGGTTCTTGGGATAAGGATACCTTGGTACACAAAAATTTGTTTTTCTACTTTTGTTTATTGTTTGGTTGCTAGAATTGGGTGAATAGGTTTGTTTGTTTTTATTTTAATTTGGTGAGAAAGGGGTCTCGTTATATTGTTTGGTATGAAGGCTTTATTTCCAGGGGAAAATGCAAATAAAATAAAATATTGATCACGACGTTATGATTGCTTTGTCTGATTGGGTAGGATGCTTTCTGGAATTGATTATGAACTAACAAGTGGTTGCTAATGGGGTGGGATTAAAGAAGCAAAGTGTGTGGGGATTAGTTATGGTTGTTTGTGGTGTTTATTTCGTGTTCTTCTTTCATATGCTATCAATTAAATTGAGTAATAGACCTTATTGTGTGTGAAATCCCCGTAGGCTCCATAGATTTGATTAAAATGGGTAAAAAAAAGGAAAAAAGCATCAAATGGGTTAAGACAGTTTCAATTACTTTTTGTGTTTCCTGATTTCAGTGTTTTTACATGAGAACCTTTTATTCATTGTAACTAAGATGAGTTTGAGCAATTCAAGATAATTATATACGTGTCAGTTAATATAATGTGGAACCAATATTTCTATATTTTAGGTTCATGCTACGTTAGTGTGGTAATTGTGGGTATAACCTATGACTTGTGATCATGATACGTTGATGCTACTAATTACCTCTACTTGGAAACTCATTAAAAAAAAAAAAATTAGAGAAGGAAAATTTTGTCTATTAAATTTTGTTTCTAATACTTTAGAGACATACTATATTAACACAGACATCTCTAATTTTAAATACAAAATTCCGTGTCTAAATAGACAGGGAAATAATTTTGTATCTAATTAGAAAAGAAATATTCTATTTTCAAATCCGTCTCTAATTATACGTAGAATATTCCATGTCTAATTTGAAACAGACTAGCTGTTACTTCCTATATTGGCAAAAAAATCAATGTAGTGCAGTTTTGGAACAAATACACAGATATGGTAGCGGCTGTAAACAATTTATAGTTGGGGGGTTATTTGTTAAAGAGGTGTCATGACAGCTGGCGCCTCCATACAAGTAGGCGCCACAGCTCCCGAGGCCTCCACAAGATTGGCTAACAACAAGAGGTGTTGTGGTTGGAGGCACCTTTGAAGGTTACAAAGAGCACGACGCCTCTGGGAAAGTTAAGTTGTGGGGTACCTTCATAAAAAGCTGTGAAGTGGTCCCCACGGAGGTTACAATACATGTGGCACCTCCTAAAAAGCCATGCAAAGTGGTCCCCACGGAAATTACACTATGCGTGACACCTCCTAAAAAGTTGCGAGAGGCGGGACCCATTAAGATTGCTACACCTGCGGTGCCTTCACTTTGCAGTAATGGGACCCGCAGAGGTTATATATCCTGCTGCGCGTCCATGAAGGTTTCAACAGTTCTTGCGCCTTTAAAACAATATATATACACCTTTTCCCTCCTGCATTTAGCACACCAAACAAGCGTAGGTAATTTGCTTCTCTCATTGTTGTGTTTATTTTTTTTTTTTAATTTTCATTTTATGTGTTTCTTTTTTAAAATTTTCATTTGATGTGTTTTTTTTATTTTCGTTTTATGTGTTGTTTTTTTTTAATTTTCGTTTTTTGGTTTTTTTACATTTTCTTTTTATGTGTTTTTTCTTTTATTTTTCGCTTATGTGCTTTTTTATTATTTTCGTTTTATGTGTTATTTTTTTAATTTTTGTTTTATGTGTTTCATTTTTAAAATTTGCATTTTTTGTGTTTTTTTTTCCAGGTACGGAATAATATTGTTTGAAGATTTTAACTGTGAGGTAAAATAATTATAATGAAATTATTTATTTTATTTTATTTAGTTTTATGATGTTATATTGATTTATTTAATTTATTTTTAGGTAAATTTAAGGGATGACTTCTGCAATTATTGTTGTGGTATATATTAATGGTAGAATTGTTGATGGAGACAAAAGTGTTTCATTTGTTGGGTCTAAAAAGGCAATACAAATAAAACGTGGAATAAGTTTTGTTTCGTTAAAAGAAAAAATTCATGATAATTTTAAATTAAAGGACAATGAAGTTATCGGGTCGATGATAACGAGATTTAATGTTGATAATGAATATGTGTCACTACAACTATTTAATGATGATGATGTTAATCTTATGATTCATACTTTTGATCAAGGGGGTATGCGTTGTATAGAGTTATGTGTAGAAGTAGTTATTGCAGGTGAAACTTCTTCAGTGTATAATCAAGTTGTAAATGATGCAAATATTGAGACTTCTTACAAAAGATTTTCAACAAGATTAGATTCTAGTGATAATGATGAAGATTATTTAGTTTCTGATTCATATGTTGAATCGTCATTTGAGGAAGAAGACTTTGACGACAATTTACCTGAATCAAATAATGATAATACAAACGATGATTGTCAAAGGTTCAGTGTTGACGTTCAACCTAATGTTGTTGTTGATACACAACCAGGTTAGTATGTTAATTATACTGAGAATGTCTTCAATTCACTTACTTAACAAATAAATAATTTATTTTATATAGACGAAAGTCATCATCCTTTTTGGCAAGGAACACCATATTATTCAAGTATTGATTGGACGTACCCAAAAAAAAGATTTGTGGGTGTTATACCGGCAATTCAACCTGGTCGGTTGGACAAGAATTATGTGTTGGTTTGAAATTTGACAGCAAAAAAGAAGTGCAGAATGCTGTTAGCGATGACATGATGAATATACACCAAGAAGCGAAAGTAGTGGAATCGAAATCAAGAACGTATGTTGCTCGTTGCTGAAATAGTAATAGTGATCCACCGTGTCCATTTTATATGCGAGCAATCCTATCAAAAAGGACTGAAAAGTGGAAAATCACACAATGGGGAGGACCTCATACTTGTCTGAATGCTAGTTTGACTCAAGACCATGCAAATCTTAATTCAGATTTGATTAGCTCATGTTGTCGGTAAGTAAAAATTTTGTTAACTAATTTATTTCTACTTTTCAGATGAATGTCATTTTTTCATGTTTAACATTTTTTGTTAAATAACTAGGAATGATCAGGAAAGATCCGTCCATAAAGATTACGTTGGTTCAAGAAAGAATTTCAAGCATGTTCAATTATAAAATTTCTTATCGGAAGGCTTGGTATGCTAAACAAAAAGCGATGACTATGGTATTTGGTGATTGGGAAGAATCGCACGCTGAACTTCCTGTTTGGCTTTAAAACATGCAAATTTATTCTCCAGGTTCATATTACCAAATTTTTCATGATGATTATGTTGTGGGAAACCGTGTTATTCGTGATATTCGTCAATTTGGTCGTGTGTTTTCGGAGTATCAAGTCAGCAATTGCAAATGAAGCTATTAGATGGGCCAGACCTCATGCTTATCATGTGTATTGCATCAGACACATTGATTTTAATCACAAATAACAGAAACAAATGTTGGTTAAATTAGGTATGTACACAAGTTATTACATTTACTCTTATTTTATAAGTTACTATATAACTGTATAAATATCATTGAAATTGTTGTAGGTTATACACCATGCAAGCACGTGTTTAACCGAAATTATGAAAAATTTTGTGAAATGAGTCCTGATATTGCAACATGGATTCAAGGGATATCAAAAGAAAAGTAGAGTATGGCTTACAATAACGATGGTCACCGGTATGGACACATGACCACCAATCTTTCTGAGTGTATTAATAAGGTCTTTAAAGGGTATCGCAATCTTCCAATTACCTGATCTTTCCTGAGCAGATCTAGTCTACGTCAAACATATTTAACATCACGATTAAAACATATCCTTTGTTGTAAACTCAGCCACATGAAAAAATACATCATAGTTGTTAGTAACATTTAATAACATTATTTTAATTATTATAACTTCGATTATAAAATATAATTTACCTATGACCAACAGGTGATTTATCTAGAAGCGGTGCAGAAATGGCGGGTGCTAGTGGTGGAAACCACTGTCATACCCATAACTTGATCAAAACTGTCATCCCTCCTATAGACACCGCTTCTGGGCTCGTGGCGTTACATAATTCTCTATATAAAAACCCGAGAACGGCAGATCCCCATGCATATTTTCTGGTCTCAGTAAAATCTCCCCAAAACTACAAATATCGCATAGGGACTCGGGAACTATTCTTGTCAACAAATATTACGCCACCTATGAACCTTAGTATCCATGCTCGTGTGAATCATCTAAGTGACTCAGCGTCATCCGTAAACTGCGTGACATCATCAAAATTTGAGGCAAGCCAATTCAACTTCAAATAAGACCCCTTGATGTCTTGGGGACCAGGTCGGACACCCAATAACGCCTCTGCCAGTCCTAACCAGTCACTTGTTGTAGCACCTATCACTGGATTACCATCTACCGGTAACCCCCAACAAAACGGACATGTCTTAGAGTGTGATAGTACACTCCCCACACCGCATGTGAAAAGTGTGTGTCTCAGGCCTCCATCTCTCTACAAATGCATGTAATAGGCCCGCAACAATTAAAAAATCGACTTATAAATACAAAGAATTCTTTATATTAATTATAAAGCAAACTTATAAAATATTTTTTTATACGTGGATCAATCTTCATATAGGCTAACTTGCATATCCAATAAAAACCCGCCTCATGAAGATGTTCAACTATCTCATCAGGAATAACATGTAGTTCCATGTAATTTGGGACGGCCCGACCCGACGAACGTGTAAACGACGAGACTCTCTACTATTTCAAAACTGTTCTAAAACATGGTATTTTTGAATCCATAAAACGTCTTGTTCTATCAACAACCATAAAAAAAAAATTCACAATAGACATTACAACAACTTATTTAAATAAACCAGTATACGATATAAAATTAAAATACTAACATAAAAAATTCAAATTATGTTCGAATAATAAATTTAATTGAATAACAGTAACAAGTATATATTGCAAAATACTAAAATAAAATTTAAATAACTCTCACAGTGCAAACTTAAAATTATAAATAAAATTAAACTATTAAAAATATATATAAAGTTAAACTAATAACAGTAAGAGGTGCAAAATTTAATTAGCTAAACAAAAATAAACAATGATAATAGTAGCAGGGATATTGCAAAAATATAGAAAAATAAACTAATTACATAATTCAAAATAAGTGTAAAAAAATATCAAATAACAATAAGAGCTGCAAAATTTAAAAAAATATACTGCTTAAAAAATTTCTACTAACAGTAAAATCTTTAAAAAAAAATTCAAATAAAATTCATATTATAGTAAACACAAAAAAAATAATTAAACTTGAAACAAAAATAACAATAATGCAACTAATTCTAATATCAATAATTATTATAACAAAATATGGAAAAACATTAAACATTAAAAATATTAAATACACCACCAAAAAAATAATAACGGTTACCATTAACAAAATTAATAAACTTTAAACTAGATATAATAACGGTAAACATTAAAAAATTTATTAAATAAATTTAAATAATATATAATAACCGTAAACATAATAACAGTAAACACTAATAAAATATCTATTCACATAACTAATTACAAACAAAATAATAACAAAAAAAATAAATTATAATATACATAATAATCGTAAACTATAATATACAAAACTAATGATCAACTATTTTCGATAAGTTTCTACTGATCAACGCAAACTAACAATAAACAAATTTTATTAACAGTAACATCTAATATTTAACTAAACGAATTTATCTAAAAATCTATACTTAAATCACTAACCTTTTTCTAATTATTTTCTAAACTATTTTTTCTAACCTAACAGATTCTACAAAATATTAATTTTAACTGCATTCAACAAATCCTATACTACAATAATACTAGAAAACAAAAATCTTACTAACCTGAATGGACAGTTTGACCTAAATGGGCCCATTTGTATTTTTTATTACGTAAATGGGGCCATTTGATAATATTTACCAAAATGGGTCGTTACGCTAAGTTGTGGAACGTAAACTAGAGGCTAGCGGTTACACTGAGCCCACAGACGTAACATGTAGAAACGGGTTACGTCCAAAGGGCGAGCGTAACCAGGCAGGGTATTGACACGTGTCAATCCCTGCATTGGTTACGCTCAGCTGCTGAGCGTAACCGGTTACGCTTGAGACTGGGACGTAACCTCTTTTGTAGTGGTTACGTCCCACCCCTGGACGTAACCCTTTTTACTTTCTACCACGACCGCTCCCCTTTCACTCTCACGGTTTTACTTCCTCCTTCAACTCATCTCTTTCCCCTCATCTCTTCCCTCCACAACCGAAGTTAATATTTTTTTTCTCCATTGGTCCCCACTGCATTTTGGCATTTGAAGCTAATTTGGACCCTACTTTGGAGTAGTTTATTCCTGACCTTGCAGTAGTTTATTCTCCACCTTGCAACAAGTTGGTCCAGTGAAATTATCAGGTAAGATTTTTTAAATTGAAACCTTTTTAGTTTATTGTGCAATAATATATTGTGTTAAGTATAATTTAGGTTGTTAAGAAAAATTATGGTACTAGAATTGGTTATAGTTTAGGTTGTTAAGAAAAATATAGGCAAGTAGAATTTAGAATATTTGAGGTTGTTAGAAAAAATATAGGTACGTAGAATAAAATGTTTTAGGTTATTAGTAGATTTATTAGAAAAATTATTAGAATATCCTAATAGAATATTATAAAAATTAATTTGTGTAGCCCCACGTAATATTTAGTTTTAAGTAATAATTTAAAATATGTAGAATAATTCTTTTTCGCGTAATTTCATAATTCTTTTTAGCATAATTTAATTTAAAGAAAAATTTAATATATTAAATTTAAATTGGGTAGTTAAGATTATTTGTTGGTAATTAATATTTATAATAGATTAATTTAAATATAAATATAATGAATAAATTTTGTTTAGTGTAATTTTATATAATAAAAAATAGAATAGATTAAATTTAAGTTTGTGTAGGTAAATAATTTTTTTCTAGATTATTTTTTAAAATAGATTAAATTAAATATAAAATTGAATAGATAATTTTTTTAGAGTAATTTTTTTAAATAAAAATAGATTACATTAAATGTAAGTTTGTGTAGGTAATTAAATTTTTTTTTAGATTATTTTTTAGAATAGATAAATTTTTTTTAGATTATTTTTTAGAATAGATAAATTGTTTTGAGCGTAATTTTATTTAAATAAAAATAGAATAGATTCAATGTATGTTTGTATAGTAGATTACTTTAGAAAAAAAATAATCTTCATTATTTTTTTTGTAGCGTAAATATGTTAACATAATTAATTATTTTAAAAATTTATGTGCATATCAGGTATATATGATGGCTTCCTCATCTACAGCGACAGAGATTAGGATCGAGTCTGGTCCCGTTGAGAGAGATGTTTTGTGGATGCAATCTTACCATATATCTGAGCGTATATGGAATACTGGAGACAGTAGGAAGTTGAAGATCCGACGTGCTGTGCCTATGTATCAGGGTCGGCATAGGTTTCCTGATGAGATTTCTGAGTACATGCACGAGGCGAGATTTTATTGGGCTTGTCGGATTGGTTATATGAAGCTTGATGCAGCATTGATCAGTGCACTTATAGAGAGGTGGCGACCTGAGACCCACACTTTCCACATGCCGGTGGGGGAGTGTACCATTACACTAGAGGACGTGTCATTGTTAGTTGGTATACCGGTTGATGGTAGGCCGCTATTAGGACCTACCACTGGTGATTGGGGATTGATGTGTGAGCAGCTATTGAGTGTTTGTCCTGGTCAGGATGACATGAGAGGATCATTTTTAAAGTTGTCTTGGTTACACGATCAGTTTGCTGATATCACTCCATTCCTTGGGGATGTTGAGGCGATGCGAAGGTTTACTCGAGCATGGATTTTACGATTCATTGGGGGAGTATTGCTAGTGGATAAACAGAGCTCTAGAGTGTCTCTTAGATATCTGCCGTTCTTAGCAGACTTATCAGAGACGAGGCAATATGCCTGAGGTAGCGCACTCCTAAGTTACTTATATAGGGAGATGTGTAATGCCACTAGTGTTGAAGTGGCTTCGATTGGTGGGATGGTGGGAGTTATACAGCTTGGGGCATGGGAAAGATTTACATGTTTAGCACCACCAGTCATGACTACACGTGATCAGGGTGTTCCTTTTGGTCACAGGTAATATAATTTATTAGCAACTATTATTTAAGTTATTACAGTTTTTATTAATAATTAAATGTTGATTTCTTTTTGTGTAGATGGCTACCAGTTCTACCGAGGATTACTTTCGATGACGAAGTAGATGATATAAGGAAGAAGTTGGACTTGCTGAAATCACATGAGGTAACATTGCTTCAGTTTTCAATTAACATTGTTTGTTGATTTGGAGACTTAATTTGACAGTACAATTATTATTTGAATGCAGTTTCTTTAGCAACCATATGCTGGTGGAGTTATGAGTCTTGTACCACATATTTGTTTCGTTGGGCATGAGATATGGCGCAGTGTGATACCACTTGTGTCTTTCCATATTATTGAGTGGTATCAGCCAAACAGAGTCATGAGAAAGTTTGGATTGTGACAGTTTGTGCCTAGTGTTCCACTACAGCCTGATACTTTACATCAGTTGACTCTGAGAGGTAAGGAGGACAACAACTGGATGAATCTCCTCCAGCCTTATTTGGTTAATTGGGAGAACTGCGCACAACTTCAGGTTGAAGGAGAACCTATGATTGGATCTATGAGCTATAATGATGAATACTTAGTGTGGTACAGGAAAAAATCTAAGCTTTACATTGAAAAGAATAACGCAAAAGATGGTGGCTTCGTAAGTTTTCTTATTATGTTCTATTCTATCTATGTTTGTAAATAATTACTGACATACACATTGTTATTGATGCAGGGTGATATGATTGATATGTGTATGTACTTATCTACACCTGATGGATATCAGCATATGTCACCAGATGTTATATATGATCTTGGTAACAGGATGGCCGTTTTGACATGTCAGACCGATCGAGTTACACAGCCTGTTACCAGTGCGCCACCTAGGCATGATGTAGGACTTGTGGAGGATACTAATATCCTCCCTCAGAGTAGGGAGACACGTGGTTTGACTAGTCGTAGAGCATCTGTTGTTGCAGATCCTTATCAGTTACCACCTATGCCTGAGAGAGGTCACGGGATGTATTACACTCCCGAGTATTTTACACAGCCCCCTACTCAGATGCCACCGGTATACAGTTATCCACCGACGGACACTTCATCACAGCCGGGGGCATTCTCATGCCCCGGAACATACCTTTGGTGAGATGTTTGACACTATATTTGGCGACTCCCTGCAACGGGAGGGGTTGTTGATCTTAGCACCCCTATGGGGCCCCCTTGGATTATTCCCGATGATGTGGGACTGATGGATGACTTATTAGGGGGAGATCTGCAGGCACAGTTTGATGATGTTGCCAGTAGTAGACAACAACGTCCACAAAGAAACCCTGCTAGAGATGCACAGAGAGGGGGTAGGCCATGTGGGACTGGTGGTAGATTTCATGCAGGTCGTCATGACCATTGATGTATTTGCTTTTTTATTATGTGAATTATTTATTTGATATGGTTATCATGAACATCTTGGATATAATTTATATATTATGTTGTTTAGTATTACATTCAAAATGAAGACTTGACACAAAACAACTTATAACAAACTAACCAATCAGACGTAATATTGAAACTTATAATAATAGATACTTTCATGTACGTGAGTTACATGGACAATTACGTCGATTATGTCCCATTTGACCACATATACCACATTTGACTCTCCTCTGTGATGATTCAGTCCAATCCATTTCGTTACGAATTCGGGTCGACTTCGGTCTACCTTTACCTCGAATAGTTGATGCATCAGGGACTAATTTTGTCGGTTGTTGAACAGGGTCGAATTCATCCTCGTTCCCCAAAGGCCACCACTCAGCTGAATAAGCTTTTAAGATGTTTTCATTCTTGAAAACATCGTCCACAAAGTAAAAAAAATCAATACTAACATGTCCACAAACAACAATTACATGTGAACATGGGTAGTGAAATGCTGACATCCGACCACAATGACAGTATTTTTCATTTAACTTTACAGTCCATTTGCTACCCCCACGTTGTGTCAAATGATTGAACGCCTCTTCAACTTCAAATCGTGTTTGTTGTATGTCATATACACGAACAATGTGGGTATTTGCAACAACTTGATTTCTTTTAATAGCCTGTATAATTTTGGAACTATAGAGGTGACCTTCACTGTATTCTTGTTGGGCTCGTTGTCCTCTTTCAACGAAATATTCCCGACATCGACTGTATGTGGACTTCACCAAAGCACTTATAGGAAGATTCTGACATCCCTTGAAAACCTTATTAATGCATTCAGATAAGTTTGTTGTCATGTGTCCATATCGACGACCATCCTTATCATATGCCATACTCCACTTTTCTTTAGGGATCCCTTCAATCTAATTTGCAATTGCAGGATCTTGCTCACAAAATTTTTGAAGATTCCTGTCAAATATGTGCTTGCACGGAGTGTAACCTATGATGAACCAATGTCAAGAAAGAAGGTTACTATTATACTATGCTTAGGAAGGTAAGTAACAAAGATAATTACAGTACTATAAATAAAATAAAAAAAAATTACAGTACTATAAATAAAATTAAAATTACCTAACTTCACCAACTGTTGTTTTTGTTTTTGATTTTTGAATTTATGATTAAAATTTGAAGCAATGTGTCTTATGCAATATACATGGTATGCTTGATTTCTACTCCATCCATTTGCCTCGTTGTCGATTGCCAATTTAATGCTACGGTAACGATCGAAAATTATGCAAATATCATTCTTATCTGTTACATGTTGATGCAAATGACACAGAAACCACGACCACGCAGATAAGGTTTCACCTTCCACAACAGCGAATGCTAGAGGCAACACGTTTCCATTCCCATCTTGAGTGGTTGCCATTAGTAATGTCCCACGATATCTGCCGTACAAATGCGTACCATCAATCTGTATGATTGGTTTACAATAATTGAAAGCCTCACCACATTGTCGAAATGTCCAAAACACACGTTTGAATTGTCGATATTGAGGGATAAGACTATCTCCGACATAATAATCTTCATCAACAATGTCATAAAAAGAACCAGGTGAGTAAATCTGCATGTATCTAAGCCAAACAGGGAGCTCAGAATAGGAATCCTCCCAATCACCGTAAGCCATGGTCATTGCCTTCTGTTTGCCTAACTAAGCCTTCTGATATGATATCTTATAAGTTAGCTCACTTGATATTCTTTCTTGAACTAGTGATATTTTAATTGAAGGGTCTTCCCTAATCATACCTGTCAATATAAAAAATTAAATAGTTATAGTTGGAGAATAGGTTAATAATTATAAGAAAGGGATAATTATTAAAACGTGTACAACTTACCCACAATGCACATACTGATCATATGAGATGTAAGATGAACATGATCTTGAATCATACTAGGGTTTACACAGGTATGAGGGCCACCCCATTGGGTAACTTTCCATCTTTCAGTTCTCTTTGATTTTATTGCACGCATATAGAAAGGACACCGGGAACCCGTATTACTCTTGAGACAATGAACAACATACTTTGTTGGTTTTGACTCATTGACCGACATTGTTTGGTGCACATTCATCAAATACCGATTAACAGCATTTTGAACATCCTTCTTGTTGTCGAACTGTAAGCCAACAAATAGTTCTTGGCCCTCTTTCCAGTCCTCTTCAGCAGTTAAATCCCAACCGTCTTCTTGATCGGGATGCTCCCAATTAACATTGGTATAATGTGGTGTTGTTTGCCAGAATGGTTGTTGCTCACCCCCTTCATAAAACATACATTAATAAATTCATAATCCCAAAAAATATAATACAAAATCATATTCAAATAAATCATTACAATTGTAATTTTTCAAACTAACCGTAAACATCATGTTGGAGGTTATCACTTAAACTGCGGTTAGGATCGTTTCTTTCCTCATCATCCGACTCAGAAAAATTACAATCCACATCTTCTTCATCAGTAGATGTATCACCATACGAATCAGATACCATGTAGTCATCATCATCATCTGAACTACAGTTTAGACTTTCACAACGTCCCTCATACAACATATCAACATTTGTTGGCCCCACATTGTGCATCGAAGATGAACCACCTGCTACAATTACTTGTACGCACAATTCAATAGGACCAATGTTTTCTCTCAAATAATTATTAATCATACACTCAACATCACCATCATCAGCTATTTGTACTAGAACAAACTTATTTTTAACGTAATATCTAGTAACGATAGAACTAATTACTTCATTAGAATTTAACTTAAATTTTTCACGAATACTATTTTCTAACAATTCCAAATTTATTCCTCTATTTATTTGCATGGCTCTTCTTGATCCTTCAAACACGACACCTTCATCATCTTCATGTATTCTACCATTCATATACACAATAATTATAATTGAAGAATTCATTTCTCAACAATTTATCTACAAAAAAAAATATCAGTATTAAATATTAATAAATCATAATATACAAATCAATTTATTTCAATTAATTTATCAACCTCACCCTTTTTGCGTAGAGAAAATTTTTCAAATGTTCCTACAAAAATATAACACAAACAAAAAAATTAAAATCAATAACTTAAATAAATAAATTACATTTTACCTTTTGTGCTATGAATGGAGGAATGGGGGGTATAAATAGAGATTGGTTATGTTTGGGCCTGCACCGGAATTGGCCCGAAGTGGCCCACCATACAGTAACAAAGGTTACGTCCAACAGTTGGACGTAACCCATATTCTGAAGGTTACGCTCCAGGCTTGGACGTAACCTACTTAGGTTACGTCCAGCAGCTGGACGTAACCCGTTTCCTAAAGGTTACGCTCCAAGCTTGGACGTAACCTACTTCGGTTACGCTCCAAGCTTGGACGTAACCGGCCAAAACAGCCCCATATGCGTAAATACTTTTCGGCTGACCCTAAATGCGTAATTTTTTTTTCCCAACTGCACCATTTAGGTCAAATTGCCAACCTGAATGGGGAGAAAGTGTGAAGTAAAAAGTTGAACCTTTGCACTGCACCGCGGAACCTCAAATTGGAAAAGGAGAGAAATTTATGGGAGGAGAGAGATTTACGGGAGAGTAAAATTCAATTTTTTTATGTTGAGGACATACTTATTGGGACTAGTAGAGGGAGGCGCCATGACTTGCTGTACTTCTTATAACGGTCAAATTTTGTATTGGAAAACAGGAAAGGCGTAATAGGATATTGTGCGTTTGACCCGTCAGTAAAGTAACTAAAGGCGCAACAAATCCTGACGTCTTGCATCTTATTTGTCCACGTGACATTTGGCGGCGACAAATCCTAGCGTTTTGCATCTTATTTATCCAGGTGACATTTATGGTGAAGTATCTTTGACTGTGGTGCAGCAAATCCTCCTTGCATCTTATTTGTTCATGTGACATTTATGGTGAAGTATCTTTTCCGTGGCACCTCGTTTCAGCTGCAGCCAAACTAAAGGTGTCGTACAGCGTGGCATTTTCCCCAAAATAACCCTACTTTCGTATTAAGTTTCCAACTGGGTACTTTCATATTAATTTCGTATTAAGTTTTCAATTGGGCCTGTTTTTGTATTTTTTTTCTTAAACAGGCCTAGAATGGTTTTTTTTCCTCCTATATTTCGTGTCTAAATTTTGCGTTAATTATTGAGTTAGAGGCAGATTTTTCTGTTTCAAATTTCATCTTTAAATCCTTGATCAGAATCTAATTCCAGTGGACAAGTTTCAAATTTCGTCTTTAAATCCTTGATCAGAGTCTAATTCTAGTGGACAACGGTTTAAAAGCCACAATTCAACAACTATTTAAAAGCCGCAATTCACCATCTGTCTAGATTCTTCATTCATTTATACAATAAATCTTAATACACTAAATCCTTTATTTTTTTTTTTAAAAAAATAAACTTGTTTATGTTGGGTCGTTTTGATGTAAGCCCTATGGAAAACGTGGTATTCGGATATTACGTAACTACTTTATGTTAGCTTATGGTTGCTGACGTGCATCATCTAATACTATTCAACAAAACTAGTTTTGGCCGGGCCATATTATCATAGGTAATGTAATGTATGGACAAAAACCAATTTGTGCAAACTCCATTAAAGTGATATCCGTTCAGAAGAACCTTCAGTTGGGTTACTATGCATATCTTTATAATTAGAGTTAGTTTTCTAATGATAAATATATTAAAGTAAGAAATAACTAGTTATTAATTTTCAAATATAAAAATCAAATTAATACAAATAAAAAAAAATTCCAAAAATAATTGATGTAGAAAACAATATTCAAACAGTTCATCCATCTTGGATAAAAGCATTTTTTCAATGTTATTATTTAGTGATAATATATTTTTATAAACTTTTCTATAATAGAGTAAGGACACGAAGAGAATTGGACAATATCTTTTTCTCTTTTATATTTAAATGAATTGTGTAAGAATCTTTTAACTGATAATTTTTTCTCTTTTATATTTAAGTTAGAAAAATTAAAAGATCCCTTCTCGAACTTATATTAGTAGAGATAGTAGTTTTGATATTTATTTTGGTTATAAACTCTAGTTCCCATGTTACACACAATATGATAATCATGAATTTCATCCCCTCAAAGAAGCATGTCTTCACTGGTCTTTAAGCACTATTCTTTATAACTTATTTTGTTTTTAATTTCCCCCTGGTCTTTCACATACTTGCACCATGGCTCTAAACTATGAACAAAGCATATTTCTTTCTGAGTTAGCATGAATTCAACAAGAACAAAACATATTCCTAAAACAATTATCTATCATTTATTATAAATTTATTGAGAATTATTTTAATGTTTTATTTATAATTAATTATGATTATCAAATCTATTTAATTTCATAAATATTTTATTCATACATAATTAAAAATTAAAAATTTAAAAAATTTGTGATTATTATTATATATAATATAATATAATTAATATTAAATTATAATATTTTTAAATTTCCTAAAATAATCATATATTATAAATTTATTGAGAAATATATAAAAGTTCTATTTATAATTATATATGATTATCAAATCTATTTATATTAATAAATATTTTATTCATACATAATTAACATTATAATTTTTTTTTATAATTATTATTATTATATAATATAATATAATTAATATTTAATTATAATAATTTTATAGTTTCTTAAAACAATCATCTATTATAAATTTATTGAGAAATATTTAAAAGTTCTATTTATAATTATTAATTACTATCAAATCTAATTAGTTTAATAAATATTTTATTCATACATAATTAACATTATAAAAAATTAAAAAATTTATGATTATTATTATTATTATATAATATAATATAATTAATATTGAATTATAATATTTTTTAGTTTATTAAAACAATTATCTATTATAAATTTATTGAGAAATATTTAAAATTTTTATTTATAGTTATTTATAATTATCAAATCTATTTAATTTAATAAATATTTTATTTATACATAATTAATATTTAAAAATTTTAAAAAACTTTTAATTATTATTATATATAATATAATATAATTAATACTGAATTATAATATTTTTTAATTTTCTAAAATAATTATATATTATAAATTTATTTAATTTAATTTTGATTTAACTGATGTTAAAAGTTGAAGATAATATAAATACAAAGAGAATAAATACACGATACGGTGTAATGGAACAATTGATATTCATAGTTGAAGATGGTCTTCAGTTCGATTAAAAAAGAATATTTTTTTAAGTTTTAGAATGATAAAAATATAAAAAAAATTATATAATTTATAGTACTTATTATGTTTTTTTTTCTTGTTTTTCTTTTTTCTTTTAATTCTTCTCCTTGTGTAGAAATAAAATTTTTAAGCCTTTAAACAAAAAAGTGCCACATGTCTTGCTTTCAAAACATTAAAATGGTTTATGTTGCAATTATTTTTCAAATCTAAGTCCTCATTATGCACTGTAATATTTTGTTTTACAATCTATTCCACACCTCCTAGTAACGAGAAGAAGTTTAATTTGATCTTTATAAGTGATTTCATTTATTTCTTTGTGTGTGTGTATATATATATATATATATATATATATATATATATATATATATATATACCCTTTCATTTTAAACTAAAAAAGAATATTTTTTTTAAGTTTTAGAATGATATAAATATAAAAAAAATTATATAATTTATAGTACTTATTATGTTTTTTTTCTTGTTTTTCTTTTTTCTTTTAATTCTTCTCCTTGCTTTTATAAGAAAAAAGTGATTAATTCTTTTTACGTTTCATTTTTACGCTTCTCTGTTTTGTATAAATAATATTAGTATATGAAATCCAAAACATTATACTAAATAGATATTAATGTTATGTTATATCACGAATAGTTAAGACATCGAAATTAGTGTAGTTAATACTTCAATTGTTTTAAGAAAACAAAGAAGGGAAAGAATAATTTGAGCAAATATTTGTTATTATTGTTACAACAATTTTGGGGCTAGTTTAATATCATTAAAATTACTTTGTTAAGAAGCTTATGTATTGTTAGAAATACGTAATTTTTGTTGGGGACTCAGCCGGAAAGCGGAGGGGAGAAAGAAAGAGCAATGCCCCTAAAATTTTCATTCTTTTTCCTTTATATATATATATATATATATATATATATATATATATATATATATATATATATATATATATATATATATATATATATATTAAAAAAATAAATAATTATGACTTATTATATAATTATACAAATATAATCCTTTTAAATAAATAATTATGATTTTTGTTTTATAATTTTTAATAAATAATTATAATATTCCTAATTTAATTATTTTATATAATAATTATATACATAAATAATATATATTATATATAATAATAATAATAATAATAATAATTTTTTTTAATGATTTTCTGTTTTTGATTTATAATTTTATATCTAATTTTAAAAATATAAAACTATTTAAATGATTTTTAATTTTAAAATTTTTAATATTTATCTTTAATTTAAAAATCACATCTAAAAGATTTTTAATTTTAAAATTTTAATATTCATCTTTAGTTTTAAAATTTTACTGTCATACCTTATATTTATTTAAAAAATTCTTGATCATAATAATTTTTAACCATTGATAATATATTTTTTATTACTTTACCCATACATTATTACTGAAATTTTTAATATTCATCTTTAATTTTCAAATTTTGTTGTTATATTATATATTTATTTAAAAAATTCTTAATCAGAAACAATTTTTAATTATTAATAATGTATTTTTTATTATTTTATACAGAAATTATAATTAAATAAATTATAATAACTTTAACTTAGATTTTTACAAGTATATTATATACTCTAAAGAAATTAAATAAAAAATAAAGAAATTAAATAAAAATTAATAAATAAAAATTAAAATGAAAAAAAAAAATTTCCGCCACTCCCATCCCAAATTTCTAACTCTGCAGCACTGGTGATATGTCAGTGAATCAACTTGCTTTCCTCTGATTTTATAATGTTTTGGTTATGCTTAAGTATTTTGTTTATTCTTATTCATTGCTACATTATGTTGTATTTATTTGCTTACTTGATGTGTAATGGTGTTCACTTTGTAAACTATTAGCCTTAATTTTGTAAATACTTAGGCGTAGCTTATATTCATGAATGTGATTGTTTGAGTTTGTAAACAAGGTTTTAAAACTAATTCGTAGATGTAATTTGTTACCAATATGTCAAGGTTTTCTGCTGTATGCCATTTTTAAGATGAAATTGTGACCATAGTTACAATTTTAAACCATGTATAGAAACTCAAGATTTGTTTACACAGAATCACCATATAATGGACTTTTCATTTTAATATAAAACAAAAACAAAATGTTTTTTTGTCTGTTAATTAATAAGTCATCTACAATTAATTTATTTTGTTAGTTTAACACTCGGAAATTTAATTTAAAATTTGACTAATGTTTATAATATAAATTTTTATTTTTCAAATAACAATTTAAAAATAATTTTTATATTGAGTGAAAATTGAATTATTCTATTTAAACGAGGAAATTAAAATATAGAAAATTTAAATCATTTTATCTAAATAAAATATTTTAAAAAATTTTAAAGAAATTCAATTAAAGGTGACTATAAAGTATTTTCTTGGAAATGTAAAACTTACACTCTCAATTAAAGTTTAAAGAATTTGAAATTGTATAGATATAATGAGGTATTTTAATTAACTATAACTAAAACTAATTATTTTAATCAATATATTTCCTCTCTTTCTTCTCTTTCCCTCGACGGCCATAACCTTTTTCACCACCATCTCACTCAAATCAAAACCCATTTTGATGAATACTAACGATGAAGATAAATTGAAGTTCAGCTAAACAAACCAAGACTGCAATAATTTTTTTGATTTTGAAGGACATGCTCCTTGTTTAGTACTGCGTTCATTCAGGTGTTGAATAAATTTTCTTGAATAAATTTTTGATAAATTTTTTTTACTGACTTTTTCTCGTCAAATTTAATACGATATTTTTAACTTATATGGGTTTTATTATATCATGAATATTGGACAATTATGTGAATATAAATTTATTTTTAGTATGGTATAAGTTTCTTCCCCTCTTTTCTTATATAAAGTTATTTTTTAAAATTTTTGCTCATAATAAAAATAATATACTTTTAAATATTTACCTTAAACTAAAACCATGTAATTTTTCAAGAGTGAAATTAAAATTAATATTAATATTATTTTTAAAGTATTAAATCTTTAAAATCTTGGTAATTTTTATCTTGATAAAATTAATATTAAAATTACATTTTTCTAAGTATTTAGAAATAAAATTTTGTAATTTATGAAGCAAAGAATTTAAAATTTAAACTATTTCATCCAAGAATAAATTTGAGAAATGAAAAGAATTCAATTATAAATAATTCAAATACAATGAATTTTAATTTCCTTGAATAATCAAAATCACAAAATATCTCTGGATAGATGATTTATCAGAGGTAATTCATTCTTTTTAGACAATTCCAAAATTATGTTGTTTAGAAATTAAGAGTGAATTAAAATTTCAGTAATTTTAAAAAATAATTTTACTATTAAAAATAGAAGAATTTCATATTATCAAAACGTAAAAAATTTAAAATTCTCTCTCTATTTCTCCACTTTCTGTCTCTCCCACTATTTTCTCTCTACTCCACTTTTTTCTCTTCTCTCTTCTGTGTCTTTACGGTAAAAAGAAAATTTTTCTTAGATTTAGTTCTCACAGATTATTTCCTTTTCATGTTCTGTCCTTATAAATTATATTTATAAGGATTAAAAATTAAAATTCATTGATTTAATAAAAATTAAGTATGAAAAAAATATATATATAGACAAAAAATAAGGACTAAAATGGATTTAATCATAGGATCTTGCCTAAAATTTAATATCAAAATTTTGAAAGATGGTGAATAAACATATAAAAACAAAAATGATAATTTGTTGAACATTTCAATTTTGTATCCAGACACAAAAATTAAAATTGAAAATAACCGAATTGTTTTATGTTAACAAAATATTTAATAAATGAAAAAAAATAATTGAAAATAATTAAATGTCAAGTATTGCAAATATGCTGGAAATTATAAATTTCCTTTCCAACAGAATTCTTTTATGTAGAATATTAAGAGCTGCGTTTTTTATATATAAATCAAAATTATGTGGAGATATTGACACATTGGAGCTAGCAATTAATTGCTTGCATTTTTGTGATGAGTTTTCAGTCGTATTAGACAGTGTTAGCAATTCATACCTATTTTGTGATAAAAAGTTTAAGAACTTTATTTTCTCTGTTCTCATACTTTTATTTTATAACTTGTGTCTCTTAAAAAAGTTTTTGACGAAATTTATCTCAAGTTTTCATAGCTTTTCAATTTTTATTATTTTATAAAAAATTGTCATAATTAATTAAGATATTTTATGATGATTTTTTATTTTAAATTATCACTATTAAAATAATTTTATAATGTTTTGTGCCTAATTATAAACGTTTTTTTATATAAAAGAAAAAAAATATATAAAATTTCAGAGGAAAAATTTATTAAATATTTTTTGTATGCCAAATGTAAAATTGTAAAAGTTTTTTAAAAAAAATTGAGTGTTTCGTATTTTTACTGAAAAAGGAAATAAGAATGAAAATGTAGTTGATTGGTTTTTTAAAATGTTTTTACAAAAATCTTTTTAAATTTGGGTGAAAATAAAGAAATATTGTAGTTCCATTTTTAAATTTTTTAGAAATATTTTTTCAAAAATAAAAATTAAAAATAAAACAAAAAGTAATTTTTCAGACCAAATACTACCTTAACATTTCAAAATAATTTTGTTTTATGTTAGAAAATATTATCCAAAACTTTATTCAACTAATGTGAACTTTTTATGTGACAAACTACTCCTCTCACACTTCTTTTTCAAAGGATCCAGGTTCGTTTCATTTTGACGTTTGTTGTTTGATTTATCCACTTCTACTGAACTTGAACCTTTTGAGTAAAAGCAATCTAGACTTTTAACATTCAATCTTGTGGTTGGTCTCTATTTTATGTCTTATATTCAAAAGGAACACGAATATAAACATCTATTGTGCTTTTGAAATTCAGAGGTTGACAATGTTATGGCGGTGAAATTCAGAATATTGAGGTTTAACAAACCATAGAAAACCAATCTAATGTGAAGCTCTACATGATTGTTATAAAACACGTGGTATTCGAAAATGGTTATGGTTAGAACTAAACAGATTAATAATTGATGGCAGCGTCCATAATACCAACGACATTAGAGGTACCATTCACAAAGGAAATATCAAAAGTAAACGTATCAAACCTGCTTCGGTTGAAATAATATTAAAATAGTTTGTGTGAAAGTGGTATGCTCATTTTGATTCCTAAATTATATTAGTATTGGAATAATTGAGTTTATGTCTTCCATTTGTAGTTGGATTACACATTTATTTGCTCCTTTAATTACTATCCTTGCAGCCACTTGACCCTTGCCTTCATGTTCTGTTCAGCTTAGTTAAGATATTGTTAGTGACCAGTGAGTGAATGTGTTAAGTACACTTTCTTTGTTTCATTATTTTATTTTGTCTAAAGAAAAAGCACTGTTTCAGCTAATAACTTTAGGAGTCAACTAAACGCAGAACTACTAATCTTTGCACCACCGAACCAAACCAAAATTCAACCATACCTTAACTGCTCATTATTTTAATTTCTTTTTTGTTATGTTTTCTTCCAATGTTGAAAGATACTCCAATGTTTCAGCTTTAGAACATAATAAACAAACATAGGAAATATAGATTAGTGTGTTTAGGAAAATGCAAGGTCCTTGTGGACCATATTGACGTTTGAATTGTTGAACCGATGATCTGATTTCACAAACCTTTCATTTCTGGTATGAATTTCACAAACATTTTTAACAGTGCATGAAAAAGACCAATTACCAATCAAAATTTCTCAAATGTCGCTGAGTTTATTCTCCTTTCTTTGAAAAAAATACGATGCTACAACTTCTATTTCATTATAGGCTAACATAAGATAATTAGAAAAATAAATTGTTATCAGTATTCTATCCATATTCTACACTGAATGGAGGGATTCAACTGAGAGAGAAATTTCTACATTAATTAGACCAAATTATTCTTAATTTAAATGTTTTATTAATTTGCCTATTCTAAGTATAACGGGGGTAGAATGATTTTCATGGGCTTATAATAAAATAGTTGCTTTCGTGATTATGATCTCATTCTTACCTTCTTATACAAGGATACATTTCACCCTTGAGCTTTTACTTCTTTCTGAATTAATTCCATACCTTTCATTATTGTTATACACTTAATATGATTTGTTAATGCAAATGTATTGTCGTACAAATTGTGCACAGCATTATATCTAAACCACAGAATCTAGCATTTGTTCCGTAGTTGATTGCGCTAGTGGGTGCACCAAATCCTATGTGGTTAGACTAACGACACCAATATATTAAGTATACTGTTAACTTATTAAATATTGGCCAAAATATATGTCTTTCAAAGTTAAAAAAATGGTTTAATCAAGGCATTCCCCGCTTATCTAGGCATTCCCCTTTATCATTCTATAAATAGCTGCACCTTACACCAAATGCCACATAACTCAACTTCATTTGACAAATTCTTTGACAACAATGAAGACTATCATTGCTGGCAAGTCATGTTGCTCTTGCTTCTTACTTAGCCTACTCTCTATCATTGCTTCGCTTGCTTCAGCAGCAGAGAATCACTACCATGAGTTCGTTGTAAGTGTTTTTATTTAATGTAATGAGAACACAGTATTTGGAATCAATTGTTGAATGTAATTACTTAAATGTTTGCTTGAAATAGATTCAAACTACACCAGTGAAGAGGCTGTGCAAAACCCAAAACATACTAACTGTGAATGGCCAGTTTCCTGGCCCAACAGTGGAAGCAAGAAATGGAGATTCTCTTGCCATCAAAGTAGTAAATGCTGGACCATACAACATCTCCATCCACTGGTAAAGAGCATCATCATTTATCCTCACATAAATTTCATGCCAACAAATTTTACTCTTCAGTCAGAACAATTTCCGTATGCACAAAACATATATAGAAAGTTCTATAGATACTATTTATACTATTATCCAAGTATAATTGAAATTTCATCTTGGTAATCTGCATAATAACTTCAATGCAAATTTTTATTACGTGGCAAATTTTTATTACGTGGATTACCAAGGTGAAGCTCCATGTGTAATTAGAGAATAATACAAAACAACACCTATGAAACTGTATCTAAGTTTTATCCTTATGCTATAGAACTTGAAGTAAAATTTTAGTTCACTATGCTAATTATACATACTTGAAAATTGAAATTCATCGTGATCACAATTATATGTCTTTTGTGCAACAGGCATGGGTTAAGGATGTTGAGAAATCCATGGGCCGATGGGCCTAGTTATGTGACTCAGTGTCCCATTCAACCAGGGGGAAGTTACACATACCGCTTTACAATCCAAAACCAAGAAGGGACACTATGGTGGCATGCTCACACTGGTTTCCTAAGAGCCACTGTCTATGGAGCTTTAATCATTTATCCAAAATTGGGTTCTCCTTACCCTTTCTCGATGCCTAAGAGAGAATATCCCCTCCTTCTTGGTACATCTCTAAAACCATCACTTATTCTACTCTATTCAGTTCTATAATTTCCCTTGTACTGTAATCAAACACTTCCTCATTAGTGGAAACTTCAAAAGATCGTGTACTCTTCAGTTTTTCCAAAGTAATGACAGAGCAATAACAGATTGTATTATGATGATGTACAGCGGAATGGTTTGATAGGGATCCAATGGTTCTCTTAAGACAGACACAATTCACAGGAGCAGCTCCAAATTCATCTGTCGCATACACAATTAATGGTCAACCTGGAGATCTGTATAGATGTTCAAGTCAAGGTTTGGAATCATTCTAGAGTCATGGATTCAATTTCGTGCAGATTTTTCATTATCTTATGATACACACAAGACTAAAATGATACAAAAAATATGCAATGCAGAAACTGTGAGAATTCCAGTAGATGTTGGCGAGACAATTCTCTTGAGAATCATCAACAGTGCACTCAATCAAGAACTATTCTTCTCAATTGCCAACCACAGGATGACTGTTGTTGCAACAGATGCTGCTTACACCAAGCCTTTCACCACCAATGTCCTCATGATAGGCCCTGGTCAGACAATCAATGTCCTGGTCACTGCTGATCAAACTCCGGGCCGATACTACATGGCCGCACGAGCTTATCAAACCGCCATGAATGCTGCATTTGACAACACCACCACCACTGCAATCCTTGAATACAAGTCTGCCAGCTGCAATAAAAAAAATGGACAAGTCTTAAGACCAATACTACCAGCCTTACCAGCTTTCAATGACACAGCCACTGCAACAGCATACACAGCAGGGATCAGAGGCCTTTCCAAGATCAATGTCTTCACAAAAGTTGATGTTAGCCTCAATTTCATAGTGGGGTTGGGGTTAATCAACTGCACAAATCCTAATAGTCCAAGGTGCCAAGGACCAAACGGAACTCGTTTCGCAGCTAGCATAAACAATCATTCCTTTGTGCTACCAAGAACCACTTCCTTAATGCAAGCCTATTATCAAGGTATTCCTGGTGTCTTCACCACAGACTTTCCTCCAGTTCCTCCTCTACAATTCAATTACACCGGCAATGTACCTCGGGGACTTTGGACACCTGCAAGAGGAACTAAACTCTTGAAGTTGAAGTATGGTTCCAATGTGCAAATTATTCTACAGGATACAAGCATAGTAACTACTGAGGACCACCCTATGCATGTTCATGGATTCCACTTCTTTGTAGTTGGTTCAGGCTTTGGCAATTTCAACCCAGCAACTGATCCTGCAAGGTTTAACCTTGTAGACCCACCTGTGAGGAACACCATTGGAACACCTCCAGGAGGATGGGTGGCCATTCGTTTTGTGGCTGATAATCCAGGTATCAATAGCATATTTACTCATATAACTGTTCTATGTTCTACATAGGGGTGTGAAAAAAAAATTGCATTGAACTGAATTGATACAACACTAAACCGAATCTTTAAAAAAAAAAAAAGAAAAACTGATCCACTTTTTAAAATCAGTTAAACTAAATTAAACTATTTTTATAAAGCAGGTTGATTTGATTCGGTGTAGTTCTATGAAAAAATTATCCATATATGAGTAAAAAATATTAATTGAATTGAATTGAACCAATTCTTTGAATCAAACCATTTTAAAAATTCAAATCGAACCACTTTTTCAAAGGCAGTTAAAAAAAGATGGCTCTTTTAAAAAAACTGGGTTTTGCACGCCCTCTGTGTTCCATAGTTATATTATAAATTATAGACACATGTGTAGTTGTTTTGGGGGCAATTTTCTAATCACAGTTAAGAGTTTTACCAAACATATGCGAACTTTTATTATGCAAATTTTTTAAATAAAAGTTCAATTTTGATTGAAGTATAACAACAGAAGTACCTAAGAACTGCATTTAAGTTTTGTCCCTGTATTATCAGGCTAAGCATTGCATTCTAATCAATTATGTGATTTTTTTTTTTCCTCTGTTGGAAATCAGGAATTTGGTTCTTGCATTGTCACATAGACTCACATCTGAATTGGGGTTTGGCAACGGCACTTTTGGTAGAAAATGGAGTTGGGCCATCACAATCAGTGATTCCTCCACCACCAGATTTGCCTCAATGTTAAGATCAAGAAAGCACTAATAGTCATAAATTTTATGTTCCTCAATTATTTGCTCACTGTTTTACCAGGTCTTTAAACACTTGCCAAATGCAGTATTGTTTTGTGTTGTTTCAAGGTCCAGAATTGGACCATGCTCAATTTAGCAGCTACGTTAATATTGGTGTTTTTCTTGATTGGGTGTTAAGTGTTAGCGCTTTTAGAACAGAAATAGCATAATGTGTGATTTCTTATCATTACTGTTAAGAGTTATGTTTTTCTTTTACATGTCCATCCATAGTACAGTATTTTCACATTTCAAGACATCAAGCTTCCTATTGAATAAATCCACTCCATGCACCGTCTAAATGTTTCCAATACCTAAAATCCTTCCAGTTTTGGTCGAATCAAATGAGAAATGTTAATATTAATACTTTCTGAAAAATACCTAAAAACATTGTTGCATTTGTAATGTGAAAATAATAATAAAAAATATATTATGCGAACAAATAAAATAAAAATTAAACAGAAACAACAAATGCTTCCCAATTGATAAGCATTTTTTGTGTAACATATGAAGGGTATACCGTGACGAGCACAAACATATCCAAAAAAAGTACTCTTTTCCTAATATAATTTATTTAATTTAATTTATATCCAAATTGATCCCTAAATCACTTCAATGGGGCACCACTACCATATATATAAATTAGTGTTGGTAATAGATAAGCATTTATGTACACTTTGCCAAAAAAATTATATTTTATTATTAAATTTAATCAAGCATGTAATTTTACGAATTTTATCTTTTAAAAAATATAATTTAAAATTAATTTTTTTAGTTTTTATATTTTACATTTTAATTCTTTTTTTATCTCTGCTGTCAAAAGTAAATAATGTTGTTGCTTAATATTTTGCCATAAGTATTAAAATAAAATTAAAATATAAAATATATAAATTAAAAAAAATAAAATTTATAAAATTATAGGGACTTAGATGAGTAGTTAAACCTACTAGTATTGTATTTGTGGAAAGCAAAAGGTGCCAAAGCCATAAGGCCTAGGAGAGACCATTATACCAATCATAATGGAGCAGTGAAATTACAATTAAGCCCAACAAACAAAATGGTTTGGTTGAGGCCCATTACCCATGAAATTCAATAAATCTGCTTTGTGTTCGTTTGTTCTGATGAAACAAAAGTTGCCATTCTTTTTTGTACCATTTTGTTCTAACAAACAAAGTAATCAAGAGACTTGGATTCATCGCACTTCATTCTGATGTTTCGCAGCACTAAATTCTAAAGTTTGGGTATCCGATCAAGAGATACTTAACATTCGTACAAAAGTTTGCACATTTAAAGGGAAACTTTTGATCCATGTCTTTTGAAAAATTTCCATAGGACTCCTATTGATTTGCTTGGTCATGAGTATCTGATCCGTAGACTTAATCGAATATTGTCCACTCGACTCTGCCTATCACACTCTCACATATCCTGTTCATCAACTACCAAATTAGTATTCCTCACAAGTCACAGCAGCCTCCAATAACAACTACTTCTCCCACTAAAACAAGCACCTTTTCCACTCCCAATTTCATGTCCCGATTCCTTCTTGAGTAATTTTAGAATTATTGAACTCGTATTAACTTTTTGAGTAACATATATATATATTAAAGATCTTTATTACATCATTTCTAACAAATAAAAGTTTAGACATTTTATAAGTGTTCCAGGATATTAGAATATTTGCAGGTAATCAGATACCAATTTGATGGCCTGTAGTACAAGAAATTCAACAACAATAAAAAAATAGTTATGAAAATAGGTTTTAATATTATCTTATAAAGATGATGACTTAATTACTGGTCTAATCCAATTCGACTGAAATTTATCATTATTGAGTAATTTGGCTATAGATTGAGATTTCCAATAAAATTCAAATAATCTAGACAAAAACAATGTGAAAAAAATATTTTCGAAATCATCATCATTCATACCATTATAATCATTTTGGTCTGCCACTCCCCACTACTCCCACTGACACCGCATTTGGCAAATTAATTCCTGCTTACAAGATACGAATATCATTCAAGTGCCGCTTCCCTTTTTACAAATCAATTACCAACCAAAAAAGGGATTCACAGTATCACAAAATTACATATATATATATATATATACCATACAACCATGTCCCTTTATTTTCTATATATTTTAATTAATTTATAATTCATATCACCAGTAACATTAAGCTTGAGTTCAAGCCTTCAAGGTATAGTAGCATTTCTAGAATGGCTTAAATTTATTTATTTTTATCTCCGTGGTCATGAAACAACTAGAAACGACATTAAAAAAGTGTCGAAGACTGGGTTGTACCTGAAGGTGCAGGTTTCTGTTTAACCTCATTACCACTAGTGCACAGAAGATATAGATAAAGATATATGTTATCTATATATATTCTATAGTAGATATGCTATAATAACAATAAGCTTGAAGATCTAATGCTACAAACTTTGTTGTTTTGTCTCCGTGCAACGGGACACCTCCTGTACCCTAAAGTCGATTCAAACTTCTAAATCTTTAAAACAAACCCTGAATTTGCATCCCAACCACACATAATAACTAACCATATTATCTAATAGGAAAGTAAAGGTTTAAGAAAAGGAAAAGGAGTCTTTCAAAAAAGAAAAAAGAAAGGGAGAAAAGGAAATAAAAACTTGGGAGACTGCATAATTTGGAGGAGTATATAGTCTTCTTTCATAATTCAAAATTTTTAATTTGTATTAGATGATCAATTTTTTTATATGTTTCATCTCTAAATGGTATTATTATCTAACTAATAATTAAAATCTAATTTTTTGAAAGCAAAGGCTAATTTGTTCAAACTAGATAAATAATTATCAAAATAAATTTTTATTTTTATTTCTTAAAACATGCACATGATACGAAATTAAACGTCAGTGGACATTTTTAATGAAAGAGATAATCTTGTTTGTGGAATTAGAAGCAGTAGAAAGAGAAATAGAAAAAGTACTTAAAGTGAAAAGAAAAGGGGTCAGGTGTTCTTTACATTAACTTTGATTTTAATGGGAAATTAATGATGAGGATTATGATCAACTTTGATTTTAATGATAATCATGAGGGTATTCTTTACATGAAGAAGTTAATTAACTATAGTGATGGAGAAGAAAGCGACAAGACCTGTGGCTAAATCAAGTTGGGAGTAACATCCACAGCAACTATAACACACACACACATCATTTATAATAAATGAAAAGGCCTGCAAGAGTTGCAGTATAAGACTGGAAACCCTAGCTAGCTGATTAGCTACGATAATAAATATATATGGATAAGTTTCTGGCTCAAAGTTTATCACTGCAATTGAAAGACTAGGATTTTACTTTAGGCTAGTTCAGCCCTCAGAAGGAAAAAGATTGCTAGCCTCAAAACTCCAAACGTAACACTTCAATAACTCTTAGAAAAACAAATATAAAATAATATATATAGGCGTTCATGTTTGGAGAAAGGAAATAAAAAAAAGCTCTATAAACGATAGAGGGGTACAGACGATACTCGAATGTACAGACGATACTAATATACAGATGATACCTTCTGAAAAAATACTTCTCTGTGTATATTATTATTTTCTTTTCTCTGTTCTTTATTTACACACAAAGTCTCTTATTTACAGTGGTATCCATAACAAACTAACCACTAACAAACTAACTACTAACAGATTAACAACTAACAGACTTTTGAATTAGACAATCTTTAACACTTCCCCCTAATTCAAAATCTACAAAAATCAAAGACAAACAACATTCAGTAGTCTTCTAAGTTCTCTGAATCTGTCAGCTCTCAATGACTTAGTCATTATATCTGCAATTTGTAACTCTGTTTTACAATGCTTTAGTCTGATCTTCCCTTTTCCAACTTGATCTCTCAGAAAGTGATACTTCGTCTCTATGTGCTTGCTCCTTCCATGTGCAACCGGATTCTTAGCTAAATTGATAGCAGATTTGTTATCTATCAACAAGTCAACATAGCCATCAAAGCCAACCTTAAGTTCTTCCAGTAACGATTCTAGCCACAAAGCTTGGCATGTAGCATGACATGCAGCAATATACTCTGCTTCACAGGTTGATAAAGCTATAATAGCCTGCTTCTTGGAACACCACGAGATTGGAGAACCAGAGAGTAAAAACACATAACCCATGGTGCTCTTTCTCTCCAATAAATCCCCACACCAATCAGAGTCAGAATAGGCTACAAGTTGTAACCTAGCTTTCTCTGAATGATTTGAGTAAAGCACTCCAAAATCAAGTGTGCCACACAAATATATCAGAATACGTTTAGCTGCCATGAAATGCGACTTCTTCGGATTACTCATGAATCGACTTACCAAGCCAACGTTGTATGAAATCTCTGGTCTTGTATGACAAATAAACCTCAAACAGCCAATCATCTGTCTAAACAAAGTACCATCCACTGCTGATTCCTGTTCACCATTATCAAGTTTCAGATTTTCTTCTGCAGGCGTCACTGCAGTATTGCATTCTAGCATTTTGAATTTCTTTAATACATCATGAATGTATTTCTTTTGGTGCATAAACAGTCCACTTTCAACTTGTTTGAACTCAATGCCAAGGAAGTATGACAACCTTCCTAAATTAGTCATCTCAAATTCTGATTTCAAGCACTGTTTCACAGCTTCAATATCGTCTGTATTGCTTCCAGTTATAAGTAGATCGTCTACATAAAGACAAATGAATAGAATACCTCCACCACCCATTGCTTTAATGTACAGACCATGCTCCACATTACATTTCTTGAAGCCTGAACTTGAAAGGAAATCATTAATCCTTTTATTCCAAGCTCTCGGTGCTTGCCTTAAGCCATACAGAGCTTTTCTCAGTCTATAGACCTTGTCTTCACTTCCTTCTATAACAAAGCCTGGAGGTTGAGTAACATAGACTTCTTCTTCAAGAGGTCCATTTAGGAATGCTGACTTAACATCCAGCTGCCACATATTCCAGTTCTTCAACGTAGCAAGAGCAACAACCAGTCTAACAGTTTCCAATCTTGCAACTGGTGCAAACACTTCAGAGAAATCAATCCCTTCTGTTTGCATAAATCCTCTAGCCACTAGTCTTGCTTTGTATTTGACGATAGTGCCATCTGGATTCAACTTAGTCTTGAATACCCACTTCACATCAATAGGCATCTTGTTAGCTGGAAGTTTCACCAACTCCCAAGTTTCATTCTTCTTTATCGACTTCAATTCTTCATGCATAGCCTCCTTTCACACTTTGCTTTTCAAAGCTTCATCAATACTGACAGGTTCTGCATTTGCAAGAAGTGCAATATGCTGGAGCAATTCCCCTTCGTCTGTGACAGCATCATCGAAAGTAATTTCGCAATCTCTGAGTCTTGCTGGTAGAGTTCTGGATCTGGTGGATCTTGTTTGAATACATCTCTCAGGTGAATTTGCACCTTGAAACTCAGTTCTGGGTTCGTCTCTACCGAACGGTAACAAACTCTCTGATTCTGACGTATCAGACGGAGACATAATGTCATGAGCAGACGATGTAGATACAGACGACGTATGTGCAGACGATGTATGTACAGACGATGTAAGTTGGCTTGACTCGATGAAATGCACGTCTCTGCTGAATACTACTTGTCGTGTCTTCGGATTGAAGAGCTTGTACGATCCAGTGGAGTTGTAACCAATGAAGATCATTTGTTCACTTTTATCATGCAACTTCCTTCTCTTTTGATCTGGAATATGCCTATAGCACAATGAACCAAAAATTCTGAAATGCCTGACTGAAGGTTTCTTCCCTGTCCATACCTCTTCTGGAACCTTAAATTCCAGCCTCTTTGTAGGACAATGATTCAACACATAAGCTGCGATTCTTGCTGCAGACTTCTCCCAAAATTCATGTGATGACTTTTACTCTTGAAGATACTCTAACCATGTTTAGGATGGTTCTGTTCCTTCTCTCAGCCACCCCATTATGTTGAGGAGTATATGGTGTTGTTATCTCATGCACAATCCCATTTTCCATGCAAAAATCATCAAATTCTCTGGAAGTAAATTCACCACCACCATTTGTTCTCAGTATTTTGATGGATTTTTCAGACTGCTTCTCAACTAAGCACTTGAAGGATTTGAAAATGGAAAACACCTCACTTTTAGCCTTAATAAGGTAAAGCCACAATTTTCTGCTGAAGTCATCTACAAAAGTCACAAAATACTTGTTCCCTCCTAAGGATGGAACCTCAAATGGACCACACACATCTGAATATACCATATGCAGTAAACTATTGGCTCTCGATGCAGTGTAATTGCTGAATGATGATCTGGGTTGTTTACTGATTAAGCAGCTATCACAGACTTTCTTAGGCACGTGTACAGACGGAAGCCCAAGAACCATTTCTTTGGATTTCATGAGACTAAGATCCTTGAAATTAAGATGACCAAGCCTCATGTGTCACAACCAAGTGTCGTCCGATAGAACTTCGGAGTTAAGACATTGAGTCTCAATAGCATTAAGATGTAGCTGGAAAGTTCTGTTTGATGCAAGCGGTGCCTTCATGATTTTCTTTTCTTCAGCATCAATAACTTCCAAGAATCCGTTCTTCATGGCTATTGAGAAACCTTTCTCCAATAGTTGTCCCAAGCTGATTAGATTGCTACTCATGGTAGGCACATAGAGCACATCATACAGCAACGCATTCCCACCATCTTTCCTCTTGATTATCATATCTCCAATGCCTTCTACTTGAATCATTCTATCATCAGAAAACTTTACTTTTCTTTTCTTACTTGGATCAAAATTTATGAGTCAATCTCTATGGCCTGTCATGTGATTAGAACAGCCAGAGTCTGCATACCAAACTTCTTCACTGCAACTTTCTTGAGTATTTGTCGTCTGTAACATTACAGACGCAGACGACATTACAGACGCAGACGACATTACAGACGCGCACAAATCTTCCTGCACCGTTGTCACCATTAGTAGAACAGGGCTTTCATCCCTGTTATCTTTCATTTCTTCTTTTGCCATATGAGCTTCATCATGCTGTTTCCTGCGATGATCAAACTGGTTTGGGGGAGCTTGACATTCAGATGAAAAATGTCCAATTTTATTGCAATTGAAACATTTGATTTTTCTTCTATCTATTTTCTTCTTTCCTCCTTTCCAATTGGATCCTCCTCTCCTTGAGGAAGTTTCTGTTTGATCTTGATCAGTCTTCTCTTGTTCTTGATGAGAACTTCTGCCTTTTCCTCTGTAATCTTTCCCTTTTCCTCGGTTTCTTGATCCACCCCTGCCATCATAACCTCCTTTCTTTGAAGTTTGGGCTTGTAGAACCTGTTCTACACTTTTCTCAGTGGATCTTTCAATGAGCCTCTGCTCATGTGCCTCGAGGGAGCCTTGAAGATCTTCAACCTTCAGTTCTTCAAGATTCCTTGATTCTTCAATGGCCACAACAATGTGATCAAAGTTAGGGGTCAGGGTCCGTAAAACCTTCTCAACAATCGCTTGATCAGTCATCGTTTCACCACATGCCTTCATTGCATTGGTGAGAGTGAGGATTCGATTAAAGAATTGAGCAATTTTTTCATTTGACTCCATTTGCATCAACTCATACTGACGTCTAATAGTTTGAAGATGCACCTTCTTCAATTGATCTGCTCCTTGATGACATTTCTCCAGGATCTTCCAAGCCTTCTGTGACGTCTTTACTTCTGCAATCTTCTCAAAGTGTGCATCGTCGACGCTCTGATGAATAAGGCACATTGCTTTGCAATCTTTCTTTTTGTTTTCCTTGTATGCCACCCTCGTGCTTCATTTAACGTCTCAGCAAGTTAAGGTAGCCATCTTCAACAATCTCCGTAACTTCTTGAAAGCCGAAAATGGCTTTCATCTGAATACTCCATCGATTCCAGTTTTTGCCATCAAGAACAGGGAGATTCGATTGTAAGGTTGCGCTGGTGTGTCCCATTGTAAATCAACCAACAAGAACGTCCCTTGAATCTGAACCACGCTCTGGATACCAGTTTGTTGGAGAAAGGAAATAAAAAAAAAAACTCTACAGACGATAGAGGGGTACAGACGATACTCGAATGTACAGACGATACAATGTACAGATGATACTAATATACAAACGATACCTTCTGAAAAAATACTTCTCTGTGTATATTATTATTCTCTTTTCTCTGTTCTTTGTTTACACATAAAGTCTCTTATTTATAGTGGTATCCATAACAAACTAAACACTAACAAACTAACTACTAACAGACTTTTGAATTAGACAATCTTCTCAATATATAGGTCAAGGTTTTTGGTACAGTAACTGCTTTCAACCTTCAAAATATCCTTCACGAATTTGTGGTAGGTCTTTATAGACAACTGAGGCTAGAAAAATAACTCAATAAGTGAATTGGCTCGAAAGAAAAAACTGTGAGTACGTATAAATATAAATTAAGAGTTATGAAGGACTTCAAAATTAACTAATGAGTGAACTTGATGTTAAGGATACTAAAGTTATGGATACAAATTAATGAGAATAAATTAAGAATGTTAAAAAAGTTGTAGGATCTTAGAACTTCTAGAAACTAAATGTCTTAAACTATCAATATTTTATCGCGTGATTATTATTCCCAACTAGTAATCTACATGGCACGCGATGTATCTACCAAATTATTGCTTAACAATGATAATTAATGGGAGAATAAAAATAATAATAAATTCAGATTATTATTAAGAGAATAAAAGCGATTTTTATTAAAAAAAGAAAGAAAGAAAGAAAAGAGACTAAAAAACCCGAAAAATAAAATTTAATGAGAAATTGAAAATAAATTTTGTAAATAAGGAATTAAAGAATGATTTGTTAAGGAAAAAAATAACACATATTTGGCACGCTAGTTAATTTACGATATATGACAACTCATATAATAGTCATCTTATTAAGTATACTCGATGTTAACAATAAAAAAAATATTAATGAAGCGAAAATTTTATAGATTAAGATTCATCAATATTTTGAAGAAAAAAATAGGGATGAAGACCATTTTTTTTTTATAAGAAAATGAAACATTAATAAATTAAATATTATACCTTCTTATTAATAAAATAAAAGAACACTTTCTTTATATCGACTAGTGTCTCTTAAAGAAAGTAACTTCATTAAGACTTGGATAATCTCTAAACAAAGATTTTCTTAGACAAGTTATTCATAAACGAAGAAATTAAATTTAGGATCTATAGAAAGATAAATTGAGAAAGAGAAGGTATTAACATATTCTTACTTAATTTTTTATAATATGTTATAAGTTATTGTAACGCCCCGTTATAATTACTTATGTTACTTGTATTTTAATTAGTAATTTGTAGTAAATAAAAGAGAAATTTAGGAAACAATACTTTTATTTCATAAAATTTAAAGTTCATTACAACTTGATTGCATAACTATGTCATATTATTATTTTACATAAATACCTTTCTACTACCTTAAAACATTTACCCAACCCTTCTACATAGCAAGCATCTTCACAACCAGATAGTAGTAACAACCAGAGCAAACAGTGACAATCTTCTCAATCCTGTCAATCTGCTCCCCCGGACATTATCCGAGATCATCACAGGTGTCAAACCACAGACACAAACACGCAAGGGTAAGTTCCAATATCTTAATAAAAATACTTATCATGTAAAAATATCAATATGATACACGTCATAATCAAATCAATAAAGGATGAATTATGACTTAAATGAAATTTCTATATGATGAATGCTCCAACCTCAACTCCAAAAATATGCAATGTGGTACCATAATAGATAATACGATTATCCGCTTTGTGAGCCCACTGTCCATCGGGTCACTCACGCACGTTTTAAGTTTATTATCTGTCCCTCTAACCGAGGCCACCTCTTTTGATGCATGTATGCATGAATGAATATTTTACCTCCCTTTCTAGAATATCATTTATAATCATTAAATACCAAGAATACTAATAAACATTATGAAACCAGGAAATCAAGAAACACCAAGAAAACACCCATCAAAAGTAACGATATCGTGAACAAGATCGTATACGTGAATGTGAACGATCGTATATCGTGAACGATGAACGATATCGTGAAAGATCAGATATCTGTGAACGATAATGTATACGTGAACGATCAGATATCGTGAATAGTAACGATATCGTGAATAGTAACGTATAAGTGACCGTAGTCCGTGAATAGTACACCAGGTAAGTTCCCAGGAAAGAGAGGTGGGTCACTAATGAACACACTTAAGTACCAAGTCTTTCCTTAGCCAGAACTTTCCTAGACATGCACTTCCACACTACCACCCTTTTCCTAACAACAAGAATAATTACGTTGATGTGGAAGATCGGACAAAACCGCAACCCGAGAGCATACTAAGAATTTTCTTAGCACCTTAGTATCAGATAAAATAAAGATAATAACAACAAAGAATAATAAGATAAGGATAGCTCCCCTTACCAATTCCTCCTAGCTTCCTATCTTCCTCTACCTACTTACTTCTCTCTTGATTGAAGAGATTTCTTCCTAAGAGATTTTGAGAGAATGAAAGAATGTTCTTGAATTTGTGATTATAATTGAAATTCTAGGCCCTATTTATAGAATTTCAAAAGTTACTATTTGCACAGTAATTTTTACTATTTGCACAGTAATTTGAATATTAAAATTTCCTCGTGTAACCCGTTAATTTATATTTTATTATTTTTACTATTTGCACAGGTAATTTCAAAAATTCAGAATTTTTAATTATTTTTATATTTCTCTCTGTTATAAAAACCTCTCTTAAACTATATTTAAATTTTTGGGATGTTACAGTTATAACCAGCCATTTTAGTATTTTAATAAATATACACTGTAATTTATTAAAATTCTCCCTTTACAGAAGTTAAAGTGTATTAGCATCATTTTATAAATTTTTCTTATCAATTTGTATATTTATAATATTTTTAAATATTCAAATTACTATGTTTTTTGCTTTAAAATTAATAAATAAGAATATAGTGACAAACACAAATGTGTAAATATTGTGCACGCTGGCATTGTAGTTTATTTGTGGCGCCGGGTGAATATATTTATTTTTATGTAGTTAAAATTTATAATGATATAAATTATCTTTGAATATTATCTTACATATTAAATTCATAATGAACAATTTTAATTGGGATATAATATTATTTTTGTTATTTATAATTTTTTTAAAAATTATAAATTTTAAAAATAGAGATAAAAGATAATATACACGGGAACGGATAAATAGTTAAAAATTAATGTATAGATAAAGATATTCGAGATGATTGGAAAAAAAAAAAAAAAAACAAGAAATGAGTATAAGTGTTAATTATATGCGCATGAGATAAATGTGTGTTTAGGAAGAGAGAAGGGAGATGGTTGTATAAACACTTGGTGTTCAAAAAGATGTTTTTATAAAAAATAATTAAATAAAAATTTTGAAATAAAATTAATAATTATATACGAATAATTAATTTGTAAGATTCATTTTAATAAAATCTTATATTGTAATAATTACATATTTAATTTATAAATATAATGTATATATATAAAACCAGTTCTATCATTGTTAAATTATTATAAAACAAATGTGTGTATATATATATATATATATATATATATATATATATATATATATATATATATATATATTAAATTGAACTTCCTCTAAAAATAAGTAATTGAAAAATAGAGAGATAAAAAATAACAAGTAAGATAATTTATATATAAAAAGTAATTATTATTTTAATATTTAAAAACACGAAGTTAAATAATTTAATATCTGAAAAATAAAAATAATAAAATATTTCATATAAACGTGAAATATTAACCTCTTCAATCATTAAAAGGATTTTATTGTCACTTTTATCTAAAAAAATTAAGAATTAAAATATTAGAAAATGAGAAAAATTAAAAATTAAAATAAAACTAAATGACAGAATTTACGAAAGAAAATAATAATAAATATTTATAAATGATTATGTTATTTTTATCTTTTTAAAAGACAAATTATCTAATTTTTATATCTTTAAAGGTTAAAAATGATTGTTTGCTAAAAAAAATTAATACAAAATGACTTTATTGTCGGTTGAAAAATAAAGAAAAAAATTGATAGATGAAAGTTATCCAACAATTACATATATACCAATCCAGAACGCTGTAAGCCTTTAATAATAAGCCCTAAGTCTTCGATGCAGAGACCTGTATGGTATCAGATTTTATTCAGCATCATATTCTTTTATGTGACCCTGCCTGTAGCTTTGACGGTGAGAAATGGATCATCAATAGCTCTTCAAGTATCAGGAATGACTACAAGCACAGAACTAATAAGTTGAAGGCTTCACGCATAACACCAAAATAAACAAATTAAAAGGAAAAATCTGAGGTGTAAAAACCATTAATTCGTTGCCTCACTTTGCTTAATTAGACATAATCATAAATCAAACCAAAAACAATCACCAAGATAGCATGATGCTCAACGCCTGACATAGAAAATCCATAATAATAAATAACTAGTAAGTGATGGTCAATTGAGTAAGTAAGACTCTTGATCATCATGAAGATCTTAAATTTTGTTTCATTCTAAAGATCCTATGAAAAAAAATGCAAAAATTAAATAAAGGAAAAGGTGAAGATGCATGCGGCTATGATGATATAAACGTACAGTATGAAGAAGCCATGAAGCTCAGGATGGACAGCGCCAGAGAAATACTGCTATGGACCTCATGAGTACCAAGTGGTGCTATCCCTCCTGAGCTTTACAGATTCTCCCATACTCTCATCTCTGCGACCATTTTCCATGACTCAACAATCCCTGCAGAACAACAACATATTATAATATGCGTAGAGGCCGTGACGAAGACTTGAAAGAAATAACAGATAGAGAACAGAAAGCTAGACTTTGGTGGGGAAAGATAAAGAAGGGGTTGTCAGCATATTTATAGGATAAAAGTTAAGCATAGGATTTATTTTCTGTTTTCAAAGAAGAAACCTGACAATATATATATATATATATATCATGTATGTATGTTTAAGATTAATTATGTGAGACAAATTTTCGAATTCGAAAGAAATTAAATACGAATTTTTTGTTAAATAGATCATTTTCAAAATATGTGGGCATGGGATGTTTATCTACTATATTAATTATGTTTGGTTAAATGAAAGTAAATTCAGTTTACACATAAATTAAAAATTAGCTATTAGAAAAATTAAAATTATAAATTAATTTATACATAATTTAATTTCTAATTGTAGAAAATTATATTTCATTTTTTTATTCTTTTCTTATAAGTGTTTAAAAAGAAATTTTCTCCGATCAGACCCATAATCTTTTGATTTAAAGAAGATAAATTTGAAGATTTGGCTGTGATCTTAATTTGAAAAAGAAAATACTGTACAAATTGCTGTGTACATGTAAGTCAGTGCAGGGGTGTTTGTTTGTTTGAAATTTCCTTTCCAAGAAAGAAACATTTTTTTAGGAGTGTAAACGATTATTATAATACATGGTGCGTTTTCTTATCTTGTACGCTGTCGACTACGATGTTTCTTCTCAAAAACTTGGAATACGGTGACGCATATTAGGGAATGGAGGGACTCGAAAGTTGAAACCGAAACACACGCAGGCACGAAACCTTAAATTTCTCGGCAGTGATAACTTTGCCAGGAAGTTACCTAACAACCTGGGCTGCCACACAAGCTTAAATTTCCAAAAATATAGGTGAAAATTAATAATATGTTTGTATACTATTGTAATACTACTAAGTTTGGATTCCCTACCCCGAAATTTACTTCTATACGACAATACACAATTTGATATTAATTAAGGCTACTCTGTTATATGAACAACTTTGTTAATCTATAAGGCTATCTAAGGATAATTTATTTGAAAATTTTCTAAATAAACATTTTAATTTAATTATTGTCCCGAATTTCTAATTACGCAATAAGAAGTACGACTCCTTTCCTCCTGTTATAATCGGTGTCCTACATTTTTTTATACGGACCAAGAAAAATTGAAAAATAAATCTAGATGAGAGAATAATAATTTTATAAAAATAACTATATACTTTTATGGAAATTATTCTTTATTGAAAATTATGTAATATGCATGAAGGGTATAGTTGAAAAATGGTGATCGATTAATGTTGTATTGAGAAGTTAAAATGATACTTATTTCAAAACTATTTTTATGTGATAATTACAATTGAACGGAAGGAATAATATATAGAATCTCGAAGCTTGAAAAGGCATGTATCTTATTTATAATAGAGATTTCACGTTGCTACGTAACTATTTTAATATATATATATATATATATATAAAATAGAATGACCTTTAATTTATAAGTCAGTTTTACTAGATTGAAATGGTACATGTATTTGATTTGTTGTTGTATGTCTAAAACATTTTACATAATTATTTAATCATAATTTATAATTATATAACGTTTTAGGTCTTTACGTACAAGTTAACAAATATATCATTAATTACAATTTGTCATTGAATTACTGTATAAAATTTTCTATATTTTTGTTCAAATAATTAAATCTATAAAAAAATTAACAAAAATCATTGCTGAAATAAGTTATATGCTCTCCAAATTTTATATAAAAATGTTTATTTAATTACAATGATCTGAAAATCATTTAAAAAAATTATGTTTTCAACATGAAGTTATATATATTTGTCACTTTCTCACCGTGGTAATAATTTTGAACAATTATTAACGCTTTGGTTATAACTGGATAGAAAAAAGGAAACAACATAGTTGATAAAAATATCAAATTAATTATTCAGTTCTTTCATTATTTGGAACTGTCCGAAAATAGAAGAAAATGAAGTATATATTTGAGTCTAACGTAAGTTCATTTAGTCCCATTGTTGGATAGTAATAGAGGAAAAGAAGTTTCTTTTACGATAAAGATAAAATATTCTTGTTTATATCACATTTTGTTTTTTTACCTAAGATATATCATTTTACACCTTTTCTTTCTTTCTTTTAACTTTTTTATACAACCATATTAGGGTATTTTTCTTTCATTTTCTCATCTATGAAACAGCTAAAACCTCGTCTTATTTTCTTTTCCTTCTCAATTTTTTCCTTTCATTCCCTAGAACAAACAACATATAATTAAAAGCAAATAAAGCTCTTTCTCCTTCCATTTTTCATTTTTTCATTTCTAAAAAATACTATTTTTTTATATAATAAAAACAACACGTGCATAGGCGATAATATTCAAAATTTGTGATAGTTATTATCATAGGGGCCAGGATGCCTCATATGCCAGCCTGGTTAGTCTACTCCAACTAATGTATTTCAAATCACTTAAGAGTTCTTCAATTTCGAGAGGTATATGACTATGTACACCCAAAAAAAAGTAATGAACCACAATAGTTTGTATATACTATACAGTATGAGTGATATACGTCAGGAATTGTTCTGGGTACAATCTAAGTCTAAATTGGTTAAATAAGCACAGGAGATTTATCACATGATGTATGTATCATGTGCAAGCACTATATCTTTGTGCAATAAAATAGTATAAAAAGTAATATAAAATACTTTAAAAAGTTAGAGTCATATAATAACAAATAGAGAGGTGGCCCGGTTGTAGTTACATCAATGGTCAAGGGAATACCCTCACTAGCCCAACATTTCCTGTGGCTTTACTTTTGGTTCAAAAGTAATCATCATGAGTTAATAATCTCCATTAAAACCAATATCGTTTCTATTTTGCGTCTTGTAGTACTGCTACACAATCATAACTTGCATAAGGAATTGAATGGCACCATTATGGGATATGTCTGATTGAATATCGCTCCTCTCACAATCATCTCAAAGCATATAGTTAGATATGCGAAAAGACTCCAACGAATTAGTATTAAATTAGGCTAAAAAAATAGTCTATATAAAACTTGGATTAAAAATATCAACTTGACAGATTATAGAACTAAAATAGACTAATTAATTTTTTTATAAAATTTAAATAAAACTAAAATAAAATAGACTAATTTATCTTATTAATTTGTTCATCTGGTCCAACCCGACGAATTTCAGTACCAGATTAAGTTAAATAATATATAACTCATTCAATAGATGAACTAGTCTAATCTAACCTATTTTTATTTGTTAACCCGTTAGATTAGTACCTAGACCATTCGGCAGCACAAGATATAATGGCATAGCTAGAAGTGATGTTACTCAGACCAAACGTGAAAGACTGTTATTATGGGGCAGTTGCTTTGTCATTAGGAGAATATGTATGACTAAATCTAGTAGATAAGTTTATGCCATGATATTCTTCATCAAACATCATTGTCTCTTTTGAAAAGCCTAAGGGGCCCCGGCAATCTTTTCTTTATTCTTGGCTCATTTCAAGCATTAAAATCCATATCATATTATATGTTTATACATAAAAAATTTCTGCAGTATTAATTCTTGTGGAATAAAGAATAATTTATTGGATACAAACAGCTTTATGTACGCCAAAATGAAACAACAGCATCATGGGTTTACACTCGCAGTAATCTTGATGATATAAAACTTAATTAACTAAATAAGTTTAACGATAAACTAAGGCCAACAAATATCTCGTGTAGATCAACAAATATCTCGTGCTGCACACAGTTAGAGTAGGAATAGGGCGGGTTTTTAAGAGGCCCCTGATCGGTTTAAAATTTAGTTAATCCATTTAATAAAAATATTACGTTTAGATTTTTAAAAAAAAAATTATTTAAATAGGTGGGATTTGAGTTTAAGAAAATTTTTGTTAAGCTAACTGGTCCGATTGTCTATTTAAATATAATAAAAAATTTAATATACATATTTTATTTCAATATTATAAAGAATATATATATATATATATATATATATATATATATATATATATATATTGTAACACTCTATAATCACTAAGTAAATCATTTTTAAAAAGAAAAAAATTTTTATTGGAGAGTTTACACTATCCGGTTTGACCAATAATAGGCAAAGCACAGGATCTACAGTATATTTGGCCAAACTATTTTTCCACTTAAAATGTACTTATAATTTAAAGGTAGAAGAAAGAGCGTAAAGCTATTTGTTGATTTTCATTTTTTTATAGCTTAAAAAGTCATTTTTAAGTTAAAAGTTGACTGCTAAAAAAATTCCAAATTTTTAGATTTATATAAAACTATCTTCTTCAATAAAAAAATGTGTACTTATAAAATAAATACATATTGTGTAAATTAATTTTGTCCACTTAAAATTATGTTAGCAACAATAGATAAATAAAATTTTTAAAATATAGATGATGTAAAGTTTTAATTTTAATAATAAAAAATTACTTTAGTTAACAAACTTTTATATTAATGATTATTAACAAATAATATAATATTAATGCAAGAAATTTAAAATAAATTATTTAGACAAAATTTAATATTATTAATTTCTAATAGAAAAGTATTTAACAAGTAATTCATCGCTAAGAAATAAATAAATAATGTATAAATAATAAATTTTATAATTTCTATTTCATATCAATGCAATCGTTATTTTATTTTGAATTCTATCCATATAAACACCATCTAGTATTTTTTCCGGATTACATGAAATCATTTATTCTTCAATATTTCTTTCTTGTACGTACCGAGGCATATTTTAAAAAATTTATCACACTTGTCAAATTTCTTATCTTTAATACAACATATTCAAATGAAATTATTTAAAGTTGTTTGAGTTATGATATTTTGTTGCTTAATTAATGGATAAAGTCTCGTATTGAATAAGATATATCGCTCTTTCTTCTAAATCCCAATTAATGATATTTTTTAATAAAGAATGTGTATGATTAAATATTTTGTGTGACCCTTCTACTTGGCTGCCAGATCTGAAATTAGTAATGTGATAACTTTCATCTTATATGGTGTTAGCTAGATACCCTATTGTGTTTGGATATCTAGCATTCACTAGATAATACTTTCTTAAAAGATGAAAAAATTTATTAGTTTATAAACATTTTAATTTAAAATATATACGTGATAATTTTTAAATAAAGGATTCACACACATGTGGGAGGTGTGGGAGCACATTTTCCATTTTTTTAATTACACTTTAAAGAATACGTGTATCATGCACTGACCATTCAACATCAACAAAAGTAATTAACATGTTAAAGTTGCATATACGCACCATCATCGCATTTTGTGTTGGCATCCTTTTCTACTAATATAATGAACTTGATCTTTGTAGGAATAATGGTAATTACATGTGTCCCATTTATTGCAAACATTGCATCCTTTAAAATACGAACAATATTTATAGTCATCCTTAATTTTGAATAGAATTTTAGCAAAGTTGAAATCTAGAGGTCTTGCAATCTCTTGAACCAACAAACAAAATTATCTAAATTTTTAGTACACTTTTAACTTACCGTCTCTCCTAATGTTCCAATTTTGTTTAAAATATTCTAATTTATCGTCTAACTATGTGTAACTCCAAAGAAACACACCAATAACTTTTCTGATTTCAATATAATATGGATATCCATCCTAAACATGTTGTAACTTTCACTTAGCGTTGAGAGTTTGTCGAACCCAATCCCATCCTTGAGAATAAATAAATCTATTGTCTTACTTTACCGCATATTTCATGTGATACTTACATGCAATTGTCATTGCACTGTAGGTCATTTTTTAACTTTTCTTGATTTACTATTGGTTTGACTAGAAGTCATATGTGAAACCAAAGAACTAATAACATTATAAAATGCAAATACACATTTAAATCAATAATTTAAATTTCTAAACATCAATATCAATATGGAGCTCACATTTTTCAACATGTCAAGAAACTAAATCTTAATATACTCCTACAAAATCCAACCCACTGCTTCATGCATTGAATCTTTTATGAATGTATGATTATATTTGAGGGTTTTTAACCTAAAATAATATTGATGAGAATGGAGAAGTTTTTTCTCCTCCAGGCTTTCCAAGATTTCAATGCCATCTAGCATACAATATTCTCCTTGAACATTAGACTTTAATTTCAACTTTTTCAATTTCATTGTGATTTTCAGCCGCTTGAACTGATCGTTCTAGAGACTTTCTCATAGCTTTTGTAGTTCCAGATTTTCCTTTACCATTAGCCACACAGTCACTTTTATTTTGTGATACCTTTCTTTTCTTCTTAACTAAGTGTTTTTCACGAGGCCAGTAACATCGTCAAGATTAATTTCTTTAGTAATGGATTTAAAAATTTCATGTGACATATTTATAGTAATTTTTGCCTCTTGATTCAAGTAGTACACCCATAACTGGAATCCATGCATCTTGATTTGTTACCTTTTTAAAATTTACCATTATCTTAATTAAATACTATAATACTTTTTGACATATTATAAAATCTTTTATACAAAAGTTAAAATCATTTAAAATCTCAATCTTATCTTTTAATATCTTCATGATTATAATTGTAGGATTTTAATATCTGAAGTGTAATATGTTGTCCATTTTCTAACGGTGTTATTTACTAAGATAGTATTAAGATAGTATGTTAGAGCTGTGCAATCATCTGTTTTTGACGTAATTAATACATGTGATACTAATGTGGTTGTCTGACATTGATGTGATTGGTACAGGTGGCACTTTTGTTAATGTGAAATGGGAATATGTGATTTAGAAAATTTAATTTGTTGTTCTAGTATTGGTCCTGAAGCCAAGGGCAATGAACACAGTAAAAATAAATCACATTTAAACATGTTAGGTAATTATCGTAGTGATAATTATTGTAGTGTGTGGTGTGGTAATATTTTTATAATATTGTTGTTAAAGATTATGACGGTTCAATTGAGAATTGTTTTAGTCTGTAATGTGATGATACTTTTATAATTTTTAGTGTATAGATTAAGATGGTTCAAATGAGAATCATTGTAATTTGTATTATAAATTCCTTTTGGATATTTCTCTTTCTTCGCGTAAACCCTCACTCTCTCTCTGCTCCTTCTTTCATTCTCTCGCACGTGAAACCCTTATTTTTCTCCCAATTCCGTCACAGGCCAAACTCTTGTGTGAACTATTTCGTGAACCCTTTCTCCTTCATCCCCAAACTCCAGTGCTAATCTCCTTCGTCCTTCATGAAAGTGCAAACTCTGTCAAGAGGCTTCATAAAGGTGCACGTGTTTCCAATTGATTTTGGTTTGTTGATTCGCTTAGGCCGGTTGATTTGTGTTTGATTACTCTCTGTTGGTTTGGTTTGTGTTGGATTGATTTGTTTTGTTGTTGAGTTTTGAGTTGAAGCTAGCCTTCAATGTTTGATTAGCATTCGCTATCCTTAGCCTTGTTGCTTGATGCAGAGTTGTTTATGATACAATATAAATTTTGTTTATGATTGAGAACCTACTACACAAATTAAAATTACAACTATTTAACTTAATTATATAAATTGTTGGTCTAAGCCAAATAGTCAATTACCTACACTAATGATTGAGCAAACACTTTTTCTGGTTATTAGTTGTAGATCACTTGAATCTTTGAAATCCGATTGTAGTGTTTAACGAACTAACTAGAAAATATCTTCTTGTTAACTTGAAAATAGTTTGACAGTGAGTTAACTTGTTTTCTCTAGTATTTTCTTTTTTCATTCACCGAATTATCTCCTTGTTAATTTGTTTAGTGACTAATAGTAATATCTAAAGAAGTCATTATCTCTGTAGGGAACACTTGCAAATGAGCGAGTTGTTCCTGTGACAATTTGGAATTGAAACTGATGCTGGCAATTTGAAATTAAAACTGATATTGAGCGAGTCTTTCTTTCTGCATTTTGAAATAATCCACTATTGTTTGTTAGTTAGTTTTTTTTTTTCTTCAGGTTGCAAATCATTTCCTTAATTAATTCCACTAGTATGGTGGTTAGACCTTTTACCTACACTAGTATGGTGTGTGAATAATTACATTGTTCTTAAGTTTCCACCAGTTTGAGGTTGATTACATAGATGATACATGTTATTTATGTTAATATTTAAAATTTGGTCTTCTGACATGTACCTGCAGCTTACACATGGATCTTTGTCATACAATTTTAATTTGTATTACAGATGGGGCTCAAATATATATCATAAAATTTTTGTATCATACTTCTAGTTCTTATTCTTTATTACGGCTTGAGATAATTTTTTTACTGAGCAAAACAGATAGCTGCATATATTTTACTCTTGTGTTCTGGCTGAATGTCATGGATGTGACTTTTCTCATGCAGATAGCTAGAGGAGATCCTCTTCTCAAGCTCATAGGAGTTGATTGGGTAAAAGTTGGCAAAGCTATAGACAAAATTGCACTGCACCATAAAAGTCCAGTTCAGGTAAAGTTTGATATTATAAGATTTTATATCTTTAATATTCATGTAAACTGTTATGAATTAAAGCTGGAAATAATATGCTCAGTTCATTTAAACTTTAAATATGTTGACTTAAGCTGGAAATAATATGCTGACTCAAATTAAGCTTATTAGGCAACCATGTCACTCTTCATTCCTTATCTCATTCATTTTTAAATTTTCTTCTTCCTTTTAATTGCTTGACTGAAATATTATCATGAGCATTGAGTAGTTACAGGCTTGTTATTATCTGCTTAGTAGGCAATTTCTTGTTCTTTCTCTGCATCATTAAGTAGTAAAAGGGTAGTTTCACTTTCTAATTTATGCTCTCTGGATGTCCCTTTCACTATGTTATTATATTGTCCTGTTGTTGCGAAAGTGGACCTTTTGGTAGTGGATCAACTTTCAACTGAGTTATAGAATATAAACTAAATAGATGCTGCGAAATACTATACCCTTTTCTAGCAACTTCTAATTGATTGAAAATTAAATATATATTGTATCCAAAATTCAATGTTGTGCTTGTCAAAACCATTCTATTTGATTGAATCAGATGTGCATGTGTATGAATACAGTTTAGATCAGCTATGTGGTAATCTCTGCATTTAGATTTTGATATTGTTGTTGTTCTGTTCTGTTTGACTGATTTTGATTTCATGTGCATGCTTTTGGCTTAAAGCTTGTGTAAATTTTGCATGCATGTTACCTTAATATTTTGGAAACCTTAAATTGAACATTTGAGCTGTTGACAGATCAACAGTGCTAAGGGTATTGCATCCCCCATTCCCTTTTCTTATTGTCTTGCTTTCAAATTGCAGCTTGAAGGAAGTATCATACAGTGGAAGAGGAAACATTACATTTAAAGGATCTCTTCAAGGGAAAACTTATTTTGAGAGAATTGCCTATCCACTTTTTTTATTCCGTAAGCTATAACTTCTTTATTATTATTGCTGAAAATATGAACATCAATCTGTTAACCTTCGTTAAAAGAATGATTGTCACTTCTGGTCAAATAGTTTTCATATTATATGTAATCTTGTATTTTTGTTTAATGTCTCATTTGTGATTTTGTAATTTCAAATAATATGATTGGGGTTTGATTGGGGAATGACTTGAGCAGCCATGCAAAGCCATTTCTATTTATGTTGAAGGCTTCACCTAGAAGAGTACAATGGCAGTTGTAGTTGCATCTCACACATGGCCTTTTTTTTTTCTATAGCTTTAGATTTTAGTATGCATCTCACACATGGCCTCTTTTTTCTGTTTCTCTTGAATATTGCAACCCCAACAGTTGTTGTTGTGTGGAATTTTGCATATCCAAGTATAAATTCAATTTTTCTTTATGGTAAATAAAATGAGTGGCATTGAGCTATACTACTACTATTCCTCCAAATAATATTAGGCTCCACTAATTAACTGCACCACTTGAGAAATGCCTAATTAAGTGCAGGATACTAATGTTACTCCAATTTTGCTATTTAAATTGATACAAATTTGGTGTTGTAATAGGTTAACCATTTGCTATTCAATCTTCAAAGACCATGCCATACAGAATAGTTATATTAAAACACTATTTATACAAGAATTAGAGTTGAACATGATTTAACAACACATAATTGGGAAATTAGAAGCTTTTTTATAAAATAAAGTGCGCATAATTTTCTGTTTCAACTGATTTTACTTTCTGTATCTTCTTTTTGCCTCAACCACTTTTGTTTTGACTGGGTTGGAGGAGGATTTAGTGCAACAAGCTGATTTGTATGTTTTTAACAACACTGAAGAAGTTCAACCATACTTGGCTGCTCACAAGGCCACTTTAAGGAAGCAAAACCCAAGACAATCAGAGAAGTGGTTGTTGAAAGAACATAATAGTACTTTCTGGAAGTGGTTTAAAAATCAAATTTTGAGTGATGAAACGGTTTTAGAGACCTTAAAATGGCTTGCATGTGCCCTTAAGAAAGATGTTATTGTATGTAATGGGTACTATATAAATAATTATTCATTCTATACAAAGTCACTGGATGATAGAAGTGTGGTACAAAATAGTGGTGTTATGGTAGAAGCTGAGTCTATGCATTTCTCCACCTCCAAAGACAACAATCCGTTGTTGGGAAGCATGCCTTCTTATGTAATCATTGAGGAAATTTGGGAGGTTTTGTATTGTAAATTTCATGTGCCTCTTTTTAAATGTAAATGGGTTGATAATAGGACAGGGGTGCACTTTGATGATTCAGGTCAAACCCTTGTTAACTTTACTAGAGTTGGTTACCAGGATGAACCTTTCATAATGGCATAATAGGCTAGATAAGTTTTCTATGTCAAAGATCCTTCACATGAGATGTTATCTGTCGTAATGCACGGTAAAAGCAGCGAACCTGAACTTGATAATCTTAACATTGGTCACATTCCTAGATTTTCATATCATATCCCAATTATATCTGAGGAAATTGATGTTGATGATGTACACGTTGTTCGTCATAATCATAATGAAGGAATATATATTTAACCGTTTAAGGTGCTAATAAATAAATAAGATCATTTTTTTGTACATTTGATGTTTATCCAGTTATTGACTTTCAATTGATTTTTAAACAAGCACATGACTGATCAGTCACCTGACCCTAATAGAGTATATAGAAAGACCACACGCCTGAAGGAATTAACAGTTAGACGTGGCAAAGGTCAACAAACTCACGTTGATATAGATGTTTGCACGGAGATTGCTACTGGTGATAATGGGCCCATATTCAGGAGTTATTTGGGCTTTCTTGTCCGTGAGCACATATCTATCCTAACCCCTACTTGGGATGATGTTCCGATGACTCCACGGAACATGCTATGGCAGAATCTTCTGGTAATTTCTTTGCTGATAATTATTTGGTATTTATTCATTTCAGTATATTATACTTTATTGTATTGCTAAATAATAACATTTTTTTTGCTTTTTTATAGGTCACTTTCGATATTCCTAATGTGGAGTCTTTGAGGCTAAAGGCCATGTCATCAATGGCTACTATGTTTAAGCAATGGAAGTCTCAACTGACCCGGTACATATATGATAAAGAAGATGGCAACATTCCTATGCCAAATTATAGGGGCATAGATGAAGAAACATGGGAGAAATTTGTTTAGATACGTTTGTCTCCTGAGTGGGAGGTTAGTTTGGTTAGTTTGAAATGATATTTTCCAGCATTGAACAATTATTAAATGTTTATTTTATGTTACAGGCAAAGAGGAATAAGGCAAAAGAGTGCCAAGCAACAAATGATTATCCCCATATTTTGTCTCGAGGGGGTTATAAAATATTGGAGGAAAGGATCTTGACTCAAAAGCAAAGGATGCGAGAAGAAGCAACTGCAGCAGATCCTTCTCTATCATTTGATGGTCCTCCATCCCCACCAAAGAGACATGAAAAATGGAAGTTAGCTAGGATGAAGAAGTCAGACGACTTCACATCATCATCTTCTAAGTGTATTGCTGAAAAGATTGTAAGTTTATTTTTGTTCTTAATTGATGATATTATTTTTTAAAAATTTTGCATGCTTTAATTAAAGTAACAACAACAACTATTCTTTACTTACAGGATTCCCTAGTTGAGTAGAGCAATCAGGGATCATTTGTGGCACAGGGAATGGATGACATACTTTCATCTGCCACTGGCAAACCCGAACATCCAAGGCATGTTTGTGGCGTTAGTCAAGGTGTGAGGGATTGTTTCATACTTTGGAAAATCTTCACACCATCGATGTTTTGATTCTGCAATCAACCAACAAACAATAGAGTCCTTGAGGCAAAGTATCACTGAAGAGGTTACCGCCAGGATGAGGGAACAAATAACAGAAGAGTTGGCTACAAAAGTTTCACAGAATATCATACAACAATTAGCCCTACAAGGTCATTGTCTAGGAACTGCTACAAAGGTGAGGCAGATTGTTCGTGCTAGCACGAAATTTAGTTGCTCACCAAACGGGGGGTATCCCCGAAGATGCTTGTCAATGTGGGTTGTATGTTGAAGAAAACTCAATTAGATTGGTGGTCATTGGAAGAGTTGTAGAGGGCGGCGCAACCATACATGGTAAGCCCATGCGAGATGATGAGGTGAGGGTTACCGTTGACAATGCACATGACCCTGGTGCTCCACTACCCTTGCCCACTGAATAGGTGCAGGTGGTAGAACAAGCTCTTAGTACTTTCGTTGCATGGTCAAAACATCTTATTAAGCAATTGGGTGCAAAGGTGTGTAATGTTTTTATATTTATTATTAACTTATAATATATGTATCATGTTTCTAACAATTTATTTTATTAAATCAAATCCCCAAAGAAGAAACTTACACCTAGGAAACCACCACCAGAGCCAGAGCCAATTGATGATCCTCTACAGTGCTTGATGGAGTTGGCTAATAAGATTAAGAGCAAAAGTTTGGAGCTCTATTGGGATCGAAATGTCTTTGGTAGAGCCAACAACATGCCTCTATACATTCACATGTCAGATTGCATGAAGATGTATTTAGGCATGGACGAGAAGAACCTAAGTCACATGCAATTTTAGATCATGTAAGTACTTTAACTATTAAATAAATATGTTAATTTTCAAATTTATTACATTTTCTAACATGAATTTCAATATGATACAGGTATTTGAATAATATATCTATTAAAATGGGTAACAACAATGTCTATGGATTCCTTGAACCACAATCCATATTGGGCTTGATAGATAATTCACCTGATGCCAAGTCATATGTCATGGATTGGATTGGTCAATCGAACAAGAGGATCTACCTTGCACCATACATTCACAAGTAAGTATAATTTATATTGATATACTAAAATTTAAACAAAAAGTATAAACAATCATTTATGTTACATGTAGTGGGCATTGATAACTTATTGTTCTTTGCCCGATGGATCATCTCGCATCTTCTTTTTGTTCCTTGCACAAACCTCTCCCTCCGAAGTTGAAGAAAGTGCTTGAAGGGTATGTAAATATTATTTAATTGTTATCTTTCATTTGACTTATATTTAATTATTATAGTGTGACATTAATGTATAATTTAATTTAACCAATATTCATGTTGGACATCATATGCTCACGAGCAATAGTCGTTCCAGACCAAGACTTGATTTTGTAATAATAAAGGTAAAAATGTTTCTCTTAAGAAACACAATTACAACATTATGTACACTTCTAATACAATTAAGTTGTTATGATAATCATTCAATTCTTTATAGGCTAATAAACAAACCTATCAACCGCAATGTGGTTTCTATGTCATGCAGTGGATGAAAAATATAATTTGGATGGGGATAACATATCATTGGGTAGAGGTACATACTTTTTACCTACATCCATTTGGTAATTAAATTAATGATACATACTTGTTAATAATTATTAATTATTTTCCAGACCTTTAGTGACTCAATGTCATTTGCTGAAGAAGCCATCGACTACACTCGCAAGCAATGAGCGACATTTTTAGTGTATTGTAGTAAGAAACAGAACATAGATGAGTCTTCTAAAGCTGATAATTAGAAATATACATGTAAAATTTTGATTTTAATAATTTTTAGTTAAGTATTTGGATTATATCATCATTTCAGTGAGTAGTAGTTAATTACAGCCCTATTAGATACAAATTTGTTATTTAAAATAGTTTTTAAGTTAAAGTATAATTTTTGGTTTATGAACCATCTTATGTATTGTCAATTGTTAAGTTATTGAAAAATATATGTATGCACTATTGTGTGGATTGTCTAAGTAATAAATAGGTACGAAAATTATGGGAAAACAGTAAAAAACAAACAGCATATTTTAAAAAAAAATTAGCAAACTACGACAGTTTTAACTCTAACCGTCATAGTCTGCTTAATTACACCTGCAGACTACGACGAGTTAAACAAAAACCGTCGTAGTTTGATAAAGTAGACTACGACAGTTTTAGTGAGAACCGTCGTAGTCGGCAAAAACAGACTACGATACCAGATGCTACTACAATTTATAAACCATCATAGATTATATATTTAAACCGTCGTAATCTGTCTTATTTGTACTAAGTGTAAAACACAACTTCAATACTTTCTTTCATCATTTCCTAATCCATGTATCCTGTCTCTATGTGGATGTTTCATGTATTGGTTATGTAAGCATCAACGAGTACATTAGTGAACTTGTATCAACCATGCTATCATGATAAGGAGCAAGTCAACTGTAATTATATGCCAAAAATATGAAAAGGATAACACGCTAACAGATATTTAATCGACAAGTAGGAAATATCTAGATATCCGATTGACGCGAGCGAAACATAGGAAACTAAAATTATGCTATCGTGATGGCTGAAAAATTAAATGTATAATTAAACCTTAAAATTATACAAGGAGAAAGAGCATAAGTAAAATTCGCCATTTTACTTAATTTTGCGCACATAAAGACAATTGCTAACAATTATTAACTAAAACTCTCACGGATCGATCCAATGAATCATAACAAAAAAAAAATTAGGTACGCGTAATGGTATCATTTGTTAGGTATTGTATTTTTTTTTACCTTTTTAATTATATTTTGTAAATTTAAAAAATCTTAAATACAAAAAATTATATATATACTTATCTGCAGTTAATTAGTTTATATAATAATAACATGATACCATACATTTCGAAGACTCCTTAAAATTTGTTAAAAGTATTACCATGATAAAAACAAATATTATTACAATAAACTATATTTTAGATATTTATCTCGTTAGAATAGCAGAGTGTGTTTGGTTCAGTTAAGTTTGAATTTTTTTTAATTAATTAGAATATATCTATTTTCTTAAAAAGGTTGCTAGAAGAAATATGTCAAGATTGTTCATTTATAATTTTTTTTTCCGAGTGAACCTATTTTTTAAGCATTATTTGTATGGTTGCTGTATTAATATTGGTTAGAACACAAGTTCTTTTACTAACTCAACCAAGTCGAATATGATTCGATTTACTCAAATTTTTGGTATGAGATAATCGATATATACCTATAATATATAGGTAAATATAATAGATTTTCAATTTGAAAAATATTATATATTAAGTTGGAAGTCTACATCACCTAAAGTTAGGACCTGTTACATGAATATAAATGAGGAACAATCCTTGCTTTATAATATGATTTTATAAGATTGAGTTAGACTCATAATCCATATTTTAACAACTGGTATTAGAACTGATGATTCGACTTGGCGAGAGATGGATCTGTGAAGGAAGGTCAGGTTAAACGTGACGAGAGATGGATCCATGAAGGTCAGGTGGTCCTATCTTAAAATGATTCCCTTTGTCGAAAGCCTTCTACTGTACGACTTTGAATTAAGGAGAGATTTGTTAAGTCTTGAGTTAATTCAAAGTCTCACATCGATGAGCACTAGAAAGAGAGAAGAGCATTAGAGAGAAGAGTGAAAGACTTATATAAGAGAGAGTATTAGGTTTTATTCACTTGCACCACATCTTTAAATTTAATAAATTGATGTATTAGGTTTTAGGTAATATATGTCAAAAGGGTTGTAAATTTTGCCTCAAAAATTACACGTGGAAGGGTTTGTAATTTTTCTAGAAAAATTACATGTAAGGAGGGTTTGTAATTTTTCCGTTCAAAAATTACAACTAATGAATTTTGTTTCAGTGGAACCGTGGATTAAGTCTTGAGGCACCGAACTATGTTAATATTTTTGTGTACTCTTTTCTTTCTCCCCTATACTCATTTTCAGGAGGTTGAGTTCCCAACAATTGGTATCAGAGCTGATGGTTTGACTTGGGAAGAGATGGATCCATGAAGCTCACAAATCTTTTTACCTAAGAGTATAATAACTAAGTCGATTATGATTCGACTTACCCAGATTTTCACTATGGGATAATCCATATATACCTGTAATATATACATAGATAAATATATTATATATTACATACGTGTTAATTCAAAGTCTCGCATCAGTATCGGTAGATAAAAAAGAGAGGAATGAAAGACCCATATATAATAGAGTAATAGATTTTCTTTTTCACTTGCATCATCCTTAAATTTAGTAAAAGAGTGTACTGAATTTTAGATAGTGTGTGCCAAAATTATGTAGGAGGATTTATAATTTTTTCGTATAAAAAATTATATATAAAATGATTTGTAATTTTTCTGTAAAAAAATTATGTATAAAATGATTTATAATTTTTCCGTAAAGAATAGAAGTAATTAAATTTGTCTTTTAGAGTAAATCTTGAAATACTGAATGGTTCCATTTTGAATATATACATTATTTATCTAAATTAATGATATATATAGATTAACTACTACACTATTTAAAAAAAAACAAACATTGTATATCGATATTTTATTTATGATGCATTCTATAAGAAAAACACAACATAATATATTTTTTGATTTATCACTTAAAAATTATACAGAGGAATATTTTCTAATGAGCGTTATATATCATCCTATATATATATATATATATATATATATATATATATATATATATATATATATATATATATATATATATATATATATATATGCGCCCCTATTTTAATATAGTGATATATCCTTTTTTAAATAGATGGTACATGTTAAAAGTATAATACTTTTGCCTTAGTGTATACAATACATTTAAGAATATAGGAATATAGTTATAATTTATAATGAACAATGCAAAAATATATAGGATTTTGGATCAATATTAGCACCCTATATATCTCTAAGAATTGATTGATGGATTGCCTTGCACTATAAAGAGTCTTGTTATAGTAGTGTATGTATCTATACAATGTATGTCCTTTAATTTGGTAGGTGGTCTATTTTTCTTTAGGTCACACGGTAACTATGCAAATTAATATTTTAATCAATATAATAATATTCTTAAAGATAATACATATGTATCTAATATACCTTTTTATTCACTATAATTGCATGTTCTGAAGTGTTTTTAAACATTATGTCACTTTTAAGTTCATATACGTCGAACTATTTTTTTTTTAACTCATTAAAATTTCCCATTTTCTATTTTTTTTGTTGAAAAACCTTTAAGATTCTTTCACTCTCATCAAGTATTTTTTCTTCAAAATACATAATTGTTAAATTGTAATATAATCCAATTGTATTATCTCATTTTACTTAATAAAAAATATGAAAATGAGAAAAAACAATCAAAAGGTTTTATTATTCTAGTTTTTAGAATGATAAATTATATGATATTAAGAGTTGCTTTTGTACATGGTACTCCCTTTTCATTTGTTAATAATATTTTTCGCAGTTTATTTTTTTTCACGCATTTGGGTTGTTACGTCCAAGCCATGGACAGATCCGTTAAGGTTACGTTCGGCCTATGAGCGTAACCCCACTAGGGGAAGCCACGTGTCACATTCCCATGACTAACAATTTTTCCACTACACCACAAAGATTTTTGTGATTCTTTTCTCTTCATACAATATTATAGTAAAATGTTGACATCAGTTACACCAAAATAATTTTAACCTAATGGGAGTAAATTCAACCTAAAATCTGGACTTTCTACCACCAAATTAAATAAATTTATAGTATTAAATATTGATATTTTTCATTTCTGTTGTAGATTATGGAGATATGATTTATGTAATTATTACATAAAAATATATTTAAATTTAAATAATAAGTATTACGTAGATGTTTAATTTTTATTTTTACGTAATGTTTCACGTAAATGTTTAATCTGATAGTTTTATTTTTATTTTATGCAATGTTTAATTTTTTATGTAATACTTATTATTTAAATTTAAATGTATTTTTACACATTTAATATATTTTTATAAATTTATCCGCATTTAATATTATAAAATTTATTTTAAATTTTTTTATTATCAGTAAGTCAAATTTATTTTTACATATTTAATTTATTTATAAAATTATTTTAAAATTAAAAATATCAGTAGTATAAATTTATTTAATTTGGTGGTAGAAAGTCTAGATTCTAAGTTAAATTTACTCCCATTAGGTTAAAATTATTTTGGTGTAACTGATGTCAACATTTTACTATAATATTTTATGAAGAGAAAAGAATCATAAAAATCTTTGTGGTGTAATGGGAAAATTGTTAGTCATGACAAACAAAGGTCTTGGGTTTGAACTCCTTTAAAAAAGGTAAAATTTTTTAAATAAAGTGCTACCACAGAAATGTGACACGGGGAAGACCCAGGACGGCTTGGACAAAAAAAAAAAACTAACCCGGACAAAAAAAAAAGCCTAACCCAGATGGGTCAAACTGCCCTTTTCAGAGTTTGATTTATACCCGCTCCCTTTTCATTTGTTAATAATATTTTCTTCGAGTGGTACAGATGATTGGTAGTGTCTTGGGCATGAACCTAACTGGATCTTCCTTGCTAGGAAGATATGTTTTATTCAAAGAATTATTTGATATATATAAAAAAAACATAAATGGTAGGGTCACCGGTTGACTTTAATAATAAAATTTTATAAAATTTAATTTGACTAATTAATTGTATAAAACCGTTTTACATTATCAATGTATAACTTTTAAATTTATATAAAACTATAAAATTAATTTGAAGTTATGGTCCATCATCGAGTGAATTGAGATTCATTAATAAAAGGATCTGTTTATTTGTCTATTTCAACAAATGCTTTTTATATAAACGAAGCGAAGATCTAATTTGTAATTTCATGTTTAATGTACAAGCTAATTTATCAATCATGATATAACGTAATATTTTTTTTAATTAAACTAGTTAGCTTATAAAAATTTAAGTTTTCAACTAGTTTTTTTTTTAACTTCAATTTAGCTAGTTTAACGTGTGTTTTGTGAGCTTTGTTTAGAAATAAAAACATAAATGGTTCTGTGATTGAAAAAGAAAACATTAAATGGTTGAACATACTCCTAATTAAGTTTTGATTTGAGGGTCAAAAAATTATTCCACGAGTTAACTAACTAGCTTTGGCTTGATAACAATGTTGTGTCGCGCGTTTAATGTTTTCTCAAGTACTATAGACATTAATTATGATTAGGATCGTTTGAGCCTTTTAACAAGAAATTAAAATAATTAACTGAATTATTGTCCATATTATATTGTCAATTATTAGCTATTGATTTACCAAATAACAAAAATTGTTCAGTTGATAAATAATGAACTCATATCTCACAATCACGACGTGAGTCAATCATAAATACAAGAATTTTATTGGTAAATAATTTTTTAATATAAAACTCAATTTAAATATAATTTTACAAATAAAAAGAATGAGCGGATGAAGTCGATGATGATGGAAGTAGCCTCTTACAAGGAAAAATTTTAAGCGATTCAAAACTCAGGAATTATACCATTAGATTATTGATATTTAGTAATATTCATTTTTCTTTTGTTGTTGAAAATAATGTTTACTATGCATTATTTCTAATGTTTATTTGTTGGAAATACAATATTGAAAGAAAATCTAAGGGTGTGAAGTCTCATGTCGCTTAGAGATAAGATCTATTGTATGAATATAAGTGGGGTGCAAACTTTATCCTATAAGCCAGTTTTATGGGTTGAGTTAAGCCTAATCCACAATTTCAACATGGTATCAGAGTCTGTCCTAAAATGGATGTTGGGTCACCTATGAGATTAATATTGGATTGCCCATTGAATAACTACCACGCTCGAGAAGTTCAGTTCTCGACATGGGAGGGGAACCGATATTAGACCAGAATAGAAACTCAATATTGTCTTGTTATCAGGATCGATATTAGACCACTCGTTGAGAAAATCACTTGAACCACTTGTATGAATATAAGTGAGGTGCAAACTTCACCCTATAAGTCGATTTTATGAGATTGAGTCAGACTCAATCCACAATTTCAACATTACTTAATAAAATTATTACTAACAATTTTTTAAAAAATTATCAATAATGCTTTTGTGATGTAATTCAGATGCAATATTTATTAAAATATTAATAAATTTAAAGAATGAGATTTTTATATGTTTTGATAAATTTTTTAAAATATTATTAATAATCCTGTATAAGTGTTGAAAAGTCACCGTAGTTTTTTCTTTCCACTTACGATCAAACCATATTTGTAAAATAAAAGTATTGGGGAGAAAATCAATTTAAGCCCTTTTTTGCTTTAAAAATATTTGATAGATAATTTTAATATGTAAATAATTAAATAATTATATATAAAATGTAAAAGAAAGAAAGAAAAAATTATTTAGGTAACATTATTCTTTTGTCTCATGTGTTACTCCTTTTCTGGCTGCACCTGACACGTGAATTATATTTATGTACAAAAATCATTCCTTCCTCTCCTTTATGTCCCATGAGAATTCAGAACCATACCATTTTGGCTATAACATATCCATGTTTAATTTACCCGTGAAATAGTCTACATGGCTGTGTAGATGTGTTTTATAATTGTAAAGCCAAGGTGGACCCTAACATCTCTGAGATATATTATGGACTATATGAAGAACCCTCAAATGTGACTGACTTGTTCTAGCTAGTATTTCAATTGAGATTTATTAAGAGTTAAGATAAAATGAATAGTAAATAAAGTTGTAGAATAATAGAAACAAATTGAACCAAAATCATGGGCTGAGTGACTCAAATTTGATGGGATGTATAGTGGTTTGGTTGGTTGAATATGCCTCCCTTCAAGTGGGAGGATATGATTATAAGAATATATGTTGGGACCAACCAAGACATCTTTTGATTCCATCTTCGCCATGGTTGTATGACAATAATTGTGTGTTTACTGTTTGGTACTAGTTTAAATTAGAAAATAAAAACTTATATATTCTTAATTATATAGAAAAGTATACTTTTATTTTCAATAAATAAAAAAAATGAAATTCTGTGGGGGAAATAAAATGGTGTAATAAGGCGAAAACGAACTAGTCACGTCTTATAACAAGTAGGTCTATATTATATTTTTCTACTTTTTTTTATAGGTAATAATTGAAGGTACTTTTTTTTGTAGGTAATAATTGAAGGTAAATTATATAGTGTGTGAAGTACATAAATATTTGTAATAATTCACGTATCTTATTTAATTAAGTTAAACTCCTTTAACGTCTTGTTTTCTCTATATACGACTTTAGTTTGATTTATTCATTAGATATTAGTATTGATTCAAAATTTAAAAACTTATTTAACAATTTATTTTTTTTATTGAAAAATCTTTCTAAATAAGCAAAAATAAGAAAGCTTACTTCTACCCAAATTACCTAAACTCAATACGTCTAAACTCAATTAGTCAAAACTCTTTAAATATAAGAATTATAATTTCAAAATATTTAATATGAATGAAAATTTAACACAATACTAGTATTTTCTATTATTATTTTTTTATTTATTTATAATGGTGACAATAATATTTGAATTGCACCCTTAATGATATTATGGGGAAATTTTCGATACTATTGGGTAAGTCGTCAATGATAAGTTGGGTATGCCTCTCACAGTGTGAATGTTTCTCATCAGAGAAGAAATTCGAAACTAAATCCACGAAGAAAGTGAGAGTTGGTTTAGAATATTGGCTTTTTAGTTGTTTAAATTCGGTGATTTTTTTAATTATTTAAATTTAATTTTTTTATTTTAATTCTTTATTTTGATTATTCTTAAAAATTAATTTCATGTCGAGATTATTTTGATTTAAATTTTAAAATAATTAATTTAAAATGTAATGTCTTTTCGTCATTATTATGTGTTTAAAAATAGAAATATAATATATTTAGAAATATAAAGGATAAAATGATAGAATTTTTTAATAAAAAAGTATTTAAAAGATTAAAATATAACGCTTTAAAAATATGAAAGACTAAAATTTCATTAAAGTATTAAAATAAAAAAATCTTTAAATTTAAATAATTAAAAATAACATTTATCCAGAATCTTTAACCAAGGTGTGAACACCCTTTGGAACAGATTTTTAATTGGACCAGATTTTTAATAATGGTGCCTTCTTTTGTATTAAAACAATAGGCCCATTATGAATCATAAAAGGATTTTACAATTTTCTTTTTTTAAAAAAAAGGCTCATCGGTGAAGAGACTCAAATTACGTTTAAGAATTGAAGTATCCCTTCCTACCCACCCGTCCAAGACGAAACAGTAAAAATAAACTTACAATTTTGTAATTAAATATAAAATAGAAAAACTTTTCAAATCAAACACTCCCTTAACTTCTGGTTTGATATAATAACTCAGGTTTTCGATGCATCTTCATTTTGTCTCATTGGTAATTGATCAATGCTAGTTTGCCATTACTAAGTTATCAATTGATATACATGGACATGTAAATATTTTTACTTTGTCAGCTAATTATAAAATATCACATTTAAAAGATATCTAATTTTTCTAATTTTTCTTAGAAGTCATACATTCTATAAATTATGATTGACCAAAGCAAGCACTAAATTCAAGTGTTTAGTAGACTTCATTTATTTGTTGTTAAATATGAATGAGCTGATTTATTAGTTTTTGTTTCTATTATCTTGTTTTGAAGTAATTTTCCATAACTGATTCTACTTCGTTTGAATGGATGGAAATCATTTAAATGCATGGTGATGGTCCCTATGTGTGAATTTAGAGGGGGTGAATAGATTCTAGTTCCACTATAACTTAATTTTGCGAGTTTCTAATTCCTTTTAATTCAAACAAAACTATTCTTGATTACCTATCAATAGATGAGACAGATAAACAGGAAAGATCAAAGATACACAACGGAAATACCAAAAGGAATAATCAGAAACACGTTAGTAATCAATATGCGTTGTAATCAATATCAGTATCTAACTGTTCCAGTTTTAGTTGATTACCGAGTCAGTTACCGAACCAATTGTAGAAATTAAATCATGATAACAGCAATGTAAGGTAAACGGTAAAGAGTATAAGGAAGAAGAAGAGTGCACAGTGATTTATATTGGTTCGGCCCACTGCCTACATCCAGTCCCAACCCAACAACTGTTGCGATCGGTCTTCCATTATCAAATGATCCCTTTTGTGTTCTTTTACATTCACTCTGCAACAAGCAACACAAAAACGAAATCAAAACACCCAAAAACCTGTCCTTTAACCCAAAGAACAGTTCTTCCTGACCTTGAAACACCTAAGATCAAACCTTTGAGAAAACACTTCTCAAAGACCTTTACTCTATCCAGAGAGACCTCTCTCCTAGAGTAATAACCCAGAAATCAAAAAGGATAAACAAGAGATCAGTTTAGAAAACACCTGGAATGTAGATCTGATCACAAAAGATAACACTATGAATGCCACCCAGTCAGAGAAAAGATCAAGTTTGTCTTTTCTTTATGAAAACTTGATGAACTCTTGAAGTTCTTTATGGGTTTCTTGGAAAAGATGATGAATTCAATTTAGAGAGAATATGAAAGTGTATGAACTTTTCTAAAACTTATGTTCCAAGATCTTATGTTAATTTTCGAGAAAAGAGTATTTATAGGTTCAATTAAAAACTCAATTTAGGCAACTTAATGACTTTCTGATAGGGGTAATCGACTGCCAGAGGCTGATAATCGATTAAACCAGTGAGTAAGGATTTCCAGGGTGATTTTGGCTCATGGTAATCGATTAACCCGAGGGGGTAATCGATTACTCCAGTGGTAAATGCATTTTCACACTCTTACCTCTTCACAGTAGTTGATTACCTGCTGTCGGTAGTTAACTACCTTTTGTTGGTAATCTATTACCTCAGTTGGTTACCAAAGACATTTTCAAAATATCTTAGAGAGGGAAATCAAACATTTGACACATGACAAATCACACAAGATTGCCAAGCTCTCCAGGGCATTCAAACAAAGAACAACCACATACATGCCTAAACTAAACAATCAATACATAGGAAACTCCTAATTACATTTCATCTAAGAAAACCAAAATTACATAGCATCAAAAGAAAAACACCAAGAGAGACACCAAAGCATCATCAAGCTTTAAGTCCAACAATCTTCCCCTTTTTGGTTTTGATGTACCAAATCTCAACCAAGGTTTTCCTAAAGGTTTAGGATGTGTGTTGATCTTCTACGAATCCTGCAATTGTTAGAGATATCCAAATACGCAGTATATGCATTGCAGATTCACTGTACAATCTATCTTAAACAGAGCATTATACTATCAATCATCAAGTAGAATCATCCATACAGAAATATAAGACATGATTCAAATCACAATCATAGACCAAGACCAGAGAAATTTTTTTTAAAGATAACAGAATCGGAATATAAAACATAACGTGAAAAAAAATTACAACCATATCGAATTGTTCAAGTTCAAATATCCAAATTGTAAATTGTTCAGAGCTAAAGAGAAATCAATAGTTCAAACATAAAGTGCAAAACAAATGCTACCAAATGCTACTCAATACTTGCTACTCTACTCTACTCCCCCTATCTAGGATAACCTATAGCCATTCGCCCCCTATGTGGTATATCAATAAGCAAAAGAGAGAGAAGTGATAAGAAGGGAATACTAGAGTGCATCAAAGCGAGTATGAAGGAACTCCAGCAGCTCCTTGAGATCCAAGAAACAGGCATTGTTTGCAGCCTCCATCTCGTCCAATCTTTTGGCAGTGGTAGCTTCCAGTTCATCCAGCCGATCAATGACAATTAATTCAAAACGGGATTTAGGGATGTACTCCCCAGCCGCCAAATCATCATCATCAGAAGGTGGATCGGTTGCAGCTTCTGTTTGTTATTGTTGTGGTGATTCTTCCCTTGGCACCCATCCAACATCAGTCTTCGTCAATCGCATCATTTTCAACGCTTTGTCTCCAATGATGTGAATTCCCTTCACCAAATCTTTGTTCTCATTTGAGGTATCAACCTGAAAATGCTCAAGCAAACGTGAAATAAACAGATAATAGGGGCATTTGTTATCAAATAGCCTTTTCGTCTTGAGCATGTTGTCCATCACAACATGTGCCCAGTCGACTTGAATGCCATTTTTCAACGCTGCCATCATTACCATATCCTCCTCATTGATCTGAGCGTGATTGGCTCCTCTTGCAGCCAGAATCCAGCAAATTGTGTAGTGGAGAAGACGATCGTCGGCGTTCAGCCCGCCGGTGTTGCAAGTTATCTTCTTTCCACGCTCCTTCCTTGCAGCCTTTTCAGCTTCCCACATTTCGGGACTTTTGAGCAGGCTCATGAAGAAAGAGTCCTTGTGAAGCTTGATTCCTTGTGCTTGCAAGTGCTCAATCGTAGGACGAATACCTTCATCTTTAAATCCAGCAAAACGGAAAAATATATCACGAGTCAAAATCATAGGTTTGCCCTTTACCTCGAAGATTACCATTCCGGTGGCTTGGTGTGGTCGGAGGTTGGAGTAGAAAACTCTCACCAGATCAGGGTATATGAAGCCCTTCAGACCAACAAACTTCTCAAGATTCTGATCTCGAAGTAGAGAGTGAAATGTGAACCCTTGAGTATCCAAATTAACGAAAATCCAAGATCTTTGCGGGAGAACGAGTTCCTTGTTTGCAAAATCTCCATAGAAACGTGATTCTTGTGCAGTAGAGGTGAACCACGGGTTGATTGGGCGTGCCACGACCTCTCCCGGAGATGTGGGTTCCTTCCTCTTGGTGGAGGAATCTCCCTTCTTTGATCGGGGCGAAACTCTTAGCTTACGCTTATGACCTACGTACTTGATTCGCTTGCCTCGTCCTTGTTCTTCCGTTGATGGTGGTGGTGGAGAAGATGAAAAAGATGAAAGGGGGTTTTAGAGTTAGAGAGAGAAAGAGATTTTTAGGGTTTGTGAGATGTGTGGAATGAAGCCCAAAACCTGAAAATCACTTATAAAAACTTCACAATTGAGGTTAGATTCAATGAACAAAGTATTGGACTCTAAGAAATTGTAATCGATTAGGCCCAAAACCATGAAAAACACTTGAATAAACCTTTCAACAGCGAAGGTAATCGATTACTCATACGTGGTAATCGATTACTCCCGTGAGTAACTAATTTGCTTTGAAAACAGGGGTCGTGGTAATCGATTAACCAAGCAAGGTAGTCGATTACTCCAGAGGCCCAAAAACTGGAAAAACAATTTTTGAAATCGTGGTAATCGATTACCAAATGGGGTAATCGATTACTCTAGTGAGTAATTCACAAAAGAAGTTTGAAATCAAGCTAGGTAATCGATTGAAATGCAATGATAATCGATTATCTATATCAGAAAGATTGAAAACACTTGATTTTACATGTTTTGAAAGAGAATTGGTCATGACTATGTAATGTAATGAACTCATACCTTGTTGGAGCACCATGAATGATCCAACTTACCATGCTTAGAGAATTCATGAGAGATGTTCCTCACTTAGTATACCAAGATTGGTTCTAAGTTTGAAGAATCTCTCCATAGGTAGGGCTTTGTGAAGATATCCGCGAGTTGGTTCTCTGTTTCAATGAACTCCACTTCACAGTCACCTTTCTCAACATGATCCCTTATGAAATGATGACGCACCTCAATATGCTTTGTTCTTGAGTGCAAAATCGGGTTCTTCGTGATACTGATTGCACTTGTATTGTCACACTTGATAGGAATGTGATCAAGCTTTAGTCCAAAGTCCTCAAGTTGTTGCTTCAACCAGATGGTTTGCGCACAACAGCTACCCGCAGCAACATACTCTGCTTCTGCTGTTGATAGAGCAACACATGCTTGTTTCTTGCTGTACCATGAGACTAAGCTTTCTCCAAACAAGTGACATACACCATTCGTGCTCTTTCTATCTGTTTTGCAACCTGCAAAATCTGAATCACTAAAACCGACTAGAGTAGGGGACGTACCTTTGGGATACCACAAACCACAATTCATTGTTCCTTTGAGGTACTTCAGGATTTTCTTCACAGCAGTCATGTGTGATTGTTTTGGTGCAGATTGAAATCGCGCACAAACACAAACACTGAACATTATATCCGGTCTGCTCGCTGTGAGATACAAGAGTGATCCAATGATCCCTCTGTACTTTGTTTGGTCTACTCTTAGTCCTGTAGCATCATTATCTAAAGAGAGATTAGTTGACATAGGGATATTAGAGATCTTACAACTCTCCATGTCGAATTTCTTCAGCAATTCTTTAGTGTACTTCGCTTGATGTATAAAGATTCCTTCTTTCAGTTGCTTGACTTGCAGTCCTAGGAAGAATTTGAGTTCTCCCATCATAGACATGTCAAACTCACCCTGCATGCTAGCCACAAATTCTTCACACAGAGATTGATTAGTTGATCCAAAAATGATATCATCAACATATACTTGGACCAATAAAATACTGTTAGACTTCCTCCTAATGAAAAGAGTTTTGTCAACATTACCTCTGTTGAACCCCTTTGACAAAAGAAATTTACTTAACCTTTCATACCATTGTCTGGGGGCTTGCTTCAGACCATAGAGGGCCTTCTTTAGCTTGTACACATGCTCAGGGTAACTGAAGTCAGTGAAACCAGGAGGTTGTGAAACAAAGACTTCCTCGTTGATGTAGCCATTTAAGAACGCACTTTTAACATCCATCTGAAACAGGTTAAAATCATGAATGCAGACAAAAGCAAGTAATACTCTTACAGCTTCTAATCTAGCAACAAGGGTACATGTTTCATCAAAGTCTATTCCTTCTTGTTGATTATAACCCTTAGCTACTAGTCTTGCCTTATTCCTAACCACAATTCCATTCTCATCTAGCTTATTCTTAAACACCCATTTTGTTCCAATTAGATTCATATCTCTATTAAAAGGTACTAACTCCCAAACGTCATTCCTTTTAGATTGATTTAACTCCTCATGCACAACATTCATCCAAAATTCATCATTTATAGCATCATCATCACAAGAGGGTTCATATTGAGATACAAACGCATAATCATCACAGAACATATTATGGGAGGATCTAGTGGATACTCCCTTATGGATGTCACCAATGATGTTGTCAAGAGAAAGGTTCTTTGGTTTCCTCCATTCTTGGCTTGGCAGATCATGAGAAATGGTTGGTGGATCTTGCTGTACTTATGGTTTGCTACTGCTGTCTTCACCTGTATTCTCATCATCATCAACAAAAACACTTTCCTTTTGAGGATTGTTAGAGGATTGTTAGATTCATCAAACTTTACATGCACAGATTCCTCAATGCACGTTCTCCTTTTATTGAAAACTCTGTATGCTTTACTTGTTGATGAATACCCAATAAACACACCCTCATCTGCCTTGGCGTCAAACTTACCAAGAGGCTCTTTGCCATTATTCAGTACAAAACACTTGCACCCGAATACCCTAAAATGAGAGATATTGGGCTTCTTGTCCTTATAGAGTTCATAGGGGGTTTTCTTTAAAATAGGACGAATCACAATTCTGTTTAGAACATAGCAAGTAGTGGAAACTGCATCAGCCCAAAAGTGTTTAGGCAGAGCACTCTCACTTAACATAACTCTAGCTAGTTCTATTAAAGATTTGTTTTTCCTCTCAACAACCCCGTTTTGTTGTGGAGTTCTTGGAGCGGAAAAGTTGTGATCGATTCCATATTTTTCACAAAATTTTTCAAAAGGTTCATTTTCAAATTCTCCTCCATGATCACTCCTAAGGGACTTGATTTTCAAATCTTTTTCGTTTTGTATCCTTTTGGCAAGAATTTTAAAAACTTTGAAGGTGTTGTCTTTACTTGGTATAAATGCAACCCAAGCAAAAAGAGAGTAGTCATCTACCAAAACCAGTCCATATAGGTTTCCACCCAAACTAGCGATTAGAGGGACCAAAGAGATCCATGTGCAGAGCTCAAGTGGTCTAGAAGTTGAAACAACATTTTTGGTTTTAAAGGAGCTTCTAGATCGCTTTGCCCTTCTTCCGCATGCATCACATAGGCCTTCTCTATTGAACCTCAAGTCGTAACCCTTGCACTAGGTTCTTAGATGAAAGCTTATTCAGCTGATGAACATCAATATGAGCTATACATCTATGCCAAAGCCATGATAAATCATCGTTTGACGTAAGACATGCATGATATGATGATGAATGATCAAGTTCAAGGATGTAGATGTTACCATGTCTCTTACCGACCATTAATACCTCACTCGAGTCACTGCTACTAATCTTGCAGCAACCATTATCGAATGATACTTGATAACCTTTGTCGCATAGTTGGCTAATACTCGGAAGATTGAATTTCAAACCTTCCACAAGCAAGTATCTTCAATCACAAGTGTTGGATTTGTCTCCAACAAAGACCTATACCCAATATTTTCCCTTTGTTGTTATCTCCATACACTACTGAACCAGATTCTTTTGATTTGAAGGAGATAAAATTGCTCTTGTCACCAGTTATATGTCTTGAGCAGCCGCTATCCAAATACCAAGTTGAGTGTTTGGCTCTCAAGCATACCTACACAGAAAAAGATATCACTTTGTTTTTGGTACCCAAAACTTGTTGGGTCCATTAGTGTTAGAGCTGTGACTATCTTTCCTAATCCATTTAAACAACCCACTAGTTATTCCTTCCTTCCTAATCATGCAATTATAAGAGTTATGTCCAGATTTCATACAATAACTACATGGGAAAGTTCTGTTTTTGCTGGTTTGTCTAAATGCAAAGAACTTCATGTTATTCTTTTTCAAGGAGGCATCAAAAGACTTACACTTTGAACAATGTAGTTTCAAGGCATCATTTTCCTTTTTCAAACTTTGAACATCAGTTTTCAAAACAGAAATATCATTTTCCAAATCAGTAATTTTGTTTTTCAAAACCTTGTTCAACTTGCCTAGTTTTTCGGCTTCCTTGTAAAGTTCACAAAAAGCAGTTTGCAGCTCATCATAGTCAAAAGTAGATGAATCGGAATCACTTACCTCATCATCGGATGTTGGATTAGCCATGAGACACAAATTTGCTTCTTCATTATCACTCCCACTAGAGGTTGAGGAATCATTCTCTTCCCAAGCTATGTATGCCTTTTTCTTGCGAAATCTGTCCTTCTTGGACCATTCCTCATGTTCTACTCTTCTAGGCTCACTGCTGTTGCTTTTCTTCATGTTGGGGCACTCTGATTTGTAGTGACCCACCTTTCCACACTCATAACAAGTGACCGTTGAAGATGAACTCTCATACCTCTTGAAGCCTTTTCTGGAATTGTTGAATCTCCTTTTATCGTTGTTCCTCTTCATGAACTTTTTGAATTTCCTTACCATGAGATTCATATTTTCCTGTTCAGATTTACTACCACAGCTTGACGCGTCGCTCTCACTAGCTGTGTCTTCCATCTTGAGTGCTAGACCTTTGGCTTTCTTATCTTTTTGTTCCTCATCAGCAATACGGGACATATCCATTTCATACTCCCTCAACTTACCAAATAACTTTGCACTTGTCATCAAGGCTAGGTTCTTTGATTCAAGATTGTGTGACAAATTGGTTGCCATTTTCTGCTCAAGGATTTCAGCACCTTCACATTGACTTCTTCCTCAACGAAGATCTTACCAAGTCCTTTGAGATGATTCACGATGTGTGTGAAACGTTTCTGCATATCCATCAGGGACTCACCTTGTGCCATTCTGAAAGTTTCGTACTCTTGGATCAAGGTATTCTTCCTTGCCCTTCGTACTTTAGCGGTTCCTTCGTGTGTGACCCTTATTAGATCCCAAGCTTCTTTGGCTGTGATGCAAGCTGAAATTCTGAAAAATTCATCTGAATTTAAAGCAGAATGTATAATATTTAAAGCTTTTGCATCATTTTCAGCTCTCCTAATTTCCTCTTGTTCCCATCTCTCAAATGGTTTTTCAATCTCATTCCCATTTTCTATGTATGTGGGGACCTTGAAATCAGTCACAACCGCTTGCCAAATGCTTCTATGTACAGACTCCATAAAGATTTTCATCCTTACTTTCCAAAAAGGATAGTTATCACCACAAAACAGAGGAGGTCAGTTAATAGAGGCACCTTCAGCGAATGGTAATTGATTACCGACCATTCTAAGGAACTATGGATCAAAATCTAGAGCAACCTACTAGATAAAGCTCTGGTACCAATTGATAGTCCCTATGTGTGAATCTAGAGGGGGGTGAATAAATTCTAGTTCCACTATAGCCCAATTTCGCGAGTTTCTAATTCCTTTTAATTCAAACAAAACTATTCTTGATTACCTATCAATAGATGAGACATATAAACAGGAAAGAACAAAGATACACAGCGGAAATACCAAAAGGAATAATCAGAAACACGTTAGTAATCAATATGCGTTGTAATCAATATCAGTATCTAACTGTTTCAGTTTTAGTTGATTACAGAGTCAATTGCTGAGTCATTTACCGAACCAATTGCAGAAATTAAATCATGATAACAGCAATGTAAGGTAAACGGTAAAGAGTATAAGGAAGAAGAAGAGTGCACAGTGATTTATACTGGTTCGGCCCACTGCCTACATCCAGTCCCAACCCAACAACTGTTGCGATCGGTCTTCCACTATCAAATGATCCCTTTTGTGTTCTTTTACATTCACTCTGCAACAAGCAACACAAAAACGAAATCAAAACACCCAAAACCTGTCCTTTAACCCAAAGAACAGTTCTTCCCTGACATTGGAACACCCAAGATCAAACCTTTGAGAACACACTTCTCAAAGACCTTTACTCTATCCAGAGAGACCTCTCTCCTAGAGTAATAACCCAGAAATCAAAAAGGGTAAACAAGAGATCAGTTTAGAAAACACCTGGAGTGTAGATCTGATCACAAAAGATAACACTATGAATGCCACTCAGTCAGAGAAAAGATCAAGTTTGCCTTTTCTTTATGAAAACTTGATGAACTCTCGAAGTTCTTTATGGGTTTCTTGGAAAAGATGATGAACTCAGTTTAGAGAGAATATGAAAGTGTATGAACTTTTCTAAAACTTATGTTCCAAGATCTTATGTTAATTTTCGAGGAAAGAGTATTTATAGGTTCAATTAAAAACTCAATTTATGCAACTTAATGACTTTCTGATAGGGGTAATCGACTGCCAGAGGCTGGTAATCGATTAAACCAGTGAGCAAGGATTTCCAGGGTGATTTTGGCTCATGGTAATCGATTAACCCGAGGTAATCGATTACTCCGATGGCAAATGCATTCCCACACTCTCATTACCTCTTGTTGGTAGTTGATTACCCGTTCGGTAGTTAACTACCTTGTTGGTAATCTATTACCTCAGTTGGTTACCAAAGACATTTTCAAAATATCTTAGAGAGGGAAATCAAACATTTGACACATGAGAAATCACACAAGATTGCCAAGCTCTCCAGGGCATTCAAACAAAGAACAACCACATACATGCCTAAACTAAACAATCAATACATAGGAAACTCCTAATTACATTTCATCTAAGAAAACCAAAATTACATAACATCAAAAATAAAACACCAAGAGAGACACCAAAGCATCTTCAAGCTTTAAGTCCAACAAATGGAAGTTGCGAGATTACAAGGAAGGAGGTTTTACTTTTAGATATCTTAGATATAGTATATATACAAGAGTAATAATTTCTTATTATAAATCAATGATTATGAAGAATATTCACTCAAAATATTATAAAATATTATAAAGTTTTGCTCATCTTTATGTTAACATGTATACTATTTTTTATATTATAAATTTTTTGCAAGCTTTTTAGTATTAGTCTAGTTTTAGACTTTGTTTTCATTTTTAAAAATTTTCATAAATAATTTATATAATTACAATCAGTTTCTTAAGATTAGTTAAAAAAGAAAGTGTATAAAAAAAGAAAGAACACAAATATTTTATATTTAATTACATAACAATAATTAAGATTTTATTATATCAAAATCTGATATAAGTGTTCTTTAACGCTAATATTTTTTAGATATCTTAGATATAGTGTATATATACGAGAGTGATGATTTCTTAGTATAAATCAATGATTATAAATCAATGATTTTAAAGATGATTTTAAAGATGATTGTAAGAAAATTTACTCAAAATATTATGAAGTTTTGCTCCTCTTTATGTTAACATGTATACTAATTTTTTATGTTATAAATTTTTTGCAAGCTTTTTAGTATTAGTCTAGTCATTTAGACTTTGTTTCTAAAATTAAGATTTTTAAAGATTTTCATAAATAATTTTTACAATCAATTTCTTAAGATTAGAGTGTACGAAAAAGAAAGAACACAAATATTTTATACTTGTATATTTAGTTACATAGCAATAATTAAGATTTTACTATATCAGAATTTGATACAAGTATTTTTTGACGCCAACATTTTCAGTTATATAAGTTTTGTTTGAACACAACATTTTCAAGCTAAACAACTATAAATATTTGTTGAATTCAACTTCTGTAGCTAAATACTTCACATATTCTTTAAACACAACGTCTTGAGGCTGACACCTACCACTAAGGATAAATGATTTACGAAAGAGTTTTTGTCTAACTGAGATAAACCTTTGCATAGAGAGGGATTTACGATGAAAGAATATAGAAGGCTTGGTAAGAGATTGAAAATTCAAACTTCAACTGTTTCATTTTGTATAGAGTAATCTCTATATTCAATTTCCAATCACACTGATATTTATATAGATGATGACTTTGAAGCAATTATTAGACTCATCAGCTTCAAATCTTCATTCGTATAAGGAAGTGTATTGTATGTCCATTTGCATTAAATGATTGTACATGAAATGTCTCATTAGAGTTGATAACTTTATATTTTGATAGTTGAGAAATGCTGAAAAGAGTAACTGCTTTTCTGTTGCAAATCTTGTTAGAGAAATCCCCTTTTATTTGATTTAGCTTGTCTTTTTAAGAGAGAAATAAGTAGATATCGATACTTAAATTGTATGAGTCAACTCATTGCGAGACAAAGTCAACTGATAAGTACCTCTACATTTAAATATATTCGTTAAGCCAATAATTTATCTTTTGATTTAGAGAGCTTTCATTTATCAATTCATTAATTTGTTTTATTAGACTATTTATTAGAATGTTCCATCACAATGAACAGTGAATTAACATCATTTTTTTTTTATATATATAAGTTGTTTCTAAACTTGAAAAACCAATATAATTTACTATTTCATTTTATTCGTTCTTTCTTATATACATGATACTATATTTATAGTATTACAAATCAAGGAAAAGATAAGGAAAAAGATAGAATCTTATCTAATCAGATAATCTCCCTCTAACTATATCTGATTATGCGATATTCTCTATATCTTGACTAATCAGATAATATCTATAATCTTAATTAATAAGATATTTTCCTTTTTCAACACTCTCCCTCAAATTGGTAAATGGATGTCATCCATTTCCAACTTGTCTAATATTTTCCCAAAAATTTGACTTGTAACAGCCTTGGTAATAATAACTGCTAGTTGATCTTCAAATAGAATATTTGACTTTGATAAATAATCTGTCAACTTCCCCATGTTTTATACGATCATGTTAGATAGGGTTGTGAGCAATGTCACGTGCAGCTTTGTTATCACAATACAACTAAATGGGATGTGTATGTACATAAATCTTGGAGAAGTAGTCTAAGCCACATACACAGAGTCCAAGAACCATTCCTCTGAGTTCAGCTTCAGCGCTGGAACGAGCTACAAAATTTTTGGTCTTGTTTCTCCATGTGACGAGATTACCTCCTATAAACATAAAGTATCTAGAAGTTGATCTCCTATCATTAAGAGCATCTTAAAGATTCACGTGACTGCATTCATGTGTTGTGCACTAGGATTGTGCATGAACTGACTCACCACATTAAGAACATAAGCTAAATCTGGTGTGGTGTGTGCGAGATACATTAATCTTCCTACAAGTCTCTGATTATCTTCCTTTGTTGGCGAAGTTTGATCTTCTTCAATACACAACTTCAATCCCCTTTTGATTGGAGAATTTGCTGGTTTGCATGATGTCATCCCAGTTTTCTCCTTTTTTTTTTTTAGTCCACAATTCTATTGGGATAAAATTCACTACTTGTAATTTTTGAATGGAAAAATTACAAACCCTCCTTACATATAATTTTTTTTGGAAAAAATTATAAAACTTTACACGTGTAAATTTTTCTGGCAAAAAATTACAAACCTTCCCATGTGTAATTTTTCTGGAAATATTACAAACCCATATGAAATAATTTTTATGGCAAAAATTACAAGCCCTTCAATATGATGTAATTTTTATGGAAAAAATACAAACACTTCAATATGATGTAATTTTTCTAGCAAAAATTACAAACCTTTCAATGTGTAATTTTTCTGGAAAAATTACAAACCTTTCATTGTGTAATTTTTCTGGAAAAATTACAAACCTTTTAATATGTAACTTTTCTGGAAAAATTACAAACCCTTCAATATGAAGTAATTTTTATGGCAAAACTTGCAAACCATTCGATATAATGTAATTTTTTATGGCAAAAATTACAAACATTTCAATATGATGTAATTTTTTGTTGGAAAAATTACAAACCTATGATGTAATTTTTTTGGAAAAATTACAAACCCTTCATTATGATGTAATTTTGTTTTTTTTGGAAATATTACAAACCCTTCAATGTATAATTTTTTTGTGGTAAAAATTACAAACCCTCCCCAAAGTGTTTGACAAACACTACCTAAAATCTAAAACATCCATTATGGATTCAAGGATGTGATACAAGTGAAAAACCTATTAATCTATCATATATATATATAAGTCATTCACTCACCCCTCTCTTTTTCTGATACTCTCTAATGTGTGACTTTGAATTAACACAAGACACAACAAATCTCCATTTAATTCAAAGTCCTACACTTTTACAATGATCCTTACTTACATCAAAAACTAGCAAAACTCTTCTGGAGCGATCTTCTCTTGTAGCAACAAAATCTTCTAACTTTTGGAGCACTTCTCACTTGCAGAAGAATTTTCTGATGGGCAAAATTTTTCTCCTCCTTCAAGCCTTGTATTGTTCTTGTAATATGGGACTTTGATTGCATCCCAACAATCCTCCCTTCAAATAAATGACCACTATACTTTCTCTCTCCCTACAACGGAAGACTTTCGATAGAGGGAATCATCACAAGATAGGTCCACCTGACCTTCATGGATTCATCTCTCACCAAGTCGAACCACCAACTTGGAAAAAAATGCGGAAGCAGAGTCTCCCAAGATCGAGAGCTCTGATACCAACTTGAAAAACTAATATAATTTAATATTTCATTTTATTCGTTCATTCTTGTATACAGGATACTATATTTATAGTATTACAAATCAAGGAAAAGATAAGGAAAAAGATAGAATCTTATTTAATCAGATAATTTCCCTCTAACTGTATCTAATTATACGATATTCTTTATATTTTGACTAATCAGATAATATTTATAATCTTAACTAATAAGATATTTTCCTTTTTCAACATCTAATACATTTAAAGAGATGATCAATTTTGACATAATTTTAAAATTATTTATAATTATCAAAATTAAATGTTATAATTTATCTTTGATCATTTCATACTTAATAATGTTGATTATACTTCAAAGAAAAAACATATCAATTTTTATTTCTAATCAATTGAATGTTGGTGCCAATCTTATTCTTATAATATGATATAACATTGGTTATGTTAGTGCAATTTATCAATTACTACTCTTAACTACATAGATTGATGCCAACATTTGAAGAAATACTACGAAATTGTGAATACATAATTTGCTCGAGACATTTGTATAGAAACTTCAAATAAAAATTTGGTGGCGGGTTATTGATCATAGCAAGGCAACCCATGTGGAAGCTTGGATATAAAAATAATGATCATATATTTGATGATGGCTATAGCAAAGTTAACCCATGTGGAAGCTTGGATAGAAAAAATAAATCAAACGAAGGAAATTCATGCATAACCTTATGAATAGTTACTTGCGATTCTCATTGAACATTGGTATAAACATATGTTAACTATTACCCATGATGTGATGTCCTCGTGATAAATCTAAGTGAATCTTTTAATGCAACCATTTTATTAGCCAGAAAAAAATTGATCATCACCGTGATAGAGTAGATTAAGACATCCTCAATGAGCAAATTTGTTATTCTAGATGAGAAAGTAATAAACTACAAGGATGTGGTAATTCCTAAGTCAAGGAAAAGAATAAATAGAAAGACACAAAAAAGTAAAAATTAATTTGCTACATAATCATTTGAATATGTCTTTAGATTCACGTATACTTGTTCTTGTTTAGGATTTGGTTGGTATCCTTTGTAGACACATAATATTAGCTTTGACAAAGTTCTAGAGGAATAAGATTGTCTAAAAAACTTAGAAAAAGAGAATCTGACAAAGTTCTACCTCCACACAAGTTGAGAAGGTACAGTACAATAAACCATCATTGTCACTGCTTGGGCATAATGCATGGATTTATCAGTTTGACTTAAATGGGCATAGTTACGTTTTTTATTACGTAAATGACCCATTTGAAAATATTTATCAAAATGGGTCGTTACACTGAGTTGGGGAGCGTAACCTACAAGCTAGCAGTTACGCTGAGTTTATGGACGTAATCTTTAGAAATGGGTTACGTCCAAAGCGCGAGCGTAATCGGGCAGGGTATTGACACGTGTCAATCCCTGCATTGGTTACACTCAACAGTGGAGCGTAACCGGTTACGTTCCAGTGCTGGACGTAACCTACTTTGTAGTGGTTACGTTCCAGCCCTTGACGTAACCCTTTATTTTTACTTTTACCTCTCTCCATCCTCCTTTCACTCTCACCGTTTCACTCCCTCCCTTTCACTTTCAATTCCTCTCTTTCTCTCCTACTTCTTCCTTCCACAACTGAAACTTCATTTTTTTCCCATTGGTCCCCACTGCATTTTTACCTCTCAAGCTTATTTGGACCCCACCTTGTAATAGTTTATTCCCCACCTTGCAGCAAGTTGGTCTCCCAATGAAATTATCAGGTAAGATTTTTTAAATTGAAACTGTTTTAGTTGTTAGAAAAATTTAAAATTTGTTGTGTAGTAATATATTGTGTTAAGTTATAGTTTAGGTTATTAGGAAAAATTACAGTACTTAGAAATGGTTATAGTTTAGGTTGTTAGAAAAAATATAGGTACGTAAAAATGGTAATGTTTTAGGTTGTTAGTAGATTTATTAGAAAAATTATTGGAATATCCCTAATAGAATATTATAAAAATTAATTTGTGTAGCCCCACGTAATATTTAGTGTTCCGCCGGATTCTGGGCTTGGCCGAGCTCCTACGTGGGGATGGGCGAGGTTTTCCTTTCCCTAGCCAAGTCCGATCAGGTAGGACACATCCAAAATGTGGGGGAAGGTACCTGCAAAAGGTACTCCGATGCTAAAGTCAGTGTTTTTGTGTGTTGAGTGGAAATAAGCTAAGAGTATAAAGGAATGAAAAGAAAAGAGTAGTTTTGCAGCCAAAAAAACTTAGCCTTTTGACTTTTGGGAGGTCTTTTATCCCCCATTTCCGGCGGTTAGTAGGTGAGGGGGGGGGTCCCGAAATACCGTTTATGCTTGGTTCGAGGTACACGTGTCGGTCCAGGGGTAATTTTACTAGTTCCAATGTTCATCATTACATGAAGGGAAAATGTCACATCACCCCGTCGCGTTACTGGTCACAATCAATTCTTGATAAGGCCATATCTCGAACTCGGTTCCTTTCTTCAAGCTCAGCCGGGCTCGGCCCATAGATTTCTGCCGAGCTCGGATCATCTCGGTAGGTAGATAAGCCCCCAAAATCCGAGGACGAGATATGTATTTTAGCTCGGAAGAGGGTTTTTCTACTAAAAGCTTCCTCAACACGCTGGGGTTTTTACCTGGCTCGTCTTTGTCATCATTGAGCGGTTCCTCGCCTTTGGTGTTGCGGTTAACGAGGCGTTTTTGAATTTGTCTTTATTATTGGCGGGAGCGGTTTTTGTATTGGTGTGTAACGGTTGGCATTCCTTAGGGAACGGTTGGTATTCTTTCATTTTGCCTTTAAGTTTCCATTTTGTAACTCCTTCGAGACTTTTCCTTTCTCTTACCTGAAAACCTCTCTCTTTCTTCCTCTCTCTGTTTTGCTCACCGGCACATTCCCTCTCCATTTTCCTTCGTTCCTTTTGCTTTTGCTCACCGGCCGCCGTTCATCTTGTTCTAGGCTCAGTCTGTGGTGGTTTGAACCGATCCCTTTGCTTCAGCCTCCATTTTTCGCCGGAGAAAGCTTCATTTCTAGGTACGCCACCATGTCTCTCCCTTCCTCTTCTGATTCTTCAAAGGTGAAACCTTTGATTTCTAGGGAAGTGTCCCCTATTGGGGGGTCCTTATCTACGGAGAGGACTCCTAGCCCCTCCGCCGTACCCGCTAGTAGGTTTGGCGAGGGTTCATCCCGGGCGGCCACAACGGCCGCGGCAGCCGCCACTGTGGCCGCACACCAAAGAAGGGTAAAGCCCCCAGGCCTAAGAAGGTGTATCCTCCGGCTCCGGCAGAGTATTCTTGGGTCTCGGAAGAGACAAACTTCTATTCTTCCGATCTGACGTCGGATCAAGTGGGCGACCTGATAAGGATAATTCCACCAGTTATCCCGAGCTTAGAATGATCTGTGCGAGTAGAGCTTTGTTTTCCCACTGAGAGGATATTCATGAAGCCCCCTACTGACGGAGATGACTTCGTCTATGTGTATGAACACATGTTTCGTGACTTCGGGGTCACATTCCCCCTGAGTGATTTTGCCTGTCAAACTCTGAGACTCTTAAATATAGCCCCTTCCCAACTCCACCCGAATAGTTGGGCCTTTCTAAGGGCTTTTGAAATTTTGAGCCCGTTCCTTGCTATAACCTGTTCGGCCAAGGTGTTCCTATATTTCCACCAGCTGAAGCTAGGTCAAAAAATCGGCTGGTGTTGCTTAATGGCGCCCAGTACGAGTCGGTCTTCACCTTGTATCACCAATCCTTCAAAAACTTTAAAAGCAAATTCTTTAAGTTGAAACTGATACCACGTACCAAGGGTAGGCGCATTCTCTTTGACGAGCGTGAGGTCCCCTTATATCCTCTCTATTGGAGTGAGCGTCCCATAAAGTTCACCTCTTGGAAAGACGGCGACCTCCTCCCCGAAGAGAAAGAAAGTGTTGACAAGCTCATGGCTCTTGACCGTCCTTTAGACGTCCGACGTGTCTTGAGATTGTTGGACGTTGAGGATCCCCAGGCTGACTTCTTAGGTATTTCTATTGTACATACGGTTTTGTCCTTGGTTTGTTAAAAAATTTTCTAACTAATTTTAGTGCATTATTTTCAGATCTAATGGCCGATCAAGGGAGGTCAGCACGTGGGAAGTTGATTCAAGCCCCTCCTTCCCAAAACAAACCTCTGATCAAGCGACTGAAGAGGGCTTCACGCCCGAGTACCATTGTTCTTTCCGACTCCACCACCATCGGTGAGGTGGAGAGAGTTCAACCTGGTCCCTCCGGGGTTCCTCGAGCTCTTCCTCCGGTGGCAAAAGACCCTCACAGTCCCGCCAGGGATATCCACCTCCCTTTTGGAGTCGTGCGGGCCCCCCTATTACTGTGGTTCCTCCTACCGATGTCGAGGTGCCCCAGGCACAGCCGACTTTCACCTCCACTGCTGGGGACTCTACTCCAGCCAATGATAACCCACCCCCCGAGAATTCAACGAGCACAAGTTGCTTGGCTCCCCAGGGGTTGATCTTCCATGGGTGTCCCTCCACCGCACCAAGGTTGGAGCATCTCTCTTGTCGCCAACTCGGGCCTCCCTCCTTATGGGGTACAGAGGTGCGTATGGGTGACGTGGCCATTGAGGGGGCTTTTCCCACTCGGTACGACACAGAGCTCATACGCTATGTCGGCACCACCGAAGCGGTTGAGGGGGCCTACCTGATGATGCTGCGGAGTGTAGCTATTTTTCATCATCTAAGGTGCGAACTCGCCATTTTCTGCTTCTTTACCTTTTAAAGTGTATTTTATGTTTGTGTCACTTAACTATCTTTTGGTTTCCATGGAGGAGGTCGTTGCTGGGGTCGAAGCTCGTCGCCAACTTACCGAGCTTCAAGCCGTCAACCAGAGCCTCCGAGAAGCACTGCACGAGGCTCAGTCTTCCAACCGCAATCTCCATAATTCTCAGCAAGAGCTCCTTAAGAGCAAAGTGGAATCTGACCAGCTTCTCCATGCTATGGGCATGGAGATCGAGCAGTCCCGAGCCTTGCTGAGAATGGCGAAAGAACAGAAAGATGCCACCGATGAGTTCATCCGAGAGCTGCGCCAAAAATTTGACGAAAGCAATTGTAACTTCTAGCTTGGCCAGGGAGGATGCCTTAAAGAAGCTGCTGGAAGCTTCTGAGGTCCAATGCCAAGGTCTTGATAAGATCATTCAAGATCGGGATGCTGAGATTTCTTTGCTCAAAGAGGAGTCAGCCAAGCTCCAAACTTCATTGGCCGAGGCAGAGGATTGCAATGAATCTTTGGCTGATCGGGCGGAGGAGGCGGAGGCTGAGGTCGAGAAGCGTACCCAGATCGGCCTAGAGGCGTTCTCGGAGGGCTTTGCTCGCGCCATTGAGCAGATCAAACTCTCCTATCCTGACCTGGACACCTCTCAACTTGACGAGAAGAAAATGGTGGTGGATGGAAAACTAGTTGATGGATAATTCTGGCGGTGCTTTTAAAGCGCTTGTAATTTTGCTGACATTGGATCTTTCTTCTTTTCTGTCATTACTTCAAAACTCTTATTTTATAATATTGTTTCGTTTTTGGTAACTTGCAATTTCTTTTGCTTTTTGGCTGCTTTATCGTAAATTGTAGTTTTGATGTGAGTTGTGTCTGTCCATATTTCGGGACTTGATGTTTGTCCACTAGCGCTTGTTTGTCTTGTTGGCTGCATTCATTCGTTTAGCTTTTGTTTGCCTATAAATATCGTCTCGTTCCTTTTCCCCAGCGTTAGCACGATTTTTTCGTCTGTGAACATTACCGGTGAATCATGACCTCTTTATTCAGGTGTGGGAAGGTTTTCTTTTTCCCATGTATTGGTTCATGCCTGCCGATAAGCAATCTTAGTTGTTGGATGATGTTTGGGATGAGAAGTTCTGGTACCGTAGTTCCTTAAATGAGCTACGATCAGTCAAGGTATTTCCGAGGAGCGCTACTCTGAGAGTTCCAATCTTTTTGTGTATCTCTGTCTGTCACCTTCCCTTGACTATTTGGCGTCCTCGGAGTCGGACGCGGAGGTCAGAGCTTCGCTACTTCCCCCAGCTTGTGGCTTAGTGTTCGGGATTTGCCTTCGCCTTACTGGCCTTCATGGTTACACCCTCTTTTTGTAGTTGCGTCGCTTTATTTGTACAACGTCGGAATATTCTTCGGTCATATGTTTAATGTTTAACATTTTTCCGAGCTCATTTTGGAGCTTCTTTTGTATGATGCCGGAATATTCTTCGGTCGTATGTTAATTTTTAACATTTTTCCGAGCTCATTTTGGAGCTTCTTTTGTATGATGCCGGAATATTCTTCGGTCGTATGTTAATTTTTAACATTTTTCCGAGCTCATTTTGGAGCTTCTTTTGTATGATGCCGGAATATTCTTCGGTCGTATGTTAATTTTTAACATTTTTCTGAGCTCATTTTGGAGCTTCTTTTGTATGGTGCCGGAATATTCTTCGGTCATATATTTTTTGTGTTTAATTTATAAGTAATAAGGCACATTTCTTGTTGAAAAATGAGAAGCATTTCATATATGGGTACGACACGCTTCTTAGCCTAGGCAATAATACTAAGACATAAAATATTAGGTGGCTTCCTGCCGTAGCACGCCACGCTTAATCTATCCAAGACACAAAGACGAAATCCTTCCTAGGCTTCGCTACTTCGTATCGTACTACTTCAAAAAGAAGATCAAATCATAGTCTTACCTTGACTAGGTGTAGTAAGCCTTCAGGTGGGTGACGTTCCATGTCCTGGGGACAAGTCTCCCTTCCAAGGTATCTAGTCGATATGCTCCATTTTGCAATGCTTTGATTATCCGGAATGGTCCTTCCTAGTTGGGAGCGAACTTGCCTTCCTCTCTGTCCTTCCGAGCTACTCCGACCTTGCGCCAGACTAGGTCTCCCTGGCGGAATTGTCTCGGCCTTAGTCTGTTATTGTATCGTCGGGTTGCCCTGAGTTGCGCTGCTTCATTCTGAATCCTTGCCGTGTCTCTGACTTCTCCCACTAGATCAAGTTCTGCCCTTAAATCTTGTTCCTGGTTAACATCTGGGGCAAGTTTTCTTCTCAGAGATGGCTCGCCTATCTCGACTGGTATCATCGCATCAACCCCATAGGTCAAACGGTAGGGGGTTTCCTTGGTGGATGTTTGAGGGGTGCAATGGTATCCCCAAAGGATGTTGGGAAGCTCTTCCGCCCACCATCCCTTGGCCTCACCCAATCTCTTCCTTAGCTCCCGCAAGACCACTCGGTTTGCGGCCTCAGCTTGGCCATTGGTTTGAGGGTGTTCCACCGAAGTAACTTTATGCTGGATGTCCAAATTCTCTAGGAAAGTCCTAAACCTGGCGTCGGTGAACTGACGACCATTATCAGTAACGACCGAGTAGGGGACTCCGTGGCGACATATAATGTTCTTCCAGCAGAATTTCTCAACTTGTTGAGCCGTTATTCTGGGCACGGGCTCTGCCTCAATCCACTTGGTAAAGTAATCTATTGCTACGATCAGAAATTTGACTTGTCCTCTGCCTTGAGGAAAGGGTCTGAGAATATCGATTCCCCAACTCATGAAAGGCCACGGGGATGTCATGGTGTGGAGCTGTTATTGAGGGATGTGAGGGATTGGCCCATACTTTTGACATTGTTCACACTTCCGCTCCTCGGCGTCTTTTTTCAAGGTCGGCCAGAAATATCCTGCTCGTAGGGCTCGATGTGCTAGGGTTCGCCCCCCGGTATACATTCCGCATATCCCTTGGTGCAACTCTTTTAGGACATATTTGGCTTGTTGAGGGTCAAGACATTTGAGCAGCGGTGTTGAGAATCCTCTCTTAAATAATTCCCCATTGACCAGGGTGAAGGTGGCGGCTTGCCGACGTAACTTCTTGGCCTGGGTGTCGTCTCCGGGCATGTCTCCCTTTTCTAAATATGCCCTAACTTGATCGTACCACGGGGAGGGGATTTGTGGCTGAGAAGTTTGGGCCATGCACATAATTTCTCCTTCTATGAACGGTCTCGTCATCGTTTCTTGGATCAAGGTTCGGTATTGTCCGGTCTTCTTCGTACTAGCTAGCTTTGATAGCATGTCGGCTCTCTCGTTTGCTATTCTTGGGACGTGGATCATGCTAAATTGTGGAAACGAAGCTATGCACTCTTTGACCAGCCCCAGGTATTGGGCGAGTATTGGTTCTTTTGCTTGGTAAGTTCCATTAACGTGGCCAGTGACAAGTTGGGAATCACTATGACATCTTAACTTTTTTATGCCCATCTCTCGTGCCAATCGCAATCCTGCTAAAAGGGCCTCGTATTCAGCTTGGTTGTTCCAGGTCGAGAACTCGAACCTAACAGCTTGCTCCAAGATTAGATTCGAGGGTCCTTCTAGTATAACTCCTGCCCCGCTCCCCTTTTTGTTGGAGGATCCATCTACACTGAGTGTCCAGAGTTGGTCACCTTCATTGCCATCATTGGTTGGAACTGGGGGGAGCTCGGTCAAGAAATCAGCTAAGAACTGAGCTTTCATGGATCCCCTACTTTGGAAAGTTAAACTGAATTCTGACAATTCAATGGACCAAGTCGTCATCCTTCCTGCCAGGTCGGGTTTTTGAAGCACTTGCCTGAGTGGATAGTTTGTTTTGACGATGACCTTATGGCTTCTGAAGTAGTGTCTTAATCGTCGAGCCGAGAATATGAGTGCCAACACAAGTTTCTCCACAACTTGGTATCTTTCTTCCGCAGGCAACAAAGTTCGGTTGACGAAATAGACAGGGTGCTGTTTTCCTTCAACTTCGGAGGCGAGGACTGAACTTATTGTCGAGTGTGCGGCTGATAGATATAAGCTCAATTCAGCGGTCTTACAGGGGTTTTTCAGAACTGGTACAGCTGCTATTGCTTCCTTCAAGTCTGCAAACGCCTTTTCACTTTCTTGGTTCCACTCAAACTTGGAAGCTTGTTTTAACAGCTTAAACAATGGCCTAGCTTTCTCAGCTAGTTTCGGCAGAAACTGAGATAAAGCAGCTAGCCTCCCATTCAACCTTTGTAGCTCCTTCAAGGTCGTCGGGCTCTTCATACTCAGTATTGCTTTACACTTATCAGGATTGGCCTCTATTCCTCTGGCCGTGATCAAGAATCCCAGGAACTTTCCGCCCTGAACTCCGGAAACACACTTTTCCAGGTTCAATCGCAAGTTATGAAATCTAACCTTGCTGAACAACCTTTGGAGGTTAGCTAGATGATCGGTAATTCCAGCTGACCTTACTACCATGTCATCTACATATACTTCCATTATCTCCCATATTTCTTCTTTGAAAACTTGGTCCATCAACCTTTGGTACGTGGCTCCAGCATTTTTCAACCCAAATGGCATGACCTTGTAGCAATAATTGTGCACATCGGACATAAATGCAGTCTTATCCTCATTGGGGGGGTACATGGGGATCTAGTTGTATCCCGAGTATTCATCAAGAAAACTCAGCATCCCACTGCCCGACGTGGCGTCTACCAGGCAATCTATGCTTGGTAACGGGTAAGTGTCCTTTGGGCAAGCCTTATTCAAATCTGTGTAATTCGTACACATCCTCCACTTTCCACTTGCTTTCTTTACCATCACAACATTAGCCAACCAAGTAGTGTATTTGATCTCACGGATGAAACCCGCTTGTAGGAGCTTGTTTACCTCTTGTCGGACTGCTATCAGTCTTTCTTCTCCTAGTTTTCTTTTTCTTTGGGCTACGGGGTGAGCACCAGGCATGATGGCCAGCCTGTGACATAGAAAATCGGGATCGACTTCGGGCATATCAGCGGCGCTCCACGCGAATAAATCTGCATTTTCGAGCAATATCTTCTCCAAGCTCTGACGGGGATACCCCTCCATTGTTTCTCCGATCTGAACGTCCTGCCCTGTCTTGCAACCTATCTGGAACAGAGTAGTCTTCTCGGCAGGTGACGGTCGGAGCTCTTCGAAGTCTGATCTTGGGTCTAGGTCCAAGGCTTCTGACTCTATGCTCAAATACTGGGGGCGAGGTTTCCTTTGTCGTGCTTGTTTTCAATGTGTACGGCTAAATCTTCAAACTCTGAGCGTAGCATTGTCAAGCCATTTTGGGATCGGCCTTGATAGTGACAATCTTAGCCTCCACCGGGAACTTCATCGCCAGATGGAGTGTTGAAACTATCGCCCCCAATTGGTTTAGCGTCCTCCTTCCGAGGATAACATTATACGACGTTCGAGCTTCGACCAACAAATACCTGACCGAAATAGTCCTTCCTTCCTCCTCATTTCCAAAAGTAGTGAGGAGGTCAACGTGCCCGCGTGTGTGGACTCGCTCCCCGGCAAATCCAAGGAGGGGCTCGGAGTGATTCCTTACTACGCCTGGAAGTAGATCGAGCTTGAGGAAAGTTTCCCAATAAAGGATGTCTGTCGAGCTTCCTTGGTCGACCAGTACCTTCTTTACTTTCCAGTTGGCAATAATGGCAGTGATGACCATAGGGTCATCATGGTCGGCGTTATTAGTGGAAAAATCCTCGGCGGTAAACATTATTGGCAGAAAGTTTCTTGAAGAAGGGTAGTTGGCCACCACGTTTACGCTTCGCAAGTATCGCTTCCGAGCTCTAAATGTCACTCCACCGCCTCCAAATCCTCCGGATATGGTGTTGATCGTTCCCCGTACCTCCTGTACTTTATTTTTCTAGGAGTTTTCCTTTTTATTTGAGCGAGACTTGTCATTGTTTTTATATGAAGAATACCCCCCCTGTCTTCTCTGGCACTCATCCGATTGGTCTCCTCCTCTTCCTCCTTCCTTCTTAACAAACTTCGAAAGAGCCCCAGATTGTATCAGCTCTTCGATGATGTCTTTTACTTTGTAGCATTCTTCCGTTGTATGACCATGATTCTGATGAAAACTGCAGTAGCGGTTTATATCGGCATTGCGAGGGGTAGGGCAGGGTTTAGGTTGGCGAATTAAATCCGAGTTAAAGGCCTCCCTCAATACAACCTCCCTACTTACACTTAAGGGGGTGTATCTACTATATTTTGACGATCCTCTCCCTTTGGGCTCATAATCTTTCTGTGCGGGCGGTGAATGGCGATCATATCGACTGCGTGGTTCCTTTCCCTTCCTCTGGGCTTCATCGTTCTCTTCCATGTTTATAAACCGGGCTGCTCGCTCCCTGAGCTCATCCATGTTGCGCGGCAGTTCAGAGAAAAGTGATCTGGAGAACGGTCCTGACCTCAATCCGGCTTTGATTGCATGCATGGCTACGGCCGGGTGGAGATCGGGAATTTTCATGCTCGCCTGCGCGAACTTCGTCATGTAACTTCTGAGTGACTCTCCCTGACCTTGCCGGACTCTTGTGAGGGAAACAGAGTCTGTCACTACGGGCTTGCAATCGGCAAACCCAGCCACAAACTTGGCACATAAAGATTCAAAAGAACTTATGGATAGTGGTGGTAAAGCATAATACCAATCCAGTGCTACACCCTTTAGAGTGGTGGGAAAAAGGCGACAATGCACACGTAAGTCATCAGACACAAGGCTGGCCTGGGTAAAGTAGGCCTTTACGTGCGAGGTTGGGTCGGTTCCCCCTTCGTACTTTTCTGTGGTTATTCCTTTGGTATTCTCAGGGAATTTGCACTTCATGATTTCTGGTACAAAAGGGTGGAAAGTAGTCAATTTTTGCAAGTCCGGATTTTCCGGAATGCGTGTATCATGGAAAGGAATCTCTTGTACGATTGGGGTGGACTTTTGCAGGTCTTTACCTCCCTTATTCTGTCCTTGGTTTTGCCCTTCCGCTTCATGATTGTCATCTTCTTTTCTCCCTTTTTTCTTGTGCTCTTCCTTCGCTCTGTTTGCTTCTGAACCGACTCAAAGATGTTCCCTTCATGATCATATCGGCGTTACCACTCGTGGTCTTTTGCTTTTTCAGAGCTGTTATTTCTTCCTTGTGCTGCTCCCGGATCTTACTCATCTCTTCTTCTTGTTTCTACCTTCATTGCCGCATATCTTCTTCCATTTGTTGCTTCAAAGCTGCCATGGAACTTTCCATTTGACTCTTCAAAATCTCTATTAATGCCGGATCCATTTGTATTCCTTCCGAAAGTGATTGCACTTGACTTCGCGTCTTTACCATGTACCTTACGGTCCCGGGAAAAAGATTTACCGGGGCCCCACGGTGGGTGCCAAAATGTTCCGCCGGATTTTGGGCTTGGCCGAGCACCTGCGTGGGGATGGACGAGGTTTTCCTTTCCCGTAGCCAAGTCCGATCAGGTAGGACACATCCAAAATGTGGGGGGAGGTACTTGCAAAAGGTACTCCGATGCTAAAGTCAGTGTTTTTGTGTGTTGAGTGGAAATAAGCTAAGAGTATAAAGGAATGAAAAGAAAAGAGTAGTTTAGCAGCCAGAAAAACTTAGCCTTTTGACTTTTGGGAGGTCTTTTATCCCCCATTTCCGACGGTTAGTAGGTGAGGGAGAGGTCCCGAAATACCGGTTATGCTTGTCTCGAGGTACACGTATCGGTCCAGGGGTAATTTTACTAGTTTCAATATTCATCATTACATGAAGGGAAAATGTCACATCACCCCGTCGCGTTACTGGTCACAATCAATTCTTGATAAGGCCATATCCCGGACTCGATTCCTTCTTTCAAGCTCAGCCGGGCTCGGCCCATAGATTTCTGTCGAGCTCGGATCATCTCGGTAGATACATTTAGTTTTAAGTGATAGTATAAAATTTGTAGAGAAATATAAATAAAAATAAATTTTCATAATTCTTTTTTAGCGTAATTTAATTTAAAGTAAAATAGAATATATTAAATTTAAATTGGGTATTTAAGATTATTTGTTGCTAATTAATTTTTATAATAGATTAATTTAAATATAAATAGAATGGATAAATTTTGTTTAGCGTAATTTTATTTAAACAAAAATAGCATAGATTAAATTTAAGTTTGTGTAGGTAAATAATTTTTTTGTAGATTATTTTCTAGAATAGATTAAATTAAATATAAATTGAATAGATAATTTATTTTTAGTGTAATTTTATTTAAATAAAAATAGAATAGATTAAATGTAAGTCTGTGTAGGTAAATAAATTCTTTTAGATTATTTTTTAGAATAGATAAATTTTTTTAGCGTAATTTTATTTAAATAAAAATAGAATAGATTAAATGTAAGTTTGTGTAAGTAATTAAATTTTTTTTTAGATTATTTTTTAGAATAGATTTTGTTTAGCGTAATTTTATTTAGGTAAAAATAGAATAGATTAAATTTAAGTTGGTGTAGTTAATTTAATTTTGTTTAGATTACATTATTTTGTATAATAGATTACTTTAAAAAAAATTAATCTTCATTAATTTTTTTGTAGCGTAAATATGTTTACATAATTAATTTTTTAAAAATTTTATGTGCATATCAGGTGTGTATGATGACTTCCTCATCTACTGGGACGGAGATTAGGATTGAGTCGGGTTCCGTTGAGATGGACGTTTTGTGGATGCAGTCTTACCATATATTTAAGCATATATGGAATACTGGAGACAGTAGGAAGTTGAAGATCTGACGTGTCGTGCCTATGTATCAGGGTCGGCATAGGTTTCCTGATGATATTTTTGAGTACTTGCACGAGGCAGGATTTTATTGGGCGTGTCGGATTGGTTATATGAAGCTTGATGCAACATTGATCAATGCACTTATAGAGAGGTGGCGACATGAGACCCACACTTTTCACATGTCGTTGGGGAGTGTACCATTACACTAGAGGACATGTCATTGTTAGTTGGTATATCGGTTGATGGTAGGCCGCTATTAGGAACGACCACTAGTGATTGGGGTTTGATGTGTGAGCAGCTACTGGGTGCCAAGCCTGGTCAGGATGACATGAGAGGATCGTTTTTAAAGTTCTCCTGGTTACACAATCAGTTCTTGATATCACTCCATTCCTTGAGGATGTTGAGGCCGTGAGGAGGTTTACTCGAGCCTGGATTTTACGATTCATTGGGGGAGTATTGCTGGTGGATAAACAAAGCTCTAAAGTGTCTCTTAGATATCTGCAGTTCTTGTTGGACTTAAAGCTTGAAGATGTGTTTGTTCTCCTTTTAGTGTTTTGATTTTGATGTTATGGAATTGTGGTTTATCTTAGATGAAGTGTAATTAGGTTCTTTATATGTATTGTGTGTTGAGCTTAGGCATGTTTGTGTTTGATTCCTTGTTTGGATAACTCAGGGAGTTTTGCTATCTTGTGTGTGTGATTACTCATCTGACAAATGGTTGATTTCCGCTCTTAAAACAAGTCTTGAAAAATCTTTGGGAACCAATTGAGGTAATAGATTACCAACAAGAGGTAATCAACTACCAAACAATAGGTATCAAAGTGAGAAAAACCATTTGTTCAGTGAAGTAATCGATTACCAAGAATAGGTAATCGATTACCATGCTCAAAAATCACTCAAGATTGCATTTTGCACTGAGGTAATCGATTACACCATTATGGTAATCGATTACCAAGCCCTCCTCCTCTGGAGTAATCGATTACCATCCCCTGGTAATCGATTACCTGAGTTTTCCCACTGGGGTAATCGATTACCCTCATTTGGTAATCGATTACACGTGTTGTGCTCTGCAGGATGTCGATTACCTCTCCCCTGGTAATCGATTACCATGTTCAAAAATGCACCCAAAACTGCTGCAACGGCTATTTTAATCGATTACCCATTTCTTGTAATCGATTATCTTGACCGTTGAGCCCTCAGTTTGCCTAAAAACAAGCTTCAAACTTCATCTTTAAATGGCTCTTTGATGCAAACCTTTTGTGAACTCTAAGAACTCTTGGAACTACATCTTTTGAACATATTCTTACACTTTCATATACTCTGAAATCAGAGATTATCATTTCTTTTCCAAGAAACTCAAAGAGAACTTGAAGAGCTGATTTTGTTTTCCAAAGGAAAGGCAAACCTGTTGTATTTCTCTATTTGGGTGGCATTCTTTGTGCATTCTTTGTGATCAGATCAACACATCAGGTGTATTCTAAACTGATCTTTGCTTGTTTCTTTGTTTACTGAGTTGTTGCTCTAGGAGAGAGGTCTCTCTGGATAGAGTAAGTGTATTTGAGAAGTGTTTTCTCAAAGGTTTGATCTTGGGTGTGCCAAGGTCAGGGAAGAACTGTTCTTTGGGTTGAAGAACAGGCTTTGGGTGTTTTGATTTCGTTTTGTGTTGCTTGTTGCGAGTGAATGTAAAAGAACACAAAAGGGATCATTTGATAGTGAAAAGCCAATCGCAACGCTGTTGGGTTGGGACCGACGTAGGCAATGATTAACCGAACCAGTATATATCATTGTGCACTCTTCTCTTCCTTATCCTCTTTACAGTTATCCTTATATTGCTATTATCATTGTTTAAATTCTGCAGCATATTTGGTAATTGTATTGATAATCAACTTAGTAATTGATACGGTAATTGAATCAGTAATAGAATCAGTAATCGAATCGGTAATTGATACGGTAATTGATAAGTGAATCTAGAACCTATTTGTTTGAATTCAAAAGAAATTAGAATCTTGCGAAATTCGACTAAAATTGAACAAGAATCTATTCACCCCCCCTCTAGATTCATACATAGGGACCAACAATTGGTATCAGAGCTACTTCTAGTAAGTTGCTCTAGAATTTGATCCATAATGGCCGATAATCAATTACCATTTGCTGAAGGTGCCTCTATTAATAGACCTCCTCTGTTTTGTGGTGATAACTATCCTTTTTGGAAAGTTAGGATGAAAATTTTTATGGAGTCTATTCATAGAAGTATTTGGCAAGCAGTTGTAACTGATTTCAAAATCCCCACATATATAGTTGATGGAAATGAATTAGAAAAACCATTTGAGAAGTGGGAACCAGAAGAAATTAGGAGAGCAGAAAATGATGCTAAAGCTTTAAATATTATACATTCTGCTTTAAACTCTGATGAATTTTTTAGAATTTCAGCGTGTAATACAGCCAAAGAAGCGTGGGATCTAATAAGGGTCACACATGAAGGTACCGCTGAAGTACGAAGGGCAAGGAAGAATACCTTGATCCAAGAGTATGAAACATTTAGATTGGCACAAGGCGAGTCTATAATGGATATGCAGAAACGGTTCACACACATTGTGAATCATCTAAAAGGACTCAGAAAAGTCTTCGTTGAATAAGAGGTAAATGTGAAGGTGCTAAAGTCATTGAGCAGAAAATGGCGACCAACGATCCAAATCACCGAATCAAAGAACTTAGCACGATGTCCGGTGCGAGTTATTTGGTAAGTTGAGGGAATATGAAATGGATATGTCTCGTATTGGCGATGAGGAACAGAAAAGATAAGAAAGCCAAAGGCTTAGCACTCAAGATGGAAGACACAGCAAGTGAGAGCGACTCATCATGCTGTGGAAGTGAATCAGAAGAAGAAAATATGAATCTCATGGTGAGAAAATTCAAAAAGTTCATGAGAAAGAACAATGATAAAAGGAGATTCAACAATACAAGAAAAGGCTTCAAGAGGAATGAAGGTTCGTCTTCAAAGGTCACATGTTATGAGTGTGGAAAGATAGGTCACTACAAATCGGAGTGTCCCAACATGAAGAAAAATAACAGCAGTGAACCTAGAAGAGTAGAACATGAGGAAAGACCCAAGAAGGACAAATTCCGCAAGAAAAAGGCCTACATTGCTTGGGAAGAAAATGACTCCTCATCCTCTAGTGAGAGTGACAATGAAGAGGCAAATCTATGTCTCATGGCAAAACCAACTTCAGATGATGAGGTAAGCGATTCTGATTCATCTGTACAAGATTATGATGAGCTATATAATGCTTTTTGTGAACTCTTCAAAGAAGCTGAAAAAATAGAGAAATTGAACAAAGTTTTGAAAAATAATATTTCAGATTTGGAAAATGAAATTATTGTTTTAAAAACTGATGTTCAAAATTTGAAAAAGAAAAACATAAAGTTCTCTGCATTTAGGCAAACCAGTAATAATAAAACTTTCCCATGCAGTTATTGTATGAAATCTGAACACACATCTTATAATTGCATGATTAGGAAGAAAGGAATATCTAGTGGTTTGTTTAAATGGATTAGGAAAGATTATTACAGTTCTAACATGCATGGACCCAACAAAGTTTGGGTACCAAAATCAAAGTGATATCTTATTCTGTGTAGGTGTGCTTGAGAGCCAAACACTCAACTTGGTATTTGGATAGTGGCTGCTCAAGACATATGACCGGAGACAAGAGCAATTTTATCTCCTTCAAATCCAAAGAATCTGGTTCGGTAGTATATGGAGATAATAACAAAGGGAAAATTCTGGGTATTGGTGCTGTTGGAGACAAATCCAATCCTGTCATTGAAGATGTACTGCTTGTTGAAGGATTGAGATACAATCTTCTGAGTATTAGCCAACTCTGTGACAAAGGTTATCATGTGTCATTTGATCAAGGAAGCTGCAAAATTAGTAGCAGTAAATCAAATGAGGTACTAATGATTGGTAGGAGACATGGTAACATCTACATCCTTGAACTTAATCATTCATCATCATATCATGCATGTCTTGCATCAAATGATAATATATCTTGGCTTTGGCATAGACGCATAGCACATATTGATGTTCATCAACTTAATAGACTGTCATCTAAAAACTTAGTGGAAGGGTTACCTGACTTAAAGTTCAATAGAGAAGGTCTATGTGATGCATGTCAAAAGGGCAAGCAGTCTAGAAACTCTTTTAAATCTAAAAATGTTGTTTCAACTTCTAGACCACTTGAGCTATTGCACATGGATTTGTTTGGACCTTCTAGAACTGCTAGTTTAGGTGGAAACCTATATGGACTAGTTTTAGTAGATGACTACTCTAGATTTACTTGGGTTGCATTTATACCAAGTAAAGACAATGCCTTCAAAGTTTTTAAAGTTATTGCCAAAAGGATACATAACGAAAAAGATTTGAAAATTAAGTCCCTTAGGAGTGATCATGGAGGTGAATTTGAAAATGAATCTTTTGAAAAATTTTGTGAAAAATATGGAAATAATCACAACTTTTCAGCACCAAGAACTCCACAACAAAATGGAGTTGTTGAGAGGAAAAATAGATCTTTAGTAGAACTAGCTAGAACTATGTTAAATGAAAATGATTTGCCAAAATATTTTTTTTTGAAGCGTTTCCACTTTGCTTGCTATGTTCTAAATAGAATTGTGATTCGTCCTATTTTAAAGAAAACCCCTATGAACTCTATAAGGACAAAAAGCCTAATATTTCTCATTTTAAAGTATTTGGCTGCAAATGTTTTGTTCGAATAATGGCAAAGAACCCCTTGGTAAGTTTGATGCCAAGGCGGATGAGGCAATTTTTATTGGGTATTCATCAACTAGTAAATCATATAGAGTTTATAATAAAAGAAGAATGTGCATTGAGGAATCTGTGCATGTAAAGTTTGATGAATCTAACAATCCCCAAAAGAGAAGTGCTCTTGTTGATGATGATGAAAGTACAGGTGAAGACAGCAATAGCAAAACTCAGGAACAGCAAGATCCACCAACCATTTCTCATGAACAACCAAAAGAATGGAGGAAACCAAGAGACTTATCTCTTGACAACATCATTGGTGACATCCATAAGGGAGTATCTACTAGATCTTCCTATAATATGTTTTGTGATGATTATGCATTTGTATCTCAATTTGAACCCTCTTGTGTTGATGATGCTATTAATGATGAATTTTGGATAAATGCTATGCATGAGGAGTTAAATCAATTTAAAAGGAATGACGTATGGGAGTTAGTACCTTTTAATAGAGATATGAATATAATTGGAACAAAATGGGTGTTTAAGAATAAGTTAGATGAGAATGGAATTGTGGTTAGGAATAAAGCTAGACTAGTAGCAAAGGGTTATAATCAACAAGAAGGAATAGATTTTGGTGAAACTTATGCCCCTGTTGCTAGATTAGAAGCTGTGAGAGTGTTACTTGCTTTTGCCTGCATTCATGATTTTAAACTGTATCAAATGGATGTTAAAAGTGAATTTCTAAATGGCTATATCAATGAGGAAGTTTTTGTTTCACAACCTCCTGGATTTACTGACTTTAGTTATCCTAAGCATGTGTACAAACTAAAGAAGGCCCTCTATGGTCTTAAGCAAGCCCCTAGACAATGGTATGAAAGATTAAGTACATTTCTCTTGTCAAATAGGTATCATAGAGGAAATGTAGACAAGACACTCTTTATTAAAAAGAAGTCTAAAAGCATTCTTTTGGTCCAAGTATATGTTGATGATATTATTTTTGGATCAACTAATCAATCTCTGTGTGAAGAATTTGTGGGTAGCATGCAAGGTGAATTTGACATGTCCATGATGGGAGAACTCAAATTCTTCGTAGGACTACAAGTCAAACAACTAAAGGAAGGAATCTTCATTCATCAAGCAAAGTACACTAAGGAAATACTGAAGAAATTTGACATGGAGAGTTGTAAGATCTCTAATATCCCTATGTCAACTAATCTCTATTTAGATAATGATGCTGCTGGATTAGGAGTAGACCAAACCAAATATAGAGGGATCATTGGATCTCTTTTATATCTTACAGCAAGTAGACCTGACATAATGTTCAGTGTTTGTGTTTGTGCAAGATTTCAATCTGCACCTAAACAATCACACATGAATGCTGTTAAGAGGATTTTGAAATACCTTAAAGGAACTACAAACTGTGGTTTGTGGTATCCTAAGGGAACACCCCCTAGTTTGGTAGGTTTTAGTGATGCAGATTTTGCTGGATGCAAAACTGATAGAAAAAGCACAAGTGGAGTATGTCACTTGTTTGGAGAATGCTTAGTCTCCTGGTATAGCAAGAAACAAGCATGTGTTGCTCTATCGACAAATGAGAAAGCGAAAGTACGTAGCGGCTGGTAGTGCATTGTGCTCAAACCATTTGGTTGAAGCAACAACTTGAGGATTTTGGACTAAAGCTTGATCACATTCCTATCAAGTGTGACAACACAAGTGCAATTAGTATCACTAAGAACCCGGTCTTACACTCAAGAACAAAGCATATAGAAGTACGTCATCATTTCATAAGAGATCATGTTGAGAAAGGAGATTGTGTAGTAGAGTTCATTGATACAGAGAATCAACTCGCGGATATCTTCACAAAACCTCTACCAAAGGAGAGGTTTTTCAAACTTAGAACCAATCTTGGTATACTAAGTGAGGAACATCTCTCATGAAATCCCTAAGTATAGAAAGATAAATCATTCACTATGCTTAAACAAAGTATGAATTCATTACATAACAAGATCATGACCATTTTTGTGTCAAAACCTGTGAAATTTCATGTTTTTGTGAATTTTTCAGTAGTGTAATCGATTACCAGCTTAGGGTAATCGATTACCGTAAGTGAAGTCTCTGATGTAATCGATTACCATACATAGGTAATCGATTACCAGTGTGAGGTCCTCTAATGTAATCGATTACCATACATGGGTAATCGATTACCAAGGTTGGGGTCTCTGATGTAATCGATTACCACAACAGGGTAATCGATTACCATGGGTTCAAAGTTCACAAATTGGGTTACTGCTATAAGCGGTAATCGATTACCACGATAGGGTAATCGATTACCTTCGTTCCTGAACATATTTTCTCTGCAAAATCTTGATTCTGGGCTTAATCTTTTGAGTTTCCCTTTAGCCCAATACCTAGATTCAATGTATCTAGTCCCTATTGTGAACTTATTAGAAGCTATTTTTAGGATTAGGGTTCATTCTCACAAAACCTAGATCTGAAAACCCTTTCATTCTCTAAAACCTAAGAACCCCCTTCTTCATCTTCAACCCTCATTCTCACCTTCACCATCAACAATGGAAGGACAAGGCAGCGGAAAGAGAGTCAAGACCATTGGTCACAAGCCTCGCCCAAATGTTCCAAAGAAAGGAGAATCTTCTAAGAGGAAAGCCCCCGCTACTTCAGGAGAAGGCATCCCTCGTCCTCACAATCCATGGTTTACCTCTTCTGAGCAAGAATCTCGATTCTTTGGAGATTTTGCAAATAGGGAACTTGTTCCCTCAAAAATTTTGGATTTTAATTGGTTGGGGAATCAAGGATTCACCTTTCAGACTCTTCTCCGAGATCAGAACTTGGAGAAATTTGTTGGCTTGAAGGGTCATATCTACCCGGATTTGGTGAGGGTCTTTTACTCAAATCTGACAAAGGATCAAATCAATGGAACAATAACCTCTGAGGTAAAAGGCAAATCCATATTCATAGATTCTAATATTTTCTTTCAATTTGCTGGATTTACAAATGAGGGTATGGTCCCATCTGTTGAAAATCTGAGACATGAAGGATTTGACCTTCAAAGGGATTCTTTCTATATGAGTCTGCTGAAGAATCCTGAAGGATGGGAAGCTGAGAAGGCAGCACGAAGAAGACAAGGAAGGAAGGTGACTTACAATATCGGTGGTCTGAACGCCGATGACCGTCTCCTTCATTACACCATTGTATGGATTTTGGCTGCTAGGGGTACAAACCATGCCCAGATTACAGAAGAAGACATGATTTTAATGGCAGCTTTGAAGAATGGTCTTCAAGTTGATTGGGCTGAAGTTGTCATGGATAACATGGTTAAGGCAAGAAGGTTGCTTGAGTATAAATGCCCCTATGCCTTATTTGTCTCACGTCTGCTTGAGCACTATCAAGTAGATGTCTCTAATGAAAACAGAGAGCTGGTAAAAGATATTCATGTCATTAGGGATATGGCATTAAAGAAAATGCGTTTGGTCAAAACGGAAGCTGGGTGGGTTTCAAGAGATGAAGTCCCACAACAACATCAACCAGAGGCTAATCCTCCTGCTGCTGATGCTGATGATGATTCAAGGGCTGGGGAGTATATCCCTAGGTCCCGGTTTGAGTCCATTATCATTGATAGGCTGGATGAAATTGAAAAACGCATTCAAGAGACGGATGAAGCAAATGAAGAACGTTTTGAGGAGCTCAAAGAGATGATGGAGTCTCTTCATGCTAGGTTTGACACGATGTAGACTTCCCTTTGTATCTCTACTCCCTTTTTGCTTATTGATATACCAAATAGGGGGAGAATAGAGCATAGGTTTAGCTAGATAGGGGGAGCATAGCTTTAGTATAACTTTATGGTTTAGTATAGCTGGTTGAGACTTACTTATTTAGTATAGCTTTTGAGATTTCTAATGTAATCCTTATTTTTAATGATAATTTGAATTCTGGTATTTTCTATCTCTCTGGTCTTGGTCTATGATTATGGCAATTGAATCATATACTTATCTGTGAATGAATGATTAAAAATTTGATGCTCTGATTAAGATTGTATGTATGATGAATCTGCAAAGCATATACTCTATTTTTGGATATCACTAACAATTGCAGGATTCTCAAGAAAATCAACACACATCCTAAGCCTCTAAGAAAACCTTGATTGAAGATTTGGTACATCAAAATCAAAAAGGGGGAGATTGTTGGACTTAAAGCTTGAAGATGTGTTTGTTCTCCTTTTAGTGTTTTGATTTTGATGTTATGGAATTGTGGTTTATCTTAGATGAAGTGTAATTAGGTTCTTTATATGTATTGTGTGTTGAGCTTAGGCATGTTTGTGTTTGATTCCTTGTTTGGATAACTCGGGGAGTTTTGCTATCTTGTGTGTGTGATTACTCATCTGACAAATGGTTGATTTCCGCTCTTAAAACAAGTCTTGAAAAATCTTTGGGAACCAATTGAGGTAATAGATTACCAACAAGAGGTAATCAACTACCAAACAATAGGTATCAAAGTGAGAAAAACCATTTGTTCATCAAAAGTAATCGATTACCAAGAATAGGTAATCGATTACCATGCTCAAAAATCACTCAAGATTGCATTTTGCAATTTGAGGTAATCGATTACACCATTATGGTAATCGATTACCAAGCCCTCCTCCTCTGGAGTAATCGATTACCATCCCGTAATCGATTACCTGAAGTTTTCCCATGGGGTAATCGATTACCCTCATTTGGTAATCGATTACACATGTTGTGCTCTCAGGGTAATCGATTACCCTCCCTGTAATCGATTACCATGTTCAAAAATGCACCCAAAACTATTTATGCGGCTATTTTAATCGATTACCCATTTCTTGTAATCGATTATCTTGACATTGATTGAGCCTCGGTTTACTAAAAACAAGCTTCAAACTTCATCTTTAAATGGCTCTTTGATGCAAACCTTTTGTGAACTCTAAGAACTCTTGGAACTACATCTTTTGAACATATTCTTACACTTTCATATACTCTGAAATCAGAGATTATCATTTCTTTTCCAAGAAACTCAAAGAGAACTTGAAGAGCTGATTTTGTTTTCCAAAGGAAAGGCAAACCTGTTGTATTTCTCTATTTGGGTGGCATTCTTTGTGCATTCTTTGTGATCAGATCAACACATCAGGTGTATTCTAAACTGATCTTTGCTTGTTTCTTTGTTTACTGAGTTGTTGCTCTAGGAGAGAGGTCTCTCTGGATAGAGTAAGTGTATTTGAGAAGTGTTTTCTCAAAGGTTTGATCTTGGGTGTGCCAAGGTCAGGGAAGAACTGTTCTTTGGGTTGAAGAACAGGCTTTGGGTGTTTTGATTTCGTTTTTGTGTTGCTTGTTGCAGAGTGAATGTAAAAGAACACAAAAGGGATCATTTGATAGTGAAAAGCCAATCGCAACAGTTGTTGGGTTGGGACGACGTAAAGCGATTGGCAACCAAGATATATCATCTTCATGCACTCTTCTCTTCCTTATCCTCTTTACAGTTATCCTTATATTGCTATTATCATTGTTTAAATTCTGCAGCATATTTGGTAATTGTATTGATAATCAACTTAGTAATTGATACGGTAATTGAATCAGTAATAGAATCAGTAATCGAATCGGTAATTGATACGGTAATTGATAAGTGAATCTAGAACCTATTTGTTTGAATTCAAAAGAAATTAGAATCTTGCGAAATTCGACTAAAATTGAACAAGAATCTATTCACCCCCCCCCCTCTAGATTCATACATAGGGACCAACAGTTCTTAGCAGACTTATCAGAGACGAGGCAGTATGTCTTTCCATCTTTCCGTTCTCTTTGATTTTATTGTCCGCATATAGAAAGGACACCGGGAACTTGGATTACTCTTGAGACAATGAACAACATACTTTGTTGGTTTTGACTCATTGACCGACATTGTTTGGTGCACATTCATCAAATACCGATTAACCGCATTTTGAACATCCTTCTTGCTGTCGAACTCTAAGCCAACAGATAGTTCTTGGCCCTCTTTCCAGTCCTCTTCAGCAGTTAAACCCCAACCGTCTTCTTGATCAGGGTGCTCCTAATTAACGTTGGTATAATGTGGTGTTGTTTGCCAGAATGGTTGTTGCCCACCCTATTCATCAAACACACATTAACAAATTCATAATCCCAAAAAATATGATACTAACCGTAAACATCATGTTGGAGGTTACCACTTAAACTGCGGTTAGGATCGTTTGTTTCCTCATCATCCGACTCAGAAAAATTACAATCCACATCTTCTTCATCAGTACATGTATCACCATACGAATCAGATACCATGTAGTCATCATCATCATCTGAACTACAGTTTAAACTTTCACAATGTCCCTCATACGACATATCAACATTTGTTGGCCCCAGATTGTGCATTGAAGATGAACCACCTGCTACAATTACTTGTACGCACAATTCAATAGGACTAATGTCTTCTCTCAAATAATTTTTAATCATACACTCAACATCACCATCATCAGCTATTTGGACTAGAACAAACTTATTAAAGTAATATCTAGTAACGATAGAACTAATTATTTCATTAGAATTTAACTTAAATTTTTTACGAATACTATTTTCTAACAATTCAAAATTTATTTATCTGTTTATTTGCATGACTCTTCTTGATCCTTCAAACATGACACCTTCATCATTTTCATGTATTCTACCATTCATATAGATAACAATTATAATTGAAGAATTCATTTCTCAACAATTTATCTATAAAAAAAATATTAGTATTAAATATTAATATATCATAATATACAAATCAATTTATTTCAATTAATTTATCACCTTCACCCTTTTTGCGTAGAGAAATTTTTTCAAATGTTCCTACAAAAATATAACACAAAGAGAAAAATTAAAATCAATAACTTAAAAAAAATAAATTAAATAAATAAATAAATAACATTTTATCTCGTTATGTTGTGAATGGAGGAATTGAGAGTATAAATAGAAATTGGTTACGCTTGGACTGCCACTGAAATTGGCCCAAAGTGGTCCAGTAACAAAGGTTACGTCCAACCGTTAGACGTAACCCATTTTATGAAGGTTACGCTCCAGGCTTTGACGTAACTCACTTAGGTTACGTCCAACAGCTGGACGTAACCCGTTTCCTAATAATTACGCTCCAAGCTTGGATGTAATCTACTTCAATTACGCACTAGACTGGACGTAATCGGCTAAAACAATCCATATGCGTAAATATTTTTCAGCTGACCAATGCGTAAAATTTTTTTAAAGCAGCACTATTTAGGTCAAAGTGTCGCAAGGATTTGCATTCTACCCCTTCCACCACCAGCAGAAAATGCATAATGCAAGCATTTGCTGTAAATGGAAATAAAATAAAATTTCATTAGATAGAATTTAAATTCAAAACCAAATTTTGGTAAAGGATAAATTAGGGATAATAGTTTTAGTTTTTTGAAGATAATTTTTGTTTTATTTCATCTCTTTCTTATCTTTAATAAATCTAGAGTATATTTATTTTTTACTAATATGGATATGAAAAGAACAAGAATGTATAAATATCAACTTTTATCAGCAAGAGATTCACTTAAGAAACGAGGTTTGGTGGGCCACTGGGATAGGAATAAAACCCCTCTGGTCAATTTGGGATGTTGCACAAAATTAATAAATTAACGTGTGTTAATATCAAATTTATTTAAATTATATATAATTTTATTTTATATTATATTACCTTAGTTTATATTATCTTTATATTTATTTATATTTAAATTATAAATGAATATATTATTAATATCAAATTATTTTATTTTATCTTATTTTTATATTTTATTATATCTTGAATTTTATGATATTTAAAATTGGGATATTATATGATATATTTTTATTTTGGTTATCTTAAGAAAATTAATTTTATCTATATCTAAATAAATAATAAGATAATAATAAAAAATTAGAGTTGAATAATAAACTAAACTTTATGGGCCAAAGAAGAGTTACACAAGGAAAACTAGACATTTAGATATTAGCAATAATCAATAGAAGATGACCATGATTAAGTGTATGTTTATTCCTAGGACCTATGATGAATAAAGACTACATATATTATATATAGAGTTGAAAAAAAATTAAAAATTTGAGAGTATAGTTCTAAAACTATAAGTTAATTATTAATATTATACTTATTTAAAATTAATATATTTTTTTATATTTATATTATTTCATTTAATAATGATTATATTATTTAAATTTAAATTTTTAAAAATTTAAAATTATATTAAATTTAAATTCATAAATTAATTTTTTATTATACATTTACGTGGACGGGGAGTATTCTCCACTCACATCTCCTCCCACTGGTGTCTCTAGACTCGTAATTGTATGATATGTTAGATTTTTTTTTTTAACACTACTCAAATAATATTGCTTTTAATAATAATAGTTTTTATTTGCTGCAGCTCCCGTTAACTTTTGGTTTAATTAAATTTTAGTTATTTAATTTTTTATATTTTTATAAATTATGTTATTGGGATTTTATATTTATACATTTTATCATTTAATTTTTTTATTTATAAATTTTATGAAAAAAGAATTTAAAATTTATAAATTTTATCATTCAATTTTCAAAAGCTAACAAATTTTATATCTAATAGAATGAAAAAAGTTGTAAAATATGAAATTTTATAGTAAATTTAATAAATAATAAAATTGATAAAATAATGAAAATTAATTTAAAAAATTAGAAAGAAGTTAAATAGACTAAATCGCACGTGTTTATTATCATATCCTTTTGTTGCTTGAAGCACAGGCTTGATATCGAAATATGCGAGCGGTAACGATTAGACAATGCTATGTGATTGTGAAATGTAAGAATTTTACTAGAGTTTGAACTTTAACGTAACCAACAGGTTAGACAATGCTATGTGATTGTGAAATGTAAGAATTTTACTAGAGTTTGAACTTTAGGACCAATCCCATTTATCAAAACTTGGAATGCTTGACACATAAAACCCGTCGTTACGTCCAAGCCGTGGACGGATCCGCTTGGTTACGTCCTGGGTCTGAGCGAGCGTAACCCACCAGGGGAAGTCATGTGTCACACTCCTGTGGAGGCACTTTATTTAAAAACTTTTATTTCTTAGAGGGATTCGAACCCAAGATCATTGTATGTCATGACTAACAATTTTCCCACTACACCACAAAGATTTTTGTGATTCTTTTCTCTTCATAAAATATTATAGTAAAATGTTGACATCAGTTACACCAAAATAATTTTAACCTAATGGGAGTAAATTCAATCTAGACTCTAGACTTTTTACCACCAAATTAAATAAATTTATACTACTGATATTTTTAATTTTAAAATAATTTTATAAATAAATTAAATACGTAAAAATAAATTTGACTTACTGATAATAAAATAAATTTAAAATAAATTTTATAATATTAAATGCAGATAAATTTATAAAAATATATTAAATGTGTAAAAATATATTTAAATTGAAATAATAAATATTACATAAAAAATTAAACATTGCATAAAAATAAAAATAAAACTATCAGATTAAACATTTACGTGAAATATTACGTAAAATTAAAAATAAAACATTATGTCAAAATAAAAATTAAACATCTACATAATACTTATTATTTAAATTTAAATATATTTTGATGTAATAATTACATAAATCATATCTCCATAATCTGAAATAAAAAATATATAATTTATCTCCATAATCTACAGCTGCAATAAAAAATATATAATTTAAATAATAAGTATTACATAAAAATATATTTAAATTTAAATAATAAGTATTACGTAGATGTTTAATTTTTATTTTTACGTAATGTTTTATTTTTAATTTTACGTAATGTTTCACGTAGATGTTTAATCTGATAGTTTTATTTTTATTTTTATGCAATGTTTAATTTTTTATGTAATACTTATTATTTCAATTTAAATATATTTTTACACATTTAATATATTTTTATAAATTTATCTGCATTTAATATTATAAAATTTATTTTAAATTTATTTTATTATCAGTAAGTCAAATTTATTTTTACTTATTTAATTTATTTATAAAATTATTTTAAAATTAAAAATATCAGTAGTATAAATTTATTTAATTTGGTGGTAGAAAGTCTAGAGTCTAGATTGAATTTACTCCCATTAGGTTAAAATTATTTTGGTGTAACTGATGTCAACATTTTACTATAATATTTTATGAAAAGAAAAGAATCACAAAAGTCTTTGTGGTGTAGTGGGAAAATTGTTAGTCATGACATACAATGGTCTTGGGTCTGAATCTCTCTAAGAAATAAAAATTTTTTTTAAATAAAGTGACCGTGGCTTTCCCTGGTGGGCTGGGTCAAATAATTGCATTTCCAGAAATTTGGAATTCCTGACATATAAATTATTAGATCATTAAATTGGTACAAAAATTTGTAACGATTCATTCTTTTTAGTATCATTAAACATCGATATTATCGTGGGTCAAACAACCAATCCCGATTCAAGAAATCTGAGATCCTGACATACAAACCATTGTATCATTAAATTCGGTACAAAAATTTACAACGATTTAAGATCCTGACATACAAACTATTGTATCAATTAATTCGGTACAAAAATTTAAAACGATTCGTCTCAATCTTACCTCCCGTATTGAAAATTTTCTAGTCATCATTGTATATCCACTTTTTTTTCGCTTTGCTTCCATACATGTTGGATATCTACTATTATAGAGAATTATCTAATTTTCTTTCTTAGAATTTGTATGGTATATGTTTTTAAAAATTTAAAGTTTATTTATTAATAATATAAAATAATTTTATATAATTATTTAATTATATATTAAATTTATATAATTTTTTTTAAAAATTATTACTTAAGTCAATTGTAAATATATAATAATTTTATTAATTAATTATATAAATATTTTACACTGCAAAAATATTTTCCATTTTTCCTTTGATTAAGATTAGGTTTATGTAATATCTAAGAATGAATTTGGTGACATAATCAACCACTGTTCTGACCAGGGTGAAAAAAAAAACTATTTCATTTAATAGAATTAATATTGTTTCTACCCTAATTTTAATCTGGAAAATACTTTCTCATTATTTATAATTTAACTAGATAACTTGATATTCATATTTTCACATTTCTGTCACAATTCATTGTTATATATTCATCCTTTAAGCAATGAATTCTTTGAAATTATTAGAATTCATTATTTTACTATGATTATGTTACAACCTCACAAACATTGAATATATATTCAATGTGAACTTGGTATAGTTTTGTTCCGCCGATTCTGGGCCTGACAGAGCTCCACTGCGAGAACGGGTGAGGTTTTCCTAGCCAAGTCCGATCTGGTTGGACACATTCAAGAGTGGGGGGTACCTGCAAAAGGCACTCCGATGCTAAAGTCAGAATTGGTCTTTTTCAAAAGGGGAATTTAAGTAAAAATGCAATGGTGAAAGATAACTTTTTTTTTAAGTTGACCTCGTAAGGGTATTTATACCCTTACCCTGACGGTTAGTTAGGTGGGGGGAAGTTCCATCAGCTGGCTTCTCCCTGTCCGAGGTGCACGTGTCGTGCGAGGGGCAGTTTATCAAGTTCCCATGTTCATCATTGTCTTTTAGGGAAAGTGTCACGTCACTCGGTCACATCACGGGTCATAATCGCATTTTCCGCAATGATGGCCGAGCTCAGATGTCTTGGCCGAGCTTTGGGGCCAAGCTCGGATGTCTTGGCCGAGCTTTGGTCATCTCGGTTTGGCACATAGAGATGGCTTGTAAGGGACGTTATAATGTCTTTTCTTAAGGTTGCGCAGGTGTAGCAGGTACACGTGTCCACTCATGGGTGATTAGCCAAACGGTTGATGTGACCACACAGGACGGCTGATGTGACCACACAGGACGGCTGATGTGACCATAAAGTGGCTGACTTGACCTCCCAAGTACAGTCAGTACACAAGCCCCCCAAGCTCGGTAGAATGAATTTTTGAGAGATGTCGAGCTTAAGTTGTATTGTTCTGCCGAGATGTGTCTTGTTCATGATTTTCTCTTGCACTAGTTATTAGGAAACAATCGTGAGAACAAATGTTGTACTTACTCGGATAGTGGTTAATCCACGGACAAAGAAAATGAGCTCAGATAGTGGTTAATTTGAGGATATATTGAATGATGAGGTTGGGTAGTCTTTGACCCAATCTTTGTACTCAGAATAAATTTTTTAAACCGAGGTTCTTCATATGAGGTCTGGGTAGTCTTTGACCCAACCTTAGTACTCAGAAATTTTTTTTTTTAAACTGAGGTTTTTCAGGTGAGGTCTGGGTAGTCTTTGACCCAAACTTAGTACTCAGAATAAATCTTTTAAACTGAGGTTTTTCAGGTGAGGTCTGGGTAGTCTTTGACCCAACCTTAGTACTCAGAATAAATTTTTTAAACTGAGGTTTTTCAGGTGAGGTCTGGGTAGTCTTTGACCCAACCTTAGTACTCAGAATAAATTTTTTAAATTGAGGTTTTTCAGGTGAGATCTGGGTAGTCTTTGACCCAATCTTGTACTCAGACAGTGGTTAGTCCGGTTTTTTTTTTTACTCAGGCAGTGGTTAACCTGATCTCTGTCAAAACAATTTGAACTATACATACATCTCCATATTGATTTGGAATACATGTCCGACGTCAATGCTGCCAAACGAGCACAAGCTAAAAGTGCACATGATAAAGTAAAATCATTAGGCTTTATATACTTATCTGTTTTGAACTCCCAGAGGAAAGTTGTAGGTCATCGTTACCATGTTGATCATACCCTTCAACCATCAGGTAACCTCGTCCTTTTTTTTTTTGTTTTTTTTTTTACCTACATTTTGATTTCAACGGCAATGAGTATTTCATTGACTGCCTGCACCGGTTCTACAGCTGAAACTTTGGTAGACTGGTCCGTCACAGATTGAGAGCAACTTTCTCCCCTTCCTTAGTTCTTTTGGACATCAACATGGGGGCATTTCAAGTGTTCTTTTTCTCTTTAACCTCATGTGGCATCATATGGAATGTCACAGGGAATATAAAAATGAGTGTTGATCAATCCCCGATCTATAGTCGAGATTGCTCCTGATTTTGGAAAGAAATAAAATTGAAGTAGAAGTGTAAAGAAGATTAGTGTTTATAGTTGTGTGCTTTCTCCTCGCCAAGCTTGAGGGCTGCATCGATTTCTGATATACTACTCTTGGATCTGCCTCTGTGTTGGTTATGTAGTCTTCAGAAGCATAGAGCAATAGAGAAGAGAAAGTGTCATGCAAATACCTCTATGTAAAACGTAATATGCTGGTTATTCCTTTCCTACTGACACGTAGTCTTTTGCATGTGTCGCTTTTTTGTCATTGGTGACATGTTGTTTTCTCCTATGGTTCTCGAATTTCTTCATTTATTGAGAATAGATATTGATTTCCGAGATGATTGTGAGGTCGGGATGTTTTGGTGTCCGAATTATCACCCCGGAACAGTGTCCGTGAAGCTTGAGATGTGTGGCTCGAAAAGTCCAAATAATGAAATTCGGGTTGTGTAGTTAGAATGTTGTGAAGAGATTATAAGTATGTTTGTCTGTCTTCAAGGTGACAAACGAGGATGAGCTGGTTAAGTGGCGAGGCACAAGTGGCTGACCTTGATTGTAAATTTGTTAGTGATGCTAAAATATTCTGAGCATTAACCCAATATTGTCGTCTTCGAATAAAACATCCTAGTTATCCTCGCATAAAATATCCTAGGAAAGGATAAGCGTTCCATGCCGACCTCACCATCTGCATTAGTCACGTTCGAACGAAAGTTTCATATTGGGAGTGAAGTCTGCAAGGTCATCTCCAATGCATTTGGTGTCGTTTCCGCAATCATTAGCGATACTAGTGACATTTTTCCGAAACAGTTCATGATTATACGATCAAAGGGTGCATAATCGGTAAGCACTCTCTCTTCAGGTTACCGAATGGAACCATATGTTGCAGCTAAATGCTTCACTCCCAATAAAAGCCTTTGAACACGGTCCCTACAAGTCTCAAGATTAAATGCACAAGTAATAGATTTATTCCCAACAAGTTCACCGACAACTCCATAACCTCTGGATAAAATTTTATTTGCTTCATAACCCGATAAACCAAGCTTCCAAAATCCTAATCGTGAGATGCAACGGATCAATTGGCAGGAAAGGCTGGAAAGCTTCTATTCTCAAGCATTGAGATACCATGGTGTACTGGTCCAAACATTATGACCGACTTCACCCATTGTACCGGCCCAGACCCAATTCCTTTGTAGGTTACAATTACTTATGTACCCTTAATGACTTATTCTTATAAATAGGGTGTTCACCAACCAGGTTTGATAAGACAAAAAACCCTAATTTTAACTTAGCTTTACTATGATTAATACTGACTTAGTCATCGGAGTCTCTGCAGGTACCCACCGCCTGTCGCACGGAGCTTGGAATGAGGCCCTGCGTCATCATCAACATCACCCGCGATTGAGGAGCCGACCTTAACTCGGCTCGCCGGAATTCGGTAAGAACATTTGGCACCCACCGTGGGGCCGAGTAAAACTATCCCCATGATCATGAAGTCACGGTTCTCAAGTCATTAATCCATCTTTATTCGTTGCTCTCAAAAATCTTTTGAACTCGGCGGCGACTGGAATGAAGCGACAAATGCATAATAAGAGGGAGGCGATGAAGAATTAACAATGGCAAACTCATCAATTCAATGAACCAGGAAGTCACGACAAAGAAAATAAGGTGTATCCTTTCCTTTTTCTTATTGTTATATTTCCCTTTAAACAAAAAATAATAATATTATTGTCCAAGGTTGGGTCAAAGTCTACCCAATCTTATCTGAAGAAACCTAATCTCATCTGAAGAAACCTCAAACTAAATATTGTTTGAGTACAAAGGTTGGGTCAAAGATTACCCAACCGTATTATTTAAGATATCCTCAGATTAACTGTTGTCCGAGCTCTTTTCCTTTATCCTCGGATTAACTATTGTCCGAGTTCGTTTTCTATTTTTTATTTTTATTTTTATATTTTTCCTTAAAAAAAAAAAAAAGAAAATCACTATCCAAGATTGGGTCAAAATTATTCAACTCATCTGAAGAAACCTAATCTCATCTGAAGAAACCTCAAACTAAATATTGTTTGAGTACAAAGGTTGAGTCAAAGATTACCCAACCGTATTATTTAAGATATCCTCAGATTAACTGTTGTCCGAGCTCTTTTCCTTTATCCTCGGATTAACTATTGTCCGAGCTCTTTTTCTATTTTTTATTTTTATTTTTATATTTTTCCTTAAAAAAGAAAAAAGAAAAAAGAAAATCACTATCCAAGATTGGGTCAAAATTATTCAACTCATCTGAAGAAACCCAACCTCATATGAAGAAACCTCGGACTAAATATTATCAATATTGTTTGAGTACAAAAGTAGGGTCAAGACTACCCAACCTTATTATTATTCAAGATATCCAACCTTATTATTATTCAAGATATTCCAGCTTTCCAAGTTCTTTCTCTTTATCCTCGGATTAATCATTGTCCGAGTCCTTTCACTATCCAATCGGGTCAAAGACTACCCAACCCCATATGAATAAACCTCGGACTAAACTTTGTTTGAGTACAAAGGTTGGGTCAAAGATTACCCAACCGTATTATTCAAGATATCCTCAGATTAACTGTTGTTCGAGCTCTTTCCCTTTATCCTCGGATTAACTATTGTCTGAGCTCTTTTTCTTTATCCTCGGGTTAACCGTTATCCGAGCTATTTCTCTTTATTCTATAAATAGCTTTTTATTCATCACACATATAAAAATTTTCACACATGTACCATCTTGTAAAATATTGCACTAAACATGGAACCAAGTGAAGATGTGAAGGCGAACTAACAATGCCCATTCAATGCTCCTTTTTCTTACGTAAAAATCCCCTTTTTGGGAATTATCAAGTCGGTGCCTGCAAGTCGGCAACCCAGATATCTTTCTACTTCAATTCATTCAATTACCGACACATGCTTCAAATAAAACTAAATGTCGATGTAGGCCTCAATAACATCCACTCGGTAAATTACTGAAACAAAAATTACCGTAAATGATGAATCGATGACTATACATTGGGAAAGTCCCATCGACATCAATAACAGTTCATGAGTCGGGTCGACAACATATCAAAACTATCATTATTCAATTCTTTAAGTACCTTGCCGATGCCATTCTTTCATTTGCACCATTGAGGTCAGCTATTCAACACTCACTTTTGCAATTCGTCTCCAATTGACTATTTTTAATGAAAATTCACATCGACAATCACTGCGGCATCTAAAATTGGAAAACAACCCAGCGGTTATTCCAATTGGAATTCACCTCGGTTACTTCAATTACATCAATTAGTCATTCTCTGTAATGCACCAGTATTTTAGCATAGCTCGGTTTGGCCATGTACTTGCTAATTAATTTAGTGGCACCATCCATGATTCAAGAATCTAATTTCAATTACTCTGAGTTCCAAAAACAAATATTTATCACTTTTATCAAAATCAATGAATACTCAAGCTTTTGGCAGAAGACTTCATAACCGAGCTAGTCAATGCCCGTTCTGAACCGACCTTACACAAGTCGGTATATATATGCATTTAACACATATCATGCTGAGCATATAAATTTAATCATTTTTGTAAAGGATTCCGCACTTAAGCCTGGATAGTACTAGTGGGATATGATAGTATGGAGGAAGACCGGGGAGGCCAGGAAAGATCAAACTGATGGGAAACTCGCCGCTAATGGGGAAGGGCCATACCGCTTCGTTGAAAGCCTAGGCAACGGCTCATACAGGCTACAAGAATTAAGTGACCTACTTCTCCCCAACACATGGAACGCCACACATTTGAAGATTTATTCCGCCCGAGGACATTTCAAACAAGTAGTTTACATAGGTTAAAGTTTTTATTTGATTGTAAGGCCGGTACACTCTTTTTTCCTCAGATCAGGTTTTTCCCTAAGGAGGGTTTTACTGACTGAGTTTTTAAACGAGGCACCTTTGAAGGCCATTAATAAAGTTTTATTTTACTTACCTCATCTGAGAAAGACCGAGCATAGGAACTTAGAGTTCCGCGATTGGCACTCGGCCTCACCCGAGCAGAGGAACCAAGAGTTCCGCGATTGGCACTCGGCCTCACCCGAGCACAGGAACTTCGAGTTCCGCGATTGGCACTCGGCCCCACCCGAGCATAGGAACCTAGAGTTCCGCGATTGGCACTCGGCCTCACCCGAGCATAGGAACTTCGAGTTCCGCGATTGGCACTCGGCCTCACCCGAGCATAGGAACCTAGAGTTCCGCGATTGGCACTCGGCTTCACCCGAGCATAGGAACTTCGAGTTCCGCGATTGGCACTCGGCCTCACCCGAGCAGAGGAACCAAGAGTTCCGCGATTGGCACTCGGCCTCACCCGAGCACAGGAACTTCGAGTTCCGCGACGGCACTCGGCCTCACCCGAGCATAGAACCTGGGAGTTCGCGATTGGCACTCGGCCTCACCCGAGCATAGGAACTTCGAGTTCCGCGATTGGCACTCGGCCTCACCCGAGCAGAGGAACCTAGAGCTCCGCGATTGGCACTCGGCCTCACCCGAGCAGAGGAACCTAGAGCTCCGCGATTGGCACTCGGCCTCACCCGAGCAGAGGAACCTGGGGAGCTCCGCGATTGGCACTCGGCCTCACCCGAGCAAAGGAACCTAGAGTTCCATGATTGGCACTCGGCCTCACCCGAGCATAGGAACCTAGAGTTCCGCGATTGGCACTCGGCTTCACCCGAGCATAGGAACTTCGAGTTCCGCGATTGGCACTCGGCCTCACCCGATCAGAGGAACCTAGAGTTCCGCGATTGGCACTCGGCCTCACCCGAGCAAAGGAACCTAGAGTTCCATGATTGGCACTCGGCCTCACCCGAGCAGAGGAACCTAGAGTTCCGCGATTGGCACTCGGCCTCACCCGAGCAAAGGAACTTCGAGTTCCGTGATTGGAACTCGGCCTCACCCGAGCATAGGAACCTAGAGTTCCGCGATTGGCACTCGGCCTCACCCAAGCATAGGAACTTCGAGTTCCGTGATTGGAACTCGGCCTCACTCGAGCAGAGGAACCTAGAGTTCCGCGATTGGCACTCGGCCTCACCCGAGCACAGGAACCTAGAGTTCCATGATTGGCACTCGGCCTCACCCGAGCATAGGAACTTCGAGTTCCGCGATTGACACTCGGCCTCACCCGAGCATAGGAACCTAGAGTTCCGCGATTGGCACTCGGCCTCACCCGAGCATAGGAACTTCGAGTTCCGCGATTGGCACTCGGCCTCACCCGAGCAAAGGAACCTAAAGTTCCATGATTGGCACTCGGCCTCACCCGAGCATAGGAACTTCGAGTTCCGCGATTGGCACTCGGCCTCACCCGAGCATAGGAACTTAGAGTTCCGCGATTGGCACTCGGCCTTACCCGAGCAGAGGAACCTAGAGTTCCGCGATTGGCACTCGGCCTCACCCGAGCAAAGGAACCTAGAGTTCCATGATTGGCACTCGGCCTCACCCGAGCATAGGAACTTCGAGTTCCGCGATTGGCACTCGACCTCACCCTAGCATAGGAACTTAGAGTTCCGCGATTGGCACTCGGCCTCACCCGAGCATAGGAACTTCGAGTTCCGCGATTGGCACTCGGCCTCACCCAAGCAGAGGAACCTAGAGTTCCATAATGGGCACTCGGCCTCACCCGAGCAAAGGAACCTAGAGTTCCATGATTGGCAGTCGGCCTCACCCGAGCAGAGGAACCTAAAGTTCCATAATGGGCACTCGGCCTCACCCGAGCAAAGGAACCTAGAATTCCATGATTGGCACTCGGCCTCACCCGAGCAAAGGAACTTAGAGTTCCATGATTGGCACTCGGTCTCACCCGAGCAAAGGAACTTAGAGTTCCATGATTGGCACTCGGCAGAGTGAGGATCGAGTTGCACACTTAACTCAAACCATTGCAATTCTGGCTTGAGCTCGGTGGGTTGATGTACTGGTCCAAACATTATGACCGACTTCACCCATTGTACCGGCCCAGACCCAATTCCTTTATAGGTTACAATTACTTATGTACCCTTAATGACTTATTCTTATAAATAGGGTGTTCACCAACCAGGTTTGATAAGACAAAAAACCCTAATTTTAACTTAGCTTTACTCGATTAATACTTGACTTAGTCATCGGAGTCTCTGCAGGTACCCACCGCCTGTCACGCGGAGCTTGGAATGAGGCCCTGCGTCATCATCAACATCACCCGCGATTGAGGAGCCGACCTTAACTCGACTTATTGTCGTCTTCGAATAAAACATCCTAGTTATCCTCGCATAAAATATCCTAGGAAAGGATAAGCGTTCCATGCCGACCTCACCATCTGCATTAGTCACGTTCGAACGAAAGTTTCATATTGGGAGTGAAGTCTGCAAGGTCATCTCCAATGCATTTGGTGTCGTTTCCACAATCATTAGCGATACTAGTGACATTTTTCCGAAATAGTTCATGATTATACGATCAAAGGGTGCATAATCGGTAAGCACTCTCTCTTCAGGTTACCAAATGGAACCATATGTTGCAGCTAAATGCTTCACTCCCAATAAAAGCCTTTGAACATGGTCCCTACAAGTCTCAAGATTAAATGCACAAGTAATAGATTTATTCCCAACAAGTTCACCTCCATAACGTCTGGATAAAATTTTATTTGCTTCATAACCCGATAAACCAAGCTTCCAAAATCCTAATCGTGAGATGCAATGGATCAATTGGCAGGAAAGGCTGGAAAGCTTCTATTCTCAAGCATTGAGATACCATGGGATTTTTTTATTTTATTTTATTTATTTATTTATTTATTTTTAGCATACACTTTGCTTCATAAGCTAATGCAATTGCTTGGTTGAATACGATATCTAGCAGCATCCAGAGATGCCAATATCAGATAACTAGGATATGTGGTTTGGAGACATTAACATTTTTTTTTTATCTACCATATTTCCTGACATGTGCAACATAGATGACTGAGTGCGAGAGCATAGGACTTTGTGGGTGGGGCTCAGATCTGATCGAGATCACCCCTTGTTGGAGGACTGAGTTAAGGAGTTCAGAATGAAATCCAAAGTGTGCATCATGAGTATGATAAGTGGGTGAAGTGATGAGAACCGCTACTACTCTCTTGCCTTCCATTTCTAGTTCCTTGATGGCTTTCAATACCTTAGATGGAGTGACATCGTCTGCAATATCCCAATAACTCTCATAATCAGGAATGATATACTTAGGCACCGCACTGCACCAACACCAAAGCGAGATATAAGCGACATATGAAAATTCCTGGGAAGAATAAGAAATTCTCCCTATGGTGAACAAGTTGCCATTATTGTTGCGCGTATTCCACAAGTAGTACCTCCCACAAGAAACCACGTCTGCGACGTTCAAACAATTTGGTCGCTTCAATTTGCGCTTCTAAATAAGACCTTGGGAGAGAAGAGGTTGTCAAGCTCTGGAAACTCAGGCAAGTCATGAACATACAACCTCATTCCAATAAACCGAGCTATTGAAGCAGGTGCAACATGTCCTTTGCCATGTCCAGGAAAGTGAAAACTAGCAGCATTTTGCACAGCTGGAACTTTCAATGCTTTCACCAAAATGAGGTAGATGATTTTACCGAAGCACCGGGGCATTGTCACTTAGAACGTTGTCACTTAGAGCGTCGTCGTTTATGATTGATTGTTCCAAGATGCTTTCATCTTGCACAATGGAAACTGGTGCAAAGTTTCTTTCCTGAGAGCAATGAAGCGGGAAATTGCCAAAATTTCGCAATGTTGGTCCTAACCGGTGGCCAACATGCATGACATTTTGGAAACATTGAGCTTCACATAATACCCCAGGTATCATTACAACAAACATTGAGAATGCTAAACATAACCAGTCCAGGATGGATCACCGTCTTGTATAGACTATAGCAGCTGATTCAATATAAGTGGCAATGTCATTGCCAGTTTTGCAAAAGCCTCCCAAATTTCTAAACAGAGGAGTAATTGTTTTACCGTAAATCATAAAAGCTTCTAAAATGCACACAGCCTTTTCAACCAAATGCAAGTGCTATGAATTTGTATTTTTAAAGAGAGGCAACAGAGTAGGAAAAAAATCCTGCTTCATATATAGTAAAGCATACTAATGATGTTGAAATCAACATAGTAACAAAAGACAATAAGGCTTCTGCAAAATGAATAGTTCACAAGCCTTGGACCACGAGTTCAACCACTTTCAAACTAGTTTCGAACTCATTTTCTTATTCTGCAAAATGGTTTTTTTTTTTTCAGATATCTTACAAAATTTTGAAAATGTCCCCAACAAACTGATTCCCGGACATACAGTAAAATCATAAGGTTTATAGACTTATCTGTTTCGAACGTCTCCGAGAAAGGTTGTAAGGCGTCGCTGGCATCACCATACTGGGCATATCCTTCCATCATCACAGTTCAAGTAACCACATCCCTACCTTTCGGAGGTACCCAAAAATCAAACTTTTTTTTTTAGTCACGTCCGTATTCTGACATTTAGCATATGTGTCAACTAGCCCATTAATCACCTTCAGATCATCATCCCGGGGTGATGTCAATCTAAGTTGAGAATAAATTTGAAGGCATAAGCATGACGCTTTTTCCCATGAATGAAGGTTTCGATAGAAGATTTGCCTAAGACTTTCTTAGATTTTCCAGCTAATTTCCTGCTCTTGTTTCAACCAAATGAGCTTGAAGCATCTGAGGGGAGACATGATGTTTATCCACCCTCTCACAAATTTAGACCAGAGCTTCAACTAAATAAATTAGTGAGGAATACCAGGGATTGTTGTAGATGGGGTCCATGATGAAGGTGAAAGTAATGAGATGGAAGTTTCCCCTCCACAGAAAGGGGTTCCTCGACTCCGCGAAAAGGCCAAGGGGTGATCTCCCGAGCTCGAGTAGTGAAATATCTTCTTCCTCGGATAGCGATGAGTAATATAACTCGGCCTGACATATAGTCTTAAAGCCGAGTTTCACAAATTCACTTGACATGTCAACGATCTCAGATTTCTTCGAATGCCTCCCATAATTACTTCTTGAATTTCTCTGCTTTTGACCTAAAACCAACGTTTATTGGGTATGAGAAGCTCGACAAATCATTGTGAGGCCGGGTCAGCTAAACCGGTTGTTGGGTAGGGTAGAATATAACACCGATTCTGGACTTGTATTGCTTCCAACTCATTGAGCTCGGCTGGAATCCGAAGCCGATTCTGAAGTGAAGCTCGGGGTGGATAGACCTCCATTTGCTGAGTTAATACTCAATTGACATCGTTTTCATATTTTTGAGGTGAGTATTGTACTTGCACATACCATTGGTAGCATTTCTCAAAATTTCTAAAGCTCGCTAAAAAAGAGGCAAGCAATTTCTCCGGCACTCCATGTGGATCGCTAGTCTCTTGAAATAAAATATCTTCGGGTCTTTCCATTAAAATAATTTGATTCCCTCAACTTGTAGAAGAAATGAACAAGCTACCAAGGGACATGCAAATGTAAAAGAGCGATTTCTTATTCTCAGAAGAATGAAATGCTTGGAGAGGAAAAGGAGATGCAATTGTAAAGGACATGCATGAGCTTCTTCCAACCCCGCTTTACATAAAGTTTCCACCTCATCTTCCCAAAACCACCGTTGGACCCCTGTTATGGTGTTCCATCCTCCGGCGTCACCGTATGCGTCGCCTGAGCTGGCTTGGTTGTCTTTGCCAGTTGTCTCTGCTTCCGCTGTATGCAAAACAACAAGGCCCGAACGATTAAACCCAAATGAAGAGGGAATGAAAGGATGAACAACGCCATGGAATGGGGTGAGGGTACTGATGTTGGATTTAGGGAAACCACACAAGGTTAGAGACCTCTATCTGAAAAATAATCTTGTCCTTGTCGATCTACCTCTAGATGAAAACCATCACTCTGGTGGTTGTGGGGGGAATTTGCCGGTCTTTACCTCCCTTATTTTGTCCTTGACTTTGCCCTTCTACTTCACGATTATCATTTTCCTTTTCCCCTCTTTTTTTGTGCTCTTCTGGCTCTGGTTTGCTATTAACTGATTCAGCATGTTCTCCTCCATAACCATCAGTATTGCCCTCATGGGCTATCTTTCGCTTTTTCAGGGCTGCTATTTCTTCCTTATGCTGCTCCCGAAGCTTTCTCATCTCTTCTTCTTGCTTTTGCCTCCATTGGTGCATATCTTCCTCCATTTGTTGTTTCAATGCCGCCATGGAGCTTTGCATTTGACTCTTTAAAATTTCTATTAACGCCGGATCCATTGGTATTCCTTCAGAAAGCGATTGCGCTTGACTCCGCGTCTTTACCATGTACCTTGCGGTCCCGGGAAAATAATTTACCGGGCCCCACGGTGGGCGCCAAAATGTTTTGCCGAATCTGGGTCTGGTAGAGCTCCGCTGCGAGGACGGGCGAGGTTTTCCTAGCCAAGTCCGATCTGGTTGGACACATTCAAGAGTGGGGGGTACCTGCAAAAGGCAATCCGATGCTAAAGTCAGAATTGGTCTTTTTCAAAAGGGGAATTTAAGTAAAAATGCAATGGTGAAAGATAACTTTTTTTTAAGTTGACCTCGTAAGGGTATTTATACCCTTACCCTAACGGTTAGTTAGGTGAGGGAAAGTTCCATCAGCTGGCTTCTCCCTGTCCGAGGTGCACGTGTCGTACGAGAGGTAGTTTATCAAGTTCCCATGTTCATCATTGTCTTTTAAGGAAAGTGTCACGTCACTCGGTCACATCACGGGTCATAATCGCATTTTCCGCAATGATGGCCGAGCTCAGATGTCTTGGTCGAGCTTTGGGGCCAAGCTCGGATGTCTTGGCCGAGCTTTGGTCATCTCGGTTTGGCACATAGAGATGGCTTGCAGGGGACGTTATAATGTCTTTTCTTAAGGTTGTGCAGGTGTAACAGGTACACGTGTCCACTCATGTGTGATAAGCCAAACAGTTGATGTGACCACACAAGACGGCTGATGTGACCATAAAGTGGCTGACTTGACCTCCCAAGTACAAGCAATACAAGTTTCATGTTATCATCCGTGATAACGATGGTAAGATCCAATGCTAACAATCTTTCTCGACCACCAGCAGTCTAACATAAGTAATATGACGAAGGAAGAGAGTTTTTTCTAGAATTGACTGGCGGTAAATTTTTTTTTTATTAAACAAACAAGTCATGAGTGGATAAAATAACTTATTTTTATTATGCAATATTATTTATTAAATTTCTTTCTATAATTTATTCAAGTAAGTAATATACATAAAAAAAAAATATTAAAATTTTACTTACTTATAAGAATGACAAAATAGATGGATCAATATTTTGTTTTAAAGATCTGATTCATCTAAATTCATTTTATTAAAATATATTTAATCCATCTGTCAATCACTATTTCATGATATTCATATATCCAAAAAATAATTCTTAATAAAATTTATTATTTTTTAATTTTAAAGTATTTTTTTTCTTTATTTTCTTTCTTTCTCTTTCCCACGTTAATAAATAATTATGTTCATTAATCTTTTATATTTTTATTAGTAAATTTAATTGTTAATAGATATTTTATTAATAATATATAATATAAATATATAATATATAATATCTTTTAAATAAAAATCTGTTATCACATTATTGTTTACTATATTTTTAATTTAATAAATTCAAAAAAATTATATATAACAATATTAAATCAGTTTTAGTTCAATAGATAAATAATAAACCAATTATTTAAATTTTAAAAAACAATGAATCAATCATTTCTATATAAAAATAAATAAATAAATAAATAAATAAATCAAATCTAATCATTAATTTACTATCTCACGAGATCAGATGGATTACCTTTTATTGATGGATAAGGGATAATGTAGTCGTTGCAAAGGCACAAAGATAAAAGATTTTTACATTCACTGCACAGGTTTAAAAAAACGAAACAATGAAAAATCCCGTTTCCCAAGAATTTGGAACCCTAGCATATAATAAATTATCACACAACCCAACACAAATGTAAAAGTCCACCATTGAATATTTGTTCAGAGCTGCCTCCCTCCGTCTTTAATTCGCCGTAATCAAACCTTCTTAACATCTCATCACTCTCGCAACTGCAACCAAAGTTACAACCTTTCCTTCCGATTCCGCTTGAGCAAACCCTAAACCAATTCCTTACCTTCCACGACCTAACAATAACAAAAATCTCCCTTTATGATACCAATCCCCAATTCTCAACCTAACAATTGAATAACGTATTCAATTCTTTTTCAATTTTTGGTTTTTGTGCAATGGCCACAGACGCTAGGGCAAAGTTCCAGAATCCTGAATTCCGACCCGATTTCCATTCGGACCTACCCACGGTTTCAGCTCACGACGGCCTCCACTTCTGGCAGTTCATGCTCGCCGGATCCGTCGCGGGTTGCGTCGAACACATGGCGATGTTCCCCGTCGACACCGTCAAAACCCGCATGCAAGCTTTGGGTTCTTGCCCTGTCAAATCCGTCACCGTCCGCCATGCCCTTCAGTCCATTCTCAACTCCGAGGGCCCCTCCGCCCTCTACCGCGGCATCGGCGCCATGGGCCTCGGCGCCGGCCCCGCCCACGCCGTCTACTTCGCCGTCTACGAGACCTGCAAGCGCCGCTTCTCCGACGGGAACCCCCATAACGCTGCGGCGCACGCCGCCTCCGGCGTCTGCGCCACCATCGCCAGTGATGCGGTGTTCACGCCTATGGATATGGTCAAACAGAGGCTGCAGTTGGCGAATAGTGGTTACAAGGGTGTGTGGGACTGTGTTAAGAGAGTGATGAGTGAAGAAGGGTTTGGGGCGTTTTATGCTTCTTATAGAACCACTGTGGTTATGAATGCGCCGTTTACTGCAGTGCATTTTGCGACTTATGAGGCCGCGAAACGCGGCCTCATGGAGGTGTCGCCGGAGAGTGTTGATGATGGGAGGCTGGTTGTGCATGCAACTGCTGGGGCTGCCGCCGGAGGGTTGGCTGCCGCGCTTACTACGCCGCTTGATGTTGTCAAGACTCAGTTGCAGTGCCAGGTATGATTGTGGTTTTGATCATTATTGTTTTTAACGATGTAGTTTCTCGAATATGACATCTTTTTTCCTTGTTGTAGTTTTGAGAGTAGTAGAAGATATAATGTGTATTGCTTACTAGAGTTTTGAATTGTTTTAGGGTCGGTATTTTCCTCATGAGAAAAGAATAAAAAGAAAAAAATTCATTAAATAATTTATAAAGTCCCACAGCTTTTTGAAAAGTTAAGAAAGAGGACTTTTACAAACTAGTATGTGAAAATTAATTTTAACTTTTTGGAGAAATAATTTTTTTTCTTCTTATTTTCTTCTCCTAGAAGTCCTCTTGGAGAAGTTTATCCAAACTGGTTCTTAGTACATTACTATAGGGTTCAGAGTGTGAACAATGTGGCTTTGGTGTGGAATGTGGAGAAAGAAGTGGATGGTGAGATTTGATTGAATTTGAGAGTGTGATAATTGCATTTGAACGAGGCTTAGGTTTTGTATTACATTTCCTTTAATATGGAATAATTGATGATGTTTGCACAATGTTAGTTGTATGTTTCTTTGTGCTTTGTTGGGATTTTCATATGGAAAGTAGTACTATGATTTGATGGCCAAATGGGTAGAGGATGATTCTAGAAAACTTTTAAGGAAGACTTTGCTCTGCATACTTTGCAGTGATTTTTGAGTTGGTTTATTTGAGAAAGTCCAATGGAGTCAATTGATTCTTGTTGCCAACTTATTGGGATAGGGATTTGGTGTGAGTAATGGGACAGCCTGGGGATTGAAATGCAGCCTCTGGTGTTCCCATGTGAGTTGTGTTGTGCTATTGGGTCTGTTTTTGGATAGCCTTGCTGCATTCTTAATTCTTCTTGTAAGTCTTGCATAGGATTTGTTATTTGTTATCCTTCACTTATTTGTACTTTACCACTTCATTATGGATGAATTTCTTCCAGTACCTAAAATCTAAAACTTAAGAGAAGATATATTATTAAAATGATAATTTTTTTAATTAACATATCAGATGCTCTTGACATTTGGCATACTGCCCATCTTATCTGTTAACTTGTGCTTCTTTGATAGAATATGTCATACCTTCATCAACCAACATTAGAGCTGTGATTTTACCTAAGATTAATATTGTCTTTGAAATTTTGATGGAAAGAGAGCTTTAATGAGAAAATGATGTGGAATTGGGGTGGTAATGAATTAACTGATGATTAGTGTTCAGATTTCGATTGTTTTGAATGTTCCTTTCAACTCTTGTTGCATTTTTTAATTATTGGCTTAAAATGAGATGAGTTCATTTTATGATTCTATAGAATCATATGTAAGTTGAAAGCTGACTTCATCCATCCTTTTCGTTGCTTATGTGAGGATTATCATACGTTTATAATTCCATTCATAAAAGGAACCTAATATATGTACGGTGCTTGATCAAGTTGATACTTGTGTTGAAATTGTGTAAAAAATATGAATTTGGCAGGTTTTATGAATGATGGTAAATCAGACAGCAATTATTTTAGGACCGTATCTTTCCTTTCCTTGGGGAGGTTTATTTTAAGACATTACTTTCCTTTCCTTTGAGAGTTTATCTCGACATGTTTGATGGTGCAGGGTGTCTGTGGTTGTGATAGATTCAAAAGTGGATCAATTCAGGATGTTATTAAAACAATTGTGAAAAAAGATGGATACAGAGGACTCATGCGAGGATGGATTCCAAGAATGCTCTTTCATGCTCCTGCAGCTGCTATTTGCTGGTCTACATATGAAGCTGGAAAGTCCTTTTTCCAAGATTTGAATGAGCAGAAAGACATTGGCACTGTTACCTAAATAACAAAGATAGAATACTCGTCAGCCTTCGGTTCCATTGTAATTGTTATGTCTGCAACATTTTAACGTGCTATAATCTCGGGACGTGAGCAAGCAAGCCTTTTCCAAGTTCTGTGTTCTAACCCCATATAATATACAGAAGGCATCGAATTAACCTATGAATGGAGAACTTGTCTTTTTGTATCCATTGTCAATTTTAATTATTATTTTTTCTGCGGGTTAGGTTTTTGCTAGTTTCAGTTAGACAGAACATTATTCCATGAAAACACCTCTACGCCACATGGAAATTTTCCTTAGCCTTACGCTGCTGTAAGTTTTAATTATCTGCAAGATTTTATATTCTGAAATTTAAGGGATTTCATTTCTTGTCATGAACTATTATCTTTTATAATCAATCTTTTCACTTTAGTTGTTCCTCTAGCGAGAAGTTAGGTAGGATCAGGTATTATCTCATTGTGCTGTTTATGTGTTTTCCTTATTTTCTCTGATTAGATGATAATTTTGACAATAAATGTGTAGGACAGTTGGTGTGGGTTATTCTTTATGTTAAGATGTCCAAGAGCTAGGTGCTATGGTATTATTCTAAATGAATGATGAGAATTATCCAACAAAGAAACGAGGAAAATAATTTGGAGATAAAATAGTTGAAAATGACATGTTATCAAGTTCATGTACTCAATGGAAATATTAGTAAAGATGTCATTGACCAGGTTTAATTGAGAAAGGTAAAGGGAGGTGTTTGTGACTCCTAAAGTCTTATCAAGTTTAAAGTAATTTGGTCCGGGTTGCTAAGCTTAAAAATCACTTTTAGAGCTTAAAAAATTAAGTAAAATTTATGTGTTGATTTCATTGTTTTTTCACCTTAAAATTTTCTTCTAACTTAAAAAGTCAGGTCAAACAATTACTGTACGAATTATATTATTTAAAAAATCATTTTTTATTATTATTTTGCTCCTTAAATATAAATTTTTTTTTGAAGTGCTTGGACAAATTTTCACTTATACATAGCTTTATGAATAATATAATAAAAGAATAAAAACTCAAACTGGTAATGCACTTGACTGTTTCAATTCAATGACAAATGTATTCAATTCAAACCAGGTTACATCATTCTTGCATACTTTTTGTGCACAGTTTGAAAATGGTTTGATTGATTCAATTCGTCATAATAAAACCAAACTTGACGATTGCTCAGTTTAACGACCCGTTTAAGTTATCAAAATCAATTTCACAAACTATTGCACGTTATTAATGAAAAAATTTATATTAAGACTAATTTACAATATAAACATTTATTCTTTTGAATTGTTTGGTTCTTAGTCTGTGAATACCTTACAGCCATACACAAAATATACTAAAGGTTTGAAACAGAACAAATGTTAGTGCTAAAGGAGACGAAGTCAGATGAGGTTGATCAGCACAAACAATCGAAAAATTCAGACTGAAACTAGTTAATGTAATTGGTGATAATGCAGCTGATTTATAAGTAATTTGGATTATTTACACTCCTTTTTCATTCTTCCATCTTCATGATGTACAATATTTGGACTATATCTAACTGCAAACATGTGAATATCTAGCTTGGAATTTCTCTCGCAGGATTTTTTGGTTGCCAAAATTGGTATACTGTTTCCTGTCTCCATATGTTGTATGTGAAGCAAAGTAGAATGGGTATCACATGAATTTGCCAAAGTTGGACTTCACTAGCTGGATGCCCCTACCTCCTGCGAAAGCAAAGTAGAATTTTATCAACAAAGATTTTGATCTTAGTTCCTATATTATACTTTATGCTAAATACTTCAAATTTAAGTCATGAAGTTGCACCACAACTAAAATCCTCCACTATAATGCATTCGCGTGGATAATTCACAGGTGTCAAGAAATTTACAACAACTAATACACCTTGTTCAACTAACTGAGCTAACTCCCTTTCATTTGAATGGATAAATTGGACAATTATTAGTCATCTATTACCAAGAACCACGACATGTTCAAATCAAAATAGTTGGGAGTTAGTAATTATGGCAGTTTAAAGTTGCATTGTAAGATAGTAAAAAAATTAAGAAACATCTAGGGCAAAATGAAAATGACCCTCCTACTTTTGTAGCCAGGCAATTAAGTTCCTAGTCATGGTTGGAAGGGGGTCAAAACTATATAATACGGGATTGTCTAAACAATAATATTATGTTAACTTTTTTGAGATTTTCTCTCATAAGGATTTAAAGGGTAGGGTGATAGATGCAAGTCTCAAACCATCCTTTTATGACATGGAAATATGAGTTTTGGAACTGCTACCGTACGCAAGATGAATCAAGCCTCATTCCTAGGTGATTTTGGCGACAAGGTTTCAACAATATTATTGGGGATTAATAGAAACAATAAATCCATCAGAAAAACAGATATCAAAAAGTTTCTAAAGAATGATAAAATTCCATGATTCAATCAGTTTCTTCTCTCTATGACTCTTCTGATATTTTTTCGAGAATATTGCATACTTTGATAGCAGTGTGTTATATGTTATTCTGCTTTTCAAAGAATAAATTATATACATTTAAGAGGCAGGGTGCACCCTTATTCTTCCAACTTGTAATTTAGTATACCTGTAAAATAATTTGCTTGTCACTTATGTATATGCAGCAGCTTGAAGTTCACTGTGTCTGTCCCTCTTTGACCTTATAACTCTTGCTTTATCGTCTATAATTTCTAGAACCTGGAAAATATGAACTCGAGTGTAAATTCCAAACAACTATTTTAAGTAAGCCAAGATTTTAAAGAAACAGGAACTCGCTACATTATAAATTGAATTTACTTATTAAGATATTTCCAATGCTAATAACAGTGCAACTTTCCCCACAAAAATTCCAAGGATTTTCGGTAGGAAGCAGGCATTGAGAAATCAAGAAGCACAAGATTATCTCTTAAAGTATAGTATAAATCCAAAGTATCTAACTTCTATTGACTCATTCACAGAAATGTTTCACTGAGTGATATAAATAAGGACAATATTATGCCCATTGCTTTGTTTTACCTCTGGTCTTGAATTAAGAACTCCACTGGACATTCCAACATCTACACGCCATATGCTACAATTGTATTTACTGTAGGAAAAAAAGACATAATTTCAATTAATAGAACTACTCCAACCACAATGAACTAAAAGACCTAGATATTGTATTTGCCACTTGAGTTAAAAGTCAAGTATTGTAAGATGCAAATTATAAAGATTTTAGACAACTTGAGTTTAAAGAGATATCTTCTCTTACCAATTTACACCAACAGTTTGAGGAGTATGCCCGACCACCATTGCCTTAGCACCAACTGCTTGCAGTGTCTCGTCAAGAATGGAGCATACCTGAAAATCAAATTTAGTTTCAACTTTCAATCCAAGTATGCTTGAAACAGAATTCCATTTATCTGCTAAGGATATCAGAAAACAAATTAAAGAATGTCATTAAGTAATTGGACATAAATTAAGATACACTATTGCAATATCACAAAGGGAAATAGGAAAAAGGAGAATTACATTGACCAAAAAACTTTATAGTTTCTAGGGGAACAAGGATAGTTACATTTTTCTATTAATCCCACATAAGATCTTCCTATTAATTACTCAAATACTGTTACAACATCATCAGTATCCTTACCTGATTAGCTTGATAGTCCACTAAATCTGGTGAGTCTCTTGAGTATAAACGGTTCCAAACAACACTATCATAACCCCTAGTGGCAATGAAAGGCATTTTGAGATTATTGTCATTCTCATGCTGACCTTGCATCCATTCAGACACTTCTTTATTCATCCTCTCTATGCCATATGCAACTACAGGCAATGAAGGAAAAAAGAAAATCATTAAGAATATAACATCAAGCATTTGGAACTAAGGCAAAACAAATTTGTAAAGCACAATCATCGCATTATAGTATACACTGCTCGAGTAAAAAATCATACTAAAATGTCATTAAATATTTACCATGGTGAGGAAGAAGTCCACCATGACAAAAGAGCCAGTCATTGACCTTAAGTACGACAGCATTCCTAGCAAGCTCGCGTGCAAGAAGCCCACCAGGCCTAAAGAGGATTGATCTAGAAATTACTCCCTTTTGCCTCTGTCCTAATGATGGGAAAACTTCATCAAAAACAGCAATAAAATATCATATTTAGAATAGCAGAGTTTCTTTTTCAAATAAGAAAAACTTATGTTGTACTTGTAAGGTGACCTAATCATATAGCTCTCTAAAATTTCTCTTTATTAGCTTTTCATCAAGAAGACAACTTTATTGATTCCAAATTACTAAAATCTCTAAAATTGAGTTCAAAGATCTCGTTTAGTATAGTTGTATCTACTAGTGAAACTCATTGTGTAAATTATTATATTATTTTATTATCTTGAGTTTACCCCATACACATAGAGAAGGTTCTAAATCTGTAAAATGTATATTTGATTCTGTCTAGCAAACCATATAGATGAGTGCAGTTAAATATCAAAGAATTCATGTGCTTTCCCCAAACAGTTTGAGCTTTTGGGTATGCTTCATGAAAAATACTTAAGTTTTAAAATTCTTTTTCTAACATGCTGGATATGTTGATTTGGGAGTATATATAGACTTTATTTTTTATGGTAATTCAACCAAAACAGAAGAGGAAAGTGGGACAGAAATTTATAGTACCTTCAGTAAATTCCAAGCTCCCCAATAATTTTTTGACATGTTTCGATCTTCTTTCCACCTTTCAGAGACATCAATCCAAGAAGTAAAAGTTTCTTCCCAGTCATCTTCAGAACTATTGACATATTCCAAGAAATCGTTACTCTCATCAAATCCCCCAGAATCAACATATCTGAAATCCCCTTCTACATTCATTGTCTCATGATTTCCATTTACCTGATGGAGCAGATTCAGTTATGGAAAATTACTTCAACAGAAAGATAACAGCTGAAAAATAATGAACCTGTTTCTTCAGATTTTACAAATGCTACTTAACCCCTTAGATTTGAATAAGGACAGAAACTTTATAATAATGACAAGGGAAACCATGCTATAATCAATGAGGAATTGTAATCTCCTTGGTGATGTTGTCAGTAACATTCAGTTATTTGAGATGGTATCTGGAATGCTTTATAATTCTGTATACCAGTGACTGTAACATTTGAGTTAAGTCACGAAAGACAAACCTGAAACACTGCTCCACCTTTTTCTTTTGCCTGTTTATCCAATGATCGCAGCAAGGACAAGATAGCAATTTCATCTTCACCCCGATCTAGTATATCTCCAAGTTGAACCAGCACCTAGTGCATGCAGGGTAACAAAATCATAATTTAAAATCTCTTGATTTTATGATAATCCTTTTTTTTTTAGATAGTAGATAGTAGATGACAGTAAATATTTCCTGATTTCATCTGTAAAAGTTTGAGCATTCCATTAACTTAGTCATGTCAACAACTTAACTATATTTAATAACACATAATAGAGGCTACTGATTCCAATTAAAACTAAGAGTAATCCGTTTTGAGAAACAGTAAGCATACAGTTTCTCCACCAGTCCATAAGTCTTGACCATCAGAGCTCAATACACCAGCCATTTCAAGTGCAGACCTAGCTTGCTTAAGATCTCCATGTAGATCCCCAACTACGCAAAAAAATTAAACAGGGTTAGAAAATAATCAGCAAGAACATCATCAAGATAGTGAATAAATCACAGGATACCATCTTGTCCACAAAACACTTCTTCACTTTGATTTTTAGAGGTTATATTAAAGTTCCACATTCTAAGACTATAAAACAGCGAACAAAAATAATTATCCGTTCTAGAAAATGTCAACAAAAAAATTAGTAGTAACTACTACCTCTGGTCCTATACATAAAAAACAAATACCTGATTCATCAAGACCAATAAAAGTGGTTAGATTAGCTATTTTGTCATAATAAAGACAAATTGAGATACACTTGAGATTTCACAATAAGAATTCCAAAAACAAAGCTGTACATAGATTTATGCATTAGGTTGTAAGAAGTCGATAATACTTCAGTTCAACTTTAATCCCAAGAATCATTAAGTTGCATTTATAAGGTTGTGTATTTTTGTTCTTTAAAAATTAAGTCCTTTGGTCATAGTCCAAATCATCCAAAAATTGTGAGAGATTAATCTATCAGGGCATAATGTTTAAGATGGAAACTTTTCCTAAAAATAATTTTTCCATACACGTGGAAACAAGATCAAGCACAACAATCATTATTTAAGGGACCTTAGAGGCTAACATAGTTACAATCAAGCCAACTCAAGTCAGTATATAATCCACATTCTCACCATGCAAATTAATATAATTGAAAACATTCCAACCAAAATTATCAACATCAAACATAACCACTGAGTACTAAGGTAAAAACCAAATAACACACAATATTTATCTGAAACAGTTACATATCATTGTTTTATTTAAAGCACTAATAACAAAAGAACAAGTCAAGGCTATGCTAAGCACAATCAAACTGAAATATGAAACCAAACTATGAGTAAGAAAAGCAAACCAGCAAGAATTCTGCGACCAGGAGCAGAAACAAAAGTTGGGGGATCTCCACTGACAACAATAGGTTGCAATACACTATGATTGTTGTTGTTATCAAAAACCAAAGAAGCAGAAGATGAAGAAGAAAGAGAAGTTTCTGTTTGCTTGCGAAGATGAGAAGATGGTGGTAAAGATAATGAGTTTAGACACAGTGATGCCATCATGGGTTAGTGGAGAAGATCATTTGCTATGTTATGTTATGTTCTCATTGATTACACTGTTTTGAATGAAAACCAGAAAAAATGACAGTTTTCTGACGCAAAGCTCCTCAGCCAAGCATTTAGTATATGTGTTCTTTTCCTGTACTTTACAATTGAGAAGATAAAGATAGCATTTTAATGTGCTTCTACTGTGTGGTTGCTTGCTAGCTTACATACTTTTTTTTTTTTTCCATTCTATTTCGATAATACATAGAAACAAATAAAAAATTATGCTATTCAAATAATGGCTTAATTTATTCCTATTTTAATTTTAATTTAAGGAAACAAGAATCAAATTAATTAAAATATTTTAATTATATCCCTATCTCTATATATAAAAAATAAAATGAGTTTAATGATGCATACAGAATATAAATTATCCAATTAAAAATGACTGCTGGTATAAATTTTAATGAAATTTTATAAATTTAGGAAAATTTTAATATATGATAATTTTTTTAGTTAGATGATAGTGTGAAATTATATTGAAGAGTTATTTTGGTATATAAATTTATTAGATATTTTTATTTTAATCTTTAAAAGAAAAAAATTTAAAAAGTTTTTAAATCAAAATTTTTAGTTATTTTAATTTTTTCATAGATATTGATTACATAATTACATGTCTGGTTAATACATGTATCTAATTATATATTAATTTAATTTTTTAATTTTGTTTTATAGTTTTTTTTATTTCATCAAAATTAGATGTCAATATAATTTTTCTTATTTCTGATTAAATATAAATTTTCTTATTTTTCTTACTTACACTTTTTCTTCCTCTCTTTTCCCTTATCTCCATTTCTTTTATCATTTTGTATTACGAAATATTTTTCTCAGTTATATTATACGTTGCTTAAAATTTTAATCAAAATATTTATAACTAATATTAAACCTTCATTTCATATTAGTGGTTGGGACGTGTCCTCCGTTATTGGCTTAGATCCCTATTCACCATTACCAACTTAAACCACATTCCCACTCATCAATTTATTGTCGTGCCTTTATATATATATTTTTGAATATTATTATCTCTTTTGAAAAAATGTTTTCTAAAACATAATTTTTTACTCCGAGACTTACTCAGACATCCACGATGACATACCTCACAATTTTAAAGATAATAATGTTCAACAATTAATACAACATGGTAAATGAATGATCACTAAAAATAAATGAAAAAATAATTAATATTATAATAAAAATTACTATGTTATCCTCTATCACTGACTTATACCCTTTCATTAATATCTAAATATGTCTTAAAATATACATTTTTAAAATAAACAATTCTTTTATAGAGAGTATTTTTGAGGACACGTAAAGTAATCGAAGATGAGTTGAAGCAGATGATGAAACTTTGAGTCGAGAGGACATATATTTTGAGTCGCAAGTCAATAAATAATATTTAAAATGTGTTATAAACACCCCCATGTTGATTTGTAGGATGCGTCGTGTAAAAGTGAGTGTTCGTGCCCTACATTGTGAGAAAGTTGCTTTGAGTTAGTGGCAGAGAACAACTTCAATTTAATAGAGAAAAAAGTTTGAGTCGAGAATATAAGTTTGTAATACAAAAGAGACGAATAGAAGAGGAGAATAAAAGGGAGATAAGCACAAAAATTAAAAATATTTAACTAAAAACTAAAAGTTATTTAGTGATATATGTATAATTATTAAATAAATAGGATAAAAATATACAAAAAAATAAATAAATTAAGTAACCATTGGTGTCATTTGAATGGGCTGGATCTGTGGCCAACGCTGCTCTGTGTGTGTAAAGCTAAGCCTCAAAATTCACGATTAATATATTTGTGGTCGACATCTTACATGAATTATATTTATAACTTTTTTTCTTCAAATGTTTATTTCAATAGTATCATTTATTATTCGAGTTTGGTTTAATTATTTCGAAAATATTCAAAAACATAAAATTTTAATACTTTTGAAATCTGATTTATAATATTTTTGTACTTTTGAAATCGAATTTTTAAAAATATGTTAGTATAGTTCCGAAAATTAATTTATGAGAAACCAAATTCCAGAAATTTCATAATTTTTCTTACTTCGAGAAATTATGCTCAATATAAATATTTGAATTTGTAAATTAAAAAAGTTCAACGTCTAAATACTGTTAATATAAAAAATAAAATTACACACTCATCAAACGACGATCCATCCAAAAGATGATCCATAGGCATTCATGGTCCTCATGGTAAGAATGAAGTTCCAATTTTAGTAAATGCTACCGCATACTATTACAGAGCTAATCTTCCAATGCAAATTGAGGTTCTCTTCTTTATTAATGCTACTGCATAATTCAGAAACTTCCAACCTTCAACAAGATAACCAAAACATGAAAAAAATGAATACTGGGCTTTTACCATAAAGAAAATTGCAGGATAAAAAACTAAACAAACACTCTACTCTAGCTTAACACCTTGTGATATATTTGAAATAAAGTCATTCATATTATTTTCTGCTGACCCACCACTTGCAATTGCACGCTGACATATTTGCTTGAGCTCTTGGCCTCTTTTCCTCATATCTATAGCTTCATCACAATCCAAATCCATAAACTTTTTAATAAGACTAGCAATTTCATATCTTGTTATCAAAGTATCCTCTTTAGCCTCTTTCTTCACCCTCCACCCCACTTTCCAATCCTCTACTATCAACTTACTATCCAGAAATTGATCAAACAATATAGGAAAAGTGAGAAAAGGAACACCACTAAAAACACCTTCTCTAGTAGAATTCCATCCACAATGAGACCAAAACCCCCCAATAGAAGGATGTTGCAACACCCTAAATTGGTCACACCATTGCAGGACTAGTCCCTTATCCCCACACTTCACTTTCAACCCATCATTCTCTCCACTTTTCACCCACAAAAATCTAACTCCACTATCGCGCACACCAGCTGCAATTTCATCAATTTGTTCATTAGAAACCGAAAGAAAGCTCCCTTGTGAAATGTACAACACAGAGCTAGTGGGTTGGTTGTCAAGCCATTGAAAGTAACCAATATCAGCATTTTCAGAAGCATCAATGAGGCCATTACCAAAATAAGGTATGACGGGGCCAACAGTGTAAATGGGTATAGAATACTCTGATTTCAAAGCATCAATAGCTCGGGCTTCAAGCTCATATATAGAAGGAATTAACATATACTTCGCTTTCTGCACCCACGGTATAACATTCAAGGTCAATTGCAACGTTTTTTGAGTACGCAAACTATCATCAATAAGTGGAAAATCTGCCAAACGAATTGAGGAGTTCCCCGGAATATAATCCACACGTTTCTCACCATCTTCTGTTGCATATATTTAAACAACCACATAAGGCTTCAAATGTATTAGTCAATATTCAAATGTTCATTAATTATTTATTAGATAGTGAGATAGTTGCTATAAATATTTGATACTCAATTTATTTATAACAGTTAACAAAAAAGAAAAAAGTGTATGTATAGATAATGTAAAAGTTTTTTATATTGCAATTCAATTACAAATATTTTTACTTCTTTTATTTTTATACAAATTTTTATAATTATTTAAAAAGTATTACGTTAATATTTCTTCATGCATTGAATTAACTCTTATTTTTAGAAATATTATACGGAAAATCATATAAAAAATGTAAAAATAATGGTTAAAAAATATGCATGTAATTTACTATTCAGTAAACATTAAACATATGTAATTATTATTGAATAATTTTCGCATAGAAAAGAAAATAAGTAACTGACCTGATACGTTTACAGGGTAGTGACCATTTTGTTTGAGAAGATGATAGTGTTTGAAGATGGCAAAAACCGACGCGGACATTGGCCAAAACGACGCCACGGGAATGTTTCTCTTATTCGCAACGCGAACCACCCAGAAAAGGTAAGTGTCGTATATGATTACCGTTGGCGGCGGCTCAAGCCGGTCGAGTAACTCTTCAAAGGGAGCTTCCATTTTTGTCATAACGGCTTCAAAGAAGCCGACAAAGTCATTGCCTCGACCCTTTTCGGAGGGAATAACGTTGGGAATCGTGGCGAATCGAATGTTGCGAGGTTTGGGCTCGGAGCCGATGAAGCCGAGCCATTCTTTGGTGACCACGAAGGTTACGCGTATGTTGGAGTTTTTAGATAGGAGCAACTTGCTGAGGTTCATCATTGGGTTGACGTGGCCGCGTCCTGGGTATGGCACAGCGACCACGTGGCAGGCAGTGGTTGGTGGAATTTGAACTGTGTCGCACATGGAGAGAGATAGAAGGTGAAGTTTGTGAGTGAGTGTGCAAGAGTTTGAAGAGTGAAAAGCGATATGGCTTTATAACGTTGTTTCAGGAAGATCGCGGGTTACTCTTCAGGCATACTACTCTGATTTTGAACAAGAAGAATTGTCAATTAGTTGCAGGTAGACCCGTGAGTGCGTGGAAGAGTGTGAGAACTCAGAAGCCATGTTCTGCGGGGACGCAGCGTTACTAAAATAGATTGAAAAACATTTTCCTTTAAAGGCCAATCGTAAATCGTGTCCTAATAGCTCATGTTTGCCAAATTTTAATCCGTCTAACTCATTTTTATAACTAGAGTTGTAAATAACCAAACGTTTATTTCGTACATAATGATTAGGTATGAATACGGGGTGTGTCGTGGTTGCCGCATTTGATCAGATTTGAGTAGCTCATTTAAAAAATATATTATATGTTAAATTATTAATATTTTTTAAATTAATAAATATCTAAATAAATTTAATAATAAATAAATTTTTTAAGTTAAATATATTATTTTAATCATAAATTTTTTTTATAAAAAATATAAATATTTCGTGACAATCATTCATAAACTCTTATAAAATTTTTTATATCTAATAATCTCTGATCACATGTATTATTATTGTTATATATGGTCTTAAAAGTATTATCATCATTATATTTTTATCTCCATCATAAATATTATCATTATAATAACTCAACCTATTGCTATAAAATTACTATAAAATAATTGTACTAAACATAATATTTTGTATTTTAATAAAATCTTCTTGAAAATTTGAGTAAATTTTTTGCTACGTCACATCATATCATAGACATAACACTCAAATGATATACATTATAAAAAGTCTTGCAAATAATATGTTTAACTAATGTATATAATAAGTTTGTTTCATCCTGAACATTACAAACTTCCTTACATTAATAGTTTGAAACCAAAAAGTTAGCTTATATAACATAAGTTCTTACATACAACTCCCAAAAGATACTCTACATAATTCCAAGACTTCCATCAATCTTTAAAGATATTTCTCATCAATCTTTAAAGACATATCCTAGTGCTCATATACTTCCATAAATGCATAAATGCAAATAGGCAAGAGAGAACTCTTAAAAAAGAATAATAATAATAATTTTAAAACATCAAATGTATTATATATATCACACATTTTATTCTTGCATGTCATTCTTGCATGTCGTAAAATCACTTAATCATTTCATCATAACACATTCATTCATTAAACATATATAATCACACATCTGTCATTCCTATCTATTTTCACATGATGCATGTTTTTCATTTCATTTCACATGCAATGCAATTTAGTATCATCAAAATCAGGTAGAAAATAGTTTAAGAATTGTGTTTTGATTACACTTTCACCATAGGAACTTTTTAGTCTTCGGTCGAGGTCACCATACCTCGCGTAATAACTTTACCATCCCTATAAGGACTCCCAGTCAAGTGTTGCGCAAGTACCTAGGTTCTCTATTGAGTGACTGAGGGATCGACTGTCAAAACTCACCTTATTTCTATTTCAACACATCATGATTTGCATAGATGTTCCATAATTGTCACCAATGTAATGACTAATCTCATGTAATCAAAACAATCCCCTAACTCACTCAGCTTAAGGTATTTTCAAAACATCTTGCATGAGTTATTACACCCCTCTGTACACATCTTAGGAAAATTTCTATCATGTCATGCTATAAACCTCAATACATCATCATCTCTCACATCACATCATCAAACCATCTTATTAATCAATTCCACATGTTATAACACATAAAAGTCACAAAGCCAACTTATAGAAAGAACTCACCCAATCAATTTCAAAACTTAATTATTTTATAATTATTCAAATTTTTATGAAATTTAGGCATAACTTCCCTTATAATCTGGATATTCTCCAAAAATAAACCTATATCAAAATAGTTCACAACCAATTCCAGATAATTTATTGTTAAGTCAAAATGACTAACATCTTAATTTTTGATAATTACATAACAAACAAATGAATCATGAGACGTATAGACAGAAGAATGATCAGACAGATCATCAATGAGCATAGATGACAAATGCACCCTCAAGCATGAACGCACAAGTACAAGACGAAATGTTCAAATTATCAAGCTCCAAAGCAACAACATCCGATGAAGAACCTTCAATGAACAAGACAAAGAGCTCATATCAACTTCAAGTCAAGCGTTCAAGTATGAAGATATGAAGACAAAAGAGAAAGAAGAAGACAGAAGAATGAGTTCAATATACAACTCATTTTGATTCATTCGTCTACCAAGTTTAATGAAGTTCACACGCTGAGTAACACGTGTCTTCATTCAAATCAAGCCGTTACTCAGAAGCTTCTAAAGGTAGAAAGAGATTTGGATTAAACCTCTACAACACGAAAAGTAAATGGTACTTTTTGGTGAAATCTTTAAGCAAATTAGTCAAAGGATGATCTTGCACTGGCTTCCGCTGTGAAATCATTAATTGTTCTGATTGCTCATTTTGCCAGATGTTGGAGTACCTAAGACAACGGACAAAGGTTTAAATCTTCAGTCTAAGAGATACTTCAGGAAGCTATCTATAAAAAGAATTCATTGCAACGAGTTAAAGTTGGCGAACTACACTATAAATATATTATATTCAACTCTCGCTCAAAGGTTCACTCAATAAAAGTTCACTCGCCTTGAACTTAGAATAAATCTCATTGTAAAATCCATCTTCACGTAGAGGATTATTTTATTTGATCTTAATTGTAAACCACTGTTGTGGTGCTTGTAGCCTGAGGAGGTTAAATGTTTAAAGAATAACTTGAGTTTTAGCCTGAGAAGGTTAAGGTCCAAGGAATACCTGATTTAACTTGAGGAGGCTAAGTGTTGAAAGAATACCTGGTTTAGCTTGAGGAGTCTGTATCTAAAGAATACCGTGTTTAGCCTACGAAGGCTAGGTCCAAAGAATACCAGTTTAGCCTGAGAAGGCTGGGTACAAAGAATATTTGTTTTGTTAGCCAGGAATGGTCGGGTTCAAATAATACTTTTAGTGAAAACTTAGCAAATTGTTGAGTAACTGGACTACCATTGTCTTATGTGCTTATTTATCAACTAACTGGGGATAATAACTTAAACGAAAATTTTATGTAAAATCAATCTTCTAAGAGAAAACTCATTTTGTGTCTGCTCAAAATCTTATATAACAAACGCGAAACGCATCGTCAAAAAAAGATTTTTAATTAATCAACACAATTCAACCCCCTTCTTATGTGTTTATTTTTACATTTACCAACAACTAGTAAATTTCAATATAATTTATTCACATTTTATTTGTTAAGAAACTCAATATATATATATATATATATATATATATATATATATTCTTTGTTCCTCAAAAATCACACAGTTCCCATTCACATTAACATCCAAAAATTCCACCATAATATAACATACATAGAGTATGATAATAATACACAACACTTTAAACAAATAAACAATGTAAAAAACTCTTTTACCATCAAAGCATGGTTTAATTAAGGAAAACTTATTTTATGTGTCGACCTCAAACTATGTACCTTCCCCGCTACTAAAATTCAAAATTTTGTTTCATTCCAAAAAGAAGACAACAAAATAGAAATCAAGAAAATTGATTCACTTTTTTATTCGAAGTCAAAAAAGAACATGATTGAATTAAAAAAGAGTTTATTAAACTTAAGTTATACTTGGGGAAATAAAATGGATATCATAAAAATATCATTTTAAAAATATAATCACATATTCATGATCATGACAAATTTTAAAAGACATAATTATAATGATCTACAATGCCAATCAAATTAAACAACATATTTAGATCAAGCAGCAGAAGCTTAAGCAATAAAAATGTACCTCTATACATTGCAAGTAGCCTAAGCACGAACCTTGACCATCTTTGTTTTTCTAGGCTCTCACTCACTCAAAATAAATGATGTATTTTTTAAATAGAAAAGTGAGCATTGTGATGTAAAACTAAGAGCATCTTATCTTATTTATAAACTTTGTCCCTCTTATAATCTTAACCCAATGATAACAATTGGAATTTGTTGCTGAATGTTACAAGGGTTGAACGTGGAAGGAAAATGGGCCAAATTCACAAAATCAATTCCTAAAAAATCACAACTAAAGGATTGTGGCTCGTGGTAGTGGTTGTGAAATTGCAACAGAAATATTGTTTCGTCTAGCATCCATTACGAAACTGAAAAATTGAGTACTTCACCTTCTCCCATTCTTATCCTCGTCTTGCTTAAACTCGCACGAACCAAAGGAATCATCACTCATCACTTCGTATTCTCTCATTTTCCTAAACGCCTTCATCTCTATGGCCTATCCAATTCAAATTCCACCAACCATCGATTGCCACGTGGTGGCTGTGCCATACCCAGGACGAGGCCACGTCAACTCCCTGATGAACCTCTGCAAGTTGCTCCTCTTCAAAAATCCCAACATCCTCGTAACATTCATACTCACCGAAGAATGGCTCGGCCTCATCGGCTCCGAACCCAAACCACGCAACATTCGATTCGCCACTATTCCCAACGTTATTCCCTCCGAACACAATCGAGCCAACGACTTCGTCACCTTCCTTGAAGCCGTTTTAAACAATATGGAAGCTCCTTTTCAAGAGTTACTCGACCGGCTTGAGCCGCCGCCAACTGTTATCATACACGACACTTTCCTCTTCTGGGTGGTTCGCGTTGCAAATCAGAGAAACATTCCTGTGGCGTCGTTTTGGCCAATGTCCGCGTCGTTTTTCGCTGTGCTCAAACATTATCATCTACTCGAGCAAAATGGCCACTACCCTGTAAACGTATCAGGTCAGCTACTCTGTAATTTGATTACTTTATTATCTTTGTAAAAAAAAAAAAAAATCATTTTTTGAGGTACCAAGTAAATAATTAAATTTAGATTAAAATAATAATAAATATAAAAAAAATGACCTTTTTATTAGTTTTATTTTTATGATTTAGTTAATAATTAATTAACGTTGCTTGATAGATTCACCTAGCGATCTCAATAATAATGTAATCAACAATTTTTATATTTACATTGGAATATGAATTAATTAACTGTGATGTTTGAAACCTTGTGTGGATGTTTAAATGTTTGACACAGAAGAAGATGGTGAGAAACGTGTGGATTATATTCCGGGGAACTCGCCAATTCGTCTGGCAGATTTTCCGCTAAATGATGAAAGTTCACGCAGTCGAAAATTGTTGGGATATGCCTTGAATTGTGTACCGTGGGTGCAGAAAGCACAGTATTTGTTATTTGCTTCCATTAATGAGCTTGAGCCTAAAGCTATTGATGCTTTGAAAGCAGAGTACTCTGTACCCATTTACACTGTTGGCCCTGCCATACCTTATTTTGGCAATGGTCGCATTGATGCTTCTAAACATGCTGATAGTGGCTACTTTCAATGGCTTGACGACCAACCTCATGGTTCTGTGTTATACATTTCTCAAGGAAGCTTTCTTTCAGTTTCTAGTGCACAAGTTGATGAAATTGCTCATGGTGTGCGTGAAAGTGGTGTTGGATTCTTGTGGGTGCAGCGTGGAGAAAATGGTAGGTTGAAAGAAATGTGTGGGGATAATGGATTGGTTTTGGAATGGTGTGACCAATTAAGGGTGTTACAGCATCCTGCTATTGGAGGGTTTTGGTCTCATTGTGGGTGGAATTCTACTAAAGAAGGTGTTTTTAGTGGTGTTGCTTTTTTGGCTTTTCCAATAGATATGAACCAACCCTTTGATAGTAAGCTGATAGTGGAGGATTGGAAGGTTGGGTGGAGGGTGAAGACAGAGACTAAAAAGGACATTTTGATAACAAAAGATGAAATTGCTAGTCTTATTAAAAAGTTTATGGATTTAGGTTGTGATGAAGCTAGAGATATGAGGAAAAGAAGCAGAGAGCTGAAACTGATATGTCAGCATGCAATTGCTAGTGACGGGTCATCAGAAACTAGTACAAATGCGTTTCTTTCGCATATATTACAGGGTGTCAAACCACAATAAGTTCAAGGTTTATTTTTGGGGAAATATTTTAAAAACAATTTTTAGAAGAAGAGAAATTAAAATGATATTTTTTTTAAAAAGAAATTAAGTACTTAGTACTTAGGCGATCCATTCGAAAAAGTTTACCTTTGAATAGATTCTTGGTAGGTACTTAGTACCTGTTACATTTTACATCATTTCTTTTGAAGGAAAACCCAGCGTTACAGGGTTCTAGCCAGAGTTCTTGATTTACTATCAAATATCTTGATAATAGTGTTTCCTATTCATATTTATCAATGTTTTGCATGCATTTGAGCAACAATTGTTAGTGCAGAAGATAACCATCTTATTGAGCGGTGAATTATTTCTAAAAAAAAAGGTGAATGTAAAATTTTGAAAGAAAATTAATTACTCGTGCAATGAATAGCTATAACTAAAAAATCATGTTGGTTGCTATTGAACAAGTACCCGTCAAACTTCACCAATAACTGAGATGGTTTGAGGTTGGATAATCTATCAAATGTTTGATTAGGTGTGAATGAGGAGTAAATATATGTTCTAGATCTGGCCATATAAAAAAGTAATAACTTTTTTTTTTTTTTGTCAATGTCGATTATAAATGATAAAATTTATCTTTTTTATATTATTTTAAATATAAATAAAATTTAATAATTTTGATTCTTTTTTCATGTTATTATTCTTAAAAATACCTTTTGTTCTTGTCCAAACTTGGGAATTGAAGTCAATCACATAGTCGACTCCGAGAGGAGAGGTCGTCGATCTTGTTGAAGGCAACGTTGAAGTCGGGTACCTGCAAAAGACACTCCGATGTCTAAGTCAGTATGTTTCTTAGACAAAAATTATTGTGTTTTTTTTTCTAAGATGTCTAGTGCTTCAAGGGAAGAGAATGTCGAGAGGGAGAGAAAGTTCTTTCTCCCCATTTTTCCAAAAGTCCCCTCTCCTCTACTAGGTACCTATTTATATCACCTACGGTTGGACTAGTCATCATTGTCTCCCTAACCCAGGGTGGCAGCGGAGCAATGATGACAGGGGAAGGAACCGTTTAAAGGGGGTTTGCCCTTTGTAATACACGTGGATGCCCATGCAAATATCCCTTCCCGAGAAACCCTTTAGGAGGTTGGGCACGCGGCTCAAGAATAATAACGAGTCACATCACACTCAGAGATTACTTGCATGTGTCCTCGGCAGGTGACCTCGGCTTGAGATCCCGGTTGGACTGTCCAATTAGGTGCTTTTGTCACTTTTCCGTACATAAGCCCCCCCCCCCCCCAGCTCAAATTCGTAGTACATTATGCGCGGAGAAGACAAGGTTATTTTTCTTTCTACTCTCCTTTATTTTATTGTTGATCACGTGATATGTTCGAGGGTGAGTTTAACAAGCTTTACAATTTCTCTTTCTTCTTTTTGAAATATATTAAATGTTCGCAGTTTTAATTTCCTTTGTAACCGTTACCGTCATAACAATCCAAACGTTTCATCTTCCAAGCGTAGCAAACCAAACGTTTCATCTTCCAAGCGTTTTTTCTTCTCGTTGTGAAAACGCGCATTCTCATTTGCCCTTTTGTTCTCTTGCGTTTGGTTTGTCGTTCCTCTTTTGCTTCGTTCACGACTTGGATTTCTCTGCACTCATCCAAGGTACGTTCCTATGGCTTCTTCTTTGGCTTCTAGTTCCCCTAGGACTGCTCGTTTAGTTTCAAGGGAGGTTTCCCTGATAGAAGGTTCTTTGTCCTCTGAGTCTACTCCCATTCCTTCCCCTTCTGGTTCACGCTCTGGTCTTCCTCCCCGTTGTCTGGAACCTAGCGCTGCTGCTATTCCATTGAGCCGACCTCTTCGTACTCGCCGGAAAAGGACCTTTCCACCTATAAATCGCGAATACTAGTGGATTGTGGATGAGGTTGGGGCGTACCAATTCGTTTTAACTGCTACGCGTGTTTCTGATATCTTAAGATTTCAACCCATTTGTAATGCTTCTGATGGCCATATGTTGAGAGTTGAGTGTTGCTCTCTTGATGAACGAGTTTTCATGAGGCCTCGTTGATGGAGGACCATCTCCAAATGCCCAATAAAACTCTCCAAGCACCTTATTTGTAAATTGGGCTTTTAATTGTTCTTAATAAAAATTCGCTGCTGATTTTTGCATCTGACTTGTTTCAGTATTTCGATCATAACTTGAGCTACACAAGTCCAATTAAGGCGTTCTTGGTGGCAAATTAAAGAAGACTTCAAGGGCTACAAAAGCTATGAGACACCAAAACCCAGTTAGGACTAAAACTAGTTGTAAAATGAGCTTGAAGTTAGCGTTGGAATGCTTCTAGGAATTTTCAGCGAAATGTTTTAATGTTTAGGCTTATTAATAGTTTTCTTTCAATTATGTAATTGTTGTAAGGATTTAATTTTGGCCTAAACTTTTAATAAATAAAGAATTAGTGACCCTTAGATAGGATTCTAATCCAAGGGTTAAGCTTAGAAGCTTGGAGTGCAAGCTTGACATCGTGACCATTAGATGAGGATACTAATCCAAGGGCTAAGCTTAGAAGCTTAGAGTGCAAGCTTGGCGTCGTGACCATTAAATGAGGATCTACATCCAAGGGTGGAGGATTGATCCTTGTTCTCCAAGTTAATCAAACTTGCACCACAAGCTTCCTTCCGTGGCCATTAGATTAAAATCTAATCCAAGGGTGAACATTAGTTCCTTGCATAGCAAGCTTGACACCAATTCTTTTAGTATAAGTAGGCCATTTTCAGATTTGTAAAGAACTTTTGATGAATTTTAAAAAGAAGCTAATTGCTTTGAGAGAGAAAATTCTCTTCTAGGTTTCTTGAGTAAACCTTTTTGAGTCTTATCATGGTGCAAACTCCATGTGACGATTCTACCTAGAGCTTATTGCTTCTAGCATCCTCATCTTCTTACCTCCTCCATTTTAAACCTTTCTTCTTCTTTGAGTTCTAATTCCGAAACTACATCCATAATTCTGTGAAGTTCAAGCTTGAGAAGTGAAGATTGGGCAAAACTAGTGAGACTTCCATGGAAGGCTTACATCAATCGTGAAGGAGAATCTACTTCCATTTATCTCTATGAATGTCTTCTTCGTGAATTTGATTTCACTTTCCCTCCCACACCTTTAGTGTGCGATGTTCTTAAGAAGATAAACGTTGCTCCTAGTCAGCTTCATCCCAATAGTTAGGCGTTGCTGAAGGCATTCCAACTTCTTTGTCCACATTTGGGCATTGAATGTTCGTCACAAGTTTTTCTGTACTTTCACCAACTAAAGCACGAGGTGCGAGTTGGTTGGGTTTCTTTGAGTGGGGCTTAGTATGGCCCCCTCTTCACCCTTTTCACTCAATCGTTCAAGGGTTTTAAGGATAAGTTCTTCAAAGTTCTTCCTGTCTCGGAGAATGGAAGGACTTTACTCGATGAAGATGGTTCCCGTTCCTTTCCTTTTTACTGGTCTATGCCCATAAGATTCAAATTCTGGTCCGATCAGCTGCTTTCGCCTTCCGAGAAGCAAGTTGTCGTAAATTGAGGGCTCTAGATCATCCGCTCGAGGTCCGTCGTGTTCTGTCTTTGGCACACGTTGAGGACCCCAGGGCGGTCTTTTTAGGTAATCATTATGATTTTCCACTTGAACTTTGGCGTTTGTCATATATCTAACGATGGGTTTTATTTTATAGAGATCATGTCGGACCAGAGATTGTTCTCTCGCGGTGCGCAACTTTCCCGACCTGCTTCAAGAGGAAGACCTCTAAAAAAGTTGAAGGTTAGATCTGGAGGAGAGCGCCGAGACTGGCCAAAGTGCTCTAGATCGTCCGCTCGAGGTCCGCCGTGTTCTGTCTTTGGCACACGTCGAGGACCCCAGGGCGGCCTTTTTAGGTATTCATTATGATTTTCCACTTGAACTTTGGCGTTTGTCATATATCTAATGATGGGTTTTATTTTACAGAGATCATGTCGGACTAGAGATCATTCTCTCGCAGTGCGCAACTTTCCCGACTTGCTTCAAGAGGAAGACCTCTAAAAAAGTTGAAGGTTAGATTTGGAGGAGAGCCGGCGAGACTGGCCAAAGTGTCTCCTATCATCATCAGTGATTCAACTGTTCAGGATCAAAGCGATGCCCCAGTTTCCAAGCCTGTTCCCGGGGAGTCTTCTACAGCAAAGGGCGGTATGCCTCCGCTTGAGGTACCAGCCGGCGGACGTCAACCAGAGGTTGAACAGTGACCTGAAGCCCCTATTCCGGAAGGTTGTCCCGAGGTGTGGGAGGAACCTCTAGTTAATTCCGAGAGACTTATTGTTGCTCCTAAGGTTGCGACATCTGTGCCTAAGTTTCCTCTTTCTACTCGCCAACCTCCTCCCAGATTCGTTTGCTAGACCAAGTCCCCCCGCCTTGAACACATATTGGTCCGTCAGCTTGGGGTGACTTCTTTATGGAACAGTGGTATCCGGGGTCATCATTTTTCTAGCTCCAGTGGTATTTTTCCTACTCCATATGATACTGAGCTCCTCAACTTTGTGGGTGCCCTTACCTCAATGGATGTGGTTCATGTCATTTTAATGAGGTGCTTGTCGGTTATTCATCACTTTCGGTATGGTTCCTTCCCTTATTTGACTTTGGTTGGATGATGTTGTTGTTTCTTGGCTTGCTTGTGTTGACTGTTATTTCCCATATTTCTCAAGCATGAATTGACACGCGGGAGTGACGCTTATCAGAAGCTTAATGATCTGGAGAAGGCCAATCAAGAGCTTCTAGAATATAGAGTTGAAACCGAGAAACTTTTGTCTTCACAAGGCATGGAGTTGAGTCAGCTGAGGGGTCGTCTTGATGCCTCCGAGGCGGCGAAGGAGGTGATGCGCCGCGAGGGTGAAGAACTCCACAATTGTCTTAAGGAACTCGAGGGATTGTTGGGGACAAGTAGATAGGAAGTTAAGGTCGGCCTTGAGGTGAAGAGTAGCCTTGAAGCTGAAATTGCTGAGTTGAAGGCGGCTTCTGTCGAGACCGAGGAGAGGCTCCTTTCGATGAAGACCATGGTGGTAGATCTCAAAGCCTCCTTGAGGGAAATGGAAGGAAAATGTTTGGCTTCTGGGTCTAAGTGTACCGAGTTCGAGGGCTATCTAAAGGAGGCTGAGGAGATAAATGAATCTTACGTGGAAAGGGTAGCCGAGCTCAAGGCCGAGGTGGAGAAAAGATGTGACGCAGGCTTACAAGCTTTTTTAGAAGGCTTTAAATGAGCTCTAGACCAATTAAAGCTCCATGACCCCAACTTTGATACCTCTTCTTTTGATGAGACCAAGGCTATTGTGAATAGGACTCTTGTTGATGATTAATTTTTCCTTTCTCTCGGTGATGTGATGTATCGCGTGTTGGGAACTTGAATCTTTTTTCTTTGGAACTTGTGTTACTTTATTTCATGCAAAAAATTGCTTTATTTCAAGTCAACAATGTTTTTTTCTTGTTTTTCGCGCTTTCTTTTTTATCTCTTATGCATTGTGTCAGTTTACAAGAACTCGTGACCAAGGTTGTCAGACTTGAGAGTCTACGTAGACTCGTGACAGATGTAGAAACTTAACTCGCAGAGTTAACTCGTAAACTCGTAAGAGTCTACTTTTCTTTTTTAAAAAAAAATATTTATAAATAATATACAAATTCACTTGTAAATAAGACTCATCATTTATCAATACTAAACATGAGTAACTCATCAATTCACCTATACAGCAATACTAGGTAATAAGTTTGTATAAATTCATTATTTCAAGTTCACATAAGTTTACCTATACCAATAGAACATGCACCAAATTCATCAAATTCACTTTAAGAATAAGAGACAACTAAACAAAACATAGAACAACAAAACAAATTGGATGGAGGAACAACTACACAGGCACAAATCCAATAAGTCAGTAACAATCGTTCACTATTGCGACGGAAAGGTCAAACCTCTGAATTGGACCTCAACTCGACCTCGAACTTAACCACAATCTCGAGTCTCAACCTTGACGGTAACAAAAAAGGGAATGACAAAGACAAAATGGAAATCGATCACTCAGGGTTTGATAATAATCGCTTAACCCTCAATTGTCCAATCGATCGGACAAATTACCGCTTATAGAAAGGAAACCTAGGCCAAAATGCTCGCACAACTCAACTGCTCAAAACACAAATTATTTTGTGTTTTGTTCTCAGTGCCTAAACTCGTAGTGGACTCATAGACTCGAGAGTTTACTCCGAGTTTAAGAGTTTACTCTGAGTTTGTTAGAGTTTACTCAAAAGAGAGTTTACTCCCGAGTTGACTCGTTGAGACCCACTAGACTCTCAAACTCGTAAGAGTCTAAGAGTTAACTCTAGAGTTTGATAACCATGCTCGTGACTATTTTATGCTAATATAAGTAGAGGGTTTTTCTCCTCTCTTGCTACACTTATTACTTTGCTTTCCTCCCATGGCTTTTTCCGTGACTTTCTCAAGTCTCATACAGTTATGGTTTCTGGGGTATTGGCGATATCGTAGCCTTTTCTTGTTGTTGCTTGTTTTTGGATGATATTTGGAATGAGATTGTCACGAGTCGAGGATGCTAAGCAGGAGTGTGACTTATTTTGGGTCTCAAGCCCAAAATTTGCTTAGGCGCTCTTATTTTAGCTTGGATCCTCGACTCATCCCAACCACCCGGGAAGAGATTATCGTCATCCACGACTGTCTCTTACCTTATCGGTGGGTGTAGTGGATGATTGTCTCATTGCTTCACTTGTACTGGGCTCGCGAGGAGGGTTGAAGCATAAACTATGGGTCTCCATCCTTCCTCCTCTTGCTCGGATGACCATTCGTCTTGGCGACATCTCCATTGCAAATTCTTGTTGTTGTTTTCATCTAGTTGACCAGCTTTGATTTTTCCTGAATTGTAATTCTGGTGTGTATTATGAATTCCCTTTTCGAAATTCAAATGTTGTTCCTCCTCATTTGAACTTGACAAGCTTTGTAATTATTACGTATCGATTTTACTTACTTTTCACTAGATCTTACTTAGTTTGTAATTGTTCTTGATAGCCTTTACTTGTATTTCGAGAGGTTGTGTGCAACTTTACTTTTTAATTCGTGCTTTGATGATTCTGTCTGGATTCCTTGGCGACGTTACTCATGTGTTACGAGGTTTTGTTAAAAATTACTTTGAGCTTATCTCTCGGCGAGTTACTCGTACTTTACGAGATTTTGTTAAAAATTACTTCGAGCTTATCTCTCGGCGAGTTACTCGTATTCTACGAGGTTTTGTTAAAAATTACTTTGAGCTTATCTCTCGGCGAGTTACTCGTATTCTACGAGGTTTTGTTAAAAATTACTTCGAGCTTATATCTCGGCGAGTTACTCGTATTCTACGAGGTTTTGTTAAAAATTACTTCGAGCTTATCTCTCGGCGAGTTACTCGTATTTTACGAGGTTTTGTTAAAAATTACTTCGAGCTTATCTCTCGGCGAGTTACTCGTATTTTATGAGGTTTTGTTAAAAATTACTTCGAGTTTATCTCTCGGCGACTTACTCGTATTTTACGAGGTTCTGTTAAAAATTACTTGATTAGATATCGACGTGCTAACGATTGGACATTACAAGGAGAACTATCATATTATCAAAACACAGGACTTACAATTTTTATAACTACTTTAGCTGTAGTATTGCTTTAGATGTGTGGCGTTCCATGTCCTTCGTAAGTACGAGCCATCTAATTTAGCCAACTTATAGGCTCCGTTTCTGTAACTATCAACAATCCGATAAGGTCCTTCCAAGTTTGGGGCGAAGGTTGTCGTCGCCTTGGCTCGTCTTGCTTCTCCCACACTCCTCCATACCAAGTCTCCTTTGTGAAAGTCCCTTGGTTTGACTCTGGAATTATATCTTCTAGCAAACCGTTCTCGGATGGCTTCGTTCCTGATGCGGGATAACTCTCGGGCTTCCTCGAGGAGATCAAGCTCGGTCCGGATATTTCCTGTGTTGTTCTCTTCTTGGACCATTTGCTTTCGCCAGGTCGATTCACCTATTTCGACAGGAAGCATGCCGTTCATTCCATATGTTAACCTATAGGGAGTTTCCCTGGTCGAGGTCTGGGATGTGCAATGATACCCCGAGAGGATCCTGGGCAACTCATCCGCCTATAAACCCTTAGCTCCCGATAGCCTCTTCTTGAGTTCAACTAGGATTATTTTATTTACAGCCTCAGCCTGACCATTGATATGTGGGTGCTCTACCGATGTAACTTTGTGGTTGACGCCCAAGTTTTTGAAGAATTCTTATATCTTTTGATCTGTTAATTGTAGTCCATTGTCTGTGACCACAATCAGAGATAACCCATGGTGACATATAATATTTTTACAACAAAATTTCTAGACTTGTTGTGCAGTGATGTTTGCCAAAGGTTCTGATTCTATCCATTTGGTGTAATAATCTATGGCTACCTCTAGGAACTTGACCTGTCCTTGGCCCACCAGGAAGGGGCCGAGGATATCCATTCCCCATGTCATGAATGGCCATGGTGAGGTCATCGTGTGGAGCTCGTTAGGGGGTAACCGCGGGATGCTACCATGTTTTTGACAATTTATGCAACGGCGTGTGAAGTCTACGACATCAGCTCTCATGGTGGGCCAGTAATATCCAGCTCGAAGTATTCGACTTGCCATGGTTTTAGCCCTGGTGTGCATTCCGCAAATTCCCTGATGTAGCTTTTTCATTACATAGCTGGCCTGCTCTTTGTCTAGGCATTTGAGTAAGGGCGTGGAGAAACCTCTTCGAAATAGTTCACCGTATTGTAATGTGTACCATGCTGCCTGTCATTGTAATCACTTTGCCACTCCAGGATCCGGAGGAAGTTCCCCCTTCTCCAGGTATTGAACGATCGAATCCATCCATGTGGCTTTTGTTGGAGAAATCGAACAGGTATCATGTTGGTCCTAGCTCGGTTGAGACAGGATCCTGGATGAGCGTCGTATGCTAACCATTCGTCTTAGTACTAGCTAGCTTGGATAAGGCATTGGCACGCTCATTGGCCTTCCTCGGATCGTGCTGGATTTCAAAGTTATCGAAATCTTTTATCATCTTCTTGCCTAGCATGTTGTATTTCTGGAGTAGAGGTTCTTTAGCTTGGTATTCCTCTTTGTCCTGTGACCAGATGGGAATCAGAGATACACTTGATGTCCTTTACCCTATCCCTTTTGCCAGTTGAATTCCGACCAGTAATGCTTCATATTCAGCTTGGTTGTTAGACGTCTGGAATTCGAATCTTACTGCCTACTCGAGGATGAGTCTGTTTGGTCCTTCTAGAATCACTCTCGCTCCATTTCCTTTTTGGTTCGAGGAGCCGTCATGATGGAGGACAATCTCCTAAAGCTCAACAAACTCTTCAACCTTACTTTTTAATAAATTGAGCTTATAATAAAATTCGCTATGTTTTTGACTGTCTAACCAGGTTTAGTATTCGGAGCATAACTTGGGTTAAACAACTCCAATTTAGCTGTTCTTAGTGTCTTTTTAAAGCTGACTTGAAGGGATACAAAATCTATGAAGACACAGAAGCCCAGTTCTAACTTCATCTAGGAGGAAATTGGGCTTGAAAGTAACGTTTGGATACTGTCAGGATGTTTCAGCGGGGTGCTGAACAGGTTCAGTAGTTCGAGCATAATGTGGGCTAAAAAACTCCAATTAATTTCTTCTTGGTGGAATTTGAAAGCTGAATTAAAGGGATACAAAAGCTATGAAGACACCAAAGCCCAGTTTGGACTGCATCTACAAGTAAATGAAGCTTGAAGTTAACGTTGGAATGCTACTAGGATTTTCCAGTGAGTTGTTTAATTGTTTAGGCCTATTAGTTTCTTTCAATTATGTATTTGTTTTAAGACTTGTATTTGGGCCTTGTAATTGTGAAGTGTGCTCAGCCTAGGGTGTCTCTCATCTCACCATTGATCACTCATTTCAACCTAGGGTGGAGAACATTTCATATTTCTAACCATAGGCCCATTGCATTTTCATTTAAGTTGGTCAACATTTCTATTGTACTCACTTTGGTCATTTATGAAAAGAGAATTTCTAAGACTAAAGTCTTAAGAAAAGGAGAGAGCTCTCCAAGGGTTTCTTCCAAGAACCTTGAATCTTATCATGGATCCATGATCCAAGTGGCGATTCTCCAACCAAGCTTATTGGGTGCTTCATCCATGGCGCTTACCACACTTCTTCCTTTTTCCATTTTTGATTTCTTTCTTCCCCTTTTGTGTTGACCATGAGCTATCATTGCTATATATTGAGTTATTCCGCTGTTTAAGAGTGATTGAACATTGGTGAATGAAGATTGGGGCACCCCTTTGCTTATTCATGAAGATCCCTTACAAGTTCCTCATGGGTTTGCATCACGTCAATGTTGAGCGTCCATACATTATTTCTTTCTGGCTTGAGGGGTAACTCGGTTAGGAAGTCAGCTAGAAATTAGGCCTTCATCGGTCCTCGGCTATGATCAGTAAGGCCGAATTCGGACAATTCTATTACCCAAGCCGTCATTCTTCCTACCAGATCAGGTTTTTGAAGCACCTGCCTAGGCGGGTGGTCCGTTCTGACGATGATCTCATAGCTTCTAAAGTAGTGACGTAACCTTCTTGCTAAGAATATCAGGGCTAGGATCAACTTCTCGATCACATGGTACCGCTCCTCGGCCGGCAAGAGGGTCCGGCTAACAAAATACACTGGGCGTTGTTGTTTGCCTTTTTCTGTTGTCAGGACGGAGGTTATTGTGGAATGTGCTACAAATAAGTATAGATCAAGCTTTGGGGAAGTAGGACATTGCAGCACGAAGATGATGGAGATCTATTTTTTATTTCCTCGAATGCTTCGCTACAGTCGTCGCCCCATTCGAATTGTTGATTATTTTCATAAAGAGGGGGCGGATCTGCTCGGCCAGCTTAGGGAGGAATCTTGACAAAGCCACTAGTCGACCATTAAATCGTTGTAACTCCTTGAGCGACTTCGGACGACGCATCTGGAGGATTGCCTCAGACTTGTCTAGATTAGCTTCTATTCCTCTTGCAGTCAGCATGAACCCAAAAACTTTCCTCCTTTAACACCGAAAACACATTTCTCCGGGTTAAGGCGTAGCCAGTGGAGCCTTACCTTTGAGAAAACATCTGATAATGCTAAAGTATGGTCGCCAACTTTTGCTGACTTGACAACCATATCATCAACGTATACCTCTAGTGCCTGACCTATTTCGTCTTTGAACATTTTATCCATCAAACTTTGGTAGGTGGCTCTGGCGTTTTTCAAACCAAAAGGCATCACTTGATAGTAATAATTTACCGCGTTGCTCATGAATGTCGTCTTGTCCTCATCAGGAGGATACATCCTAATTTGGTTGTATCCTGTGTAGGCGTCAAGGAAACTCAACATCTCACAACCAGAAGAATTGTCTACCAACCGATCTATGCTTGGTAACGGGTAAGTGTCCATCAGGCAAGCTTTGTTTAGGTCGGTGTAGTCAGTGCACATTCGCCACTTGACATTGGATTTTCTAACCATGACCACATTGGCTAGCCACGTAATGTATTTTATTTCTCGGATAAAGCGGGCTTCTTTTAACTTTTTGACTTCATGTTCGACCACTAAACTTCTTTCTTCTCCCAGCCTTCTTTTTTTCTGTGCAACAGGTTTTGCATGTGACATCACGGCCAGCTTGTGGCACAAAAATTTAGGATCTATACCCGACATATCATTGGCGCTCCAAGCGAACAAATCAATATTTTTTTTAAGTTTGTTTCCAACTTTGTCCTGACATCTCCCTCCAGGCGTTGTCCTATCTTTACTACCTGTCCCGGGTTTGGCCCAATCTGAATCGTACAAGTTTCTTCGAATGGATTTGGTTTATCTTTGGAGTTCGAGAATTGAGGGTCAAGCTCAACCTCTCCTTCCACGGACTTAAACTTGACTTTCTCAGGGTCGAGGTCATGTGCCGAAGTGTCGTTTGTATGATCTCGGGTCTTGAATATCTGCGCGTAACATTCACGAGCTGGACGACGGTCGGTATTTATTGTGACAACTTGATCTCCGGAGGGGAACTTCATTGCAAGATGTAAGGTTGAGACGATGACACCAAGTTGGTTCAATGTCCTTCTGCTTATTATTACATTGTACAATGTCTCTGCTTCAACTAAAAGAAATCGAATGGTCAAGGTACGACGTCCAGCTATCCCCCTGAAGGTGGTCGGTAGGTCGAGGTAACCTCTCGTATATACTCTTTCACTGGCGAAGCTGAGCAGGGGTTCATGATGGGGTTAAATGAGGTTCTGATCAATTCCTAGCCTGCTGAACGTGTGCCAATAGAGTATGTAGGTCGAGCTTCCCTAGTCAATCAACACTTTTTTCACTTCCCAGTCGGCGATAATGACGGATATCACCATAGGATCGTCGTGGTCCTGTTTGTGAGCACCGAAGCCTTCGTCCGTGAATGTGATGGGGTAAGCTCCTAGTCGAGGACTCAGGCATGACGTTATTAATGCTCTAGAGGTGTCTTTTCCTGGCATTGTTGGAGCATCCCCCTCCTCCAAATCCACCTGCCATAGTATTGATGACCCCTCGTACTCGGGGTGGTGTTTGTTTACCCTGCTCGCTGTCAGGGCCGCCTTGGCTTTTATTGTTTCCTTTTGAGATATTATGTGTGCCTTGTCGCCCCCTTTTCTTACCTTTCCAAGTATCGTGGGTGCGACCTCTGCCTCGTTCCTTGCCTCACGTCGAACAAAACGAATCAGGGTGCCAGCTCGGACCAACTCCTCAATGAAGTCTTTCACCTTCCAACATTCCTCGGTTGTGTGCCTGTAATTTTGGTGAAAACTACATGAGCGCCTGGAGTCCGCATTGCGAGGGTTAGGACATGGCAGGGAGACGAAACAGGTCTGTGTTGAATGCTTCCCTTAGAACGGCTTCTCTGGGGGCATTTAGTGGGGTGTACATTGTGAATTTTCCCTTTTGTTTCTCTTTCGACTCGAGCTCCCATGCCCCCCTATGTTGGGTATTCGGTCTGCTATCATGATGAGTTCGTTCCTTAGTTTTCTTTCGGGCAACCACATTTTCTTCTATGCTCATTGATCGAGTTCGTACTCGGTCAATGTTATACAACTAAAATGCAGTCTAGGAAGTGACTCCTAGGTCGTCTCTCAGAGGACCATTAATTGATTTCCATCAAATACAGAACACAAAAAAAGGGGGGGTTGTTTGATTATCAAAACAGAATGATTAATCACAAATTCCAATAGTAAAATGAAAATAGATTAATCTCTTGAATTGATTGCACTCACTTATCCTAGATCACAAAAAATTATGCCTAATTTATTGGACTCTTAATCAAACCCGAATTAATTAACTAAATGAAAATTAATTCTAGGTTCTCTTTATACGAATTAAGCATTCTCATACACCATCATTTCAATTACAACAATTAGTGTCTAATTCCATTAAGTATGAATCAAAGAAACGAATTGCATATAAATCTAATTAGATGATGAAGAGTCAAGAACAGATTAAGCATTACCAATGCATAACAGGATCTCAAAGCTACTGCAATCTACATCAAGAGATTAACCCTTAAAACCTAGCCTTCCATTTAAATTCAAAATTGAACAGAAAATTAATTAAACCTAATTGAATCAACCCTAAACGAATTAAACCAATCACCAAATCAACTCTAAAAGAATTGAATCAACACCAAAAATTACCAAACAGAATCAAACATAGTAGATGAAACAACAAAATGAAAGTGTAGAAGAAGAGGAAAGGAATTCAAACCGAATTGAGCTTCAACAATGAAATGGCAAATGAAAATTAAATTGAATTAAATCTCCCAATTCTGGAATGTGCACTATTGAATCATAAGAAAATGAAGAAGAAGAGAAAAGAGAAAAAGAAAGGGGAACCTAAGGAACCCCCCAAAACCTAACGTGAAATTCAATTGTGAAGTGTGTTGGTTCTCTCCCTTTCTGTTCACCCAATTCTAAATGTATATGGCTGCCTCCTCATGTGCAAGGCACATGCCATTTAAGTGTAAAAGGTCCCAAGATCAAATCCTACCTACAACATTTACATAAAATGACAATTACATAATTTAAATGGGTCCAAACTCGTTGGAATTTCTGTCACTGGTTCGTGGTGAAACTTCAAGGCCAAAATTACCCAAGATGTAGTCCGAATTGGCTCTTCATGTCTCATGACATTTGTAGCTCTGTCAATCCTCTTTGATTTGCAAAAAACCTGAACTCAAAATGATATCTGTGGAGTAAATTATGTCTGTTTAAGTAAAACTACTCAAATCTGGAAAAATATAGCAAATTGAAACAAATTAAGCACTTAAAGCCCAAATGAGCCCAAACTCATAAATGCATTAAATCATGGTAATTGACCATTAATCGTGCTTTATTAGGATATAAAATGTACAGAGAAAGTGATCAAAATAATAACTCATCACTCATAAACCTAGCCGCCCGAGCTCGCAATTTGTCCATATTTTGAGGTGGTTCGGCGTAGAGCGAATTGGAGAAGGGTCTGGGCTGGACCCCTACTTTGAGTGAGTGCATGGCTACTGCCAGATGAAGATCAGGAATATTCATGGTAGCTTTAGAGAAACGAGTCATGTAATCTCGTAGGGATTCTCCTTCATTCTGAATTACATGTTGGAGTGATGAAGAGTCCGTCAATACGGGTTTACAATCCGCAAATCGAGCTACAAACTTGGTACACAACGCTTCAAACGATTCAATGGACATAGGCAGGAGTGAGTAATACCACTCCAAGGCCATACCCTTGAGAGTTGTGGGCAATAACCTGCAATGGATACGCATGTCGTCGGAAACCATTCCAGCTTGCGTCAAGTATGCATTTACATGGGACGTTGGATCCGATGTGTCGTCATATCTTTCTAGGCTCGACCACTTCCAATTTTCTGGCAGTTTACACTGCATAGGGTAAACGGGTGGAAAGTGGTTAGTCGCTGCAGTTCTGGATTCTTGGGAACTTTCACATTCTAGAATGATACTTCCTGTGGGATGCGAAAGTTACTTGCATGAGAGTGTCCGGACACCGAGGGTACTACTCGTCGAGGTACCACCGAGGGCTCCTTCCTTTGGCACGAATGGAGGGAATCGTCCTCGATTGTCCGAGGAACTCCTTCCTCTGTTTGGTGGGAGGCGATCCGAAGAGCTTCAAGCTCCTGCCTATGTTGTTATTTCATTTCATCTAATTCTTTCTAGTGGTGTTCATGCATTTTGTGCATGTCATCATTTATCTATTGTCGTATTCCCGCCATAGTGGCCCCAATATGCAGCTTCAAGGTGTTCAAGATGGCCGAATCCATGCAATTCAAGAGGAAGCAACCTGCTACATGGCTTCTAGTGTGTACCATGAACCTTGGGGTCCCAGGAAGAGTTTTACCAAGGCCCCACGGTGGGCGCCAAAATGTTTTTATCCAAACTTGGGAATCGAAGTCAATCACATAGCCGACTCTGGGAGGAGAGGTCGTCGATCTTGTTGAGGGTGATGTCGAGACCGAGTACCTGCAAAAGGCACTCCGATGCTTGAGTCAGTATGTTTCTTAGTTAAAAATCATTGTGTTTTCTTTTTCTAAGATGCTTAGTGCTTTAAGGAAAGAGAATGTCGAGAGAGAGAGTTCTTTTTCTGGGTTTGTTAAGTCAAGATGATTTAGCATCTCAGTTTTGATAATTACAGAACAGTCAGTTGTGTTTACAGACGGAAGCATCAGACTGAAGGCTCAGACGAAACAAGTATCAGACGGAAGAACTCAACATGAAGCATCAGACGGAAGAGAGTCAGACGAAACTAAGTCGTCAGACGGAACCAAGCCATCAGACGATAGTGGCACAGACGATAGAAAAACTACTCAAGTTGAAGACCTTCGTCTGTCCAAGAGAAGCTTAAGATGAAAGGATAAGACGAAACAACATCATTGAAAGATTCATTTCGTCTATCCAAAATTGAAGTTCAGTTGAAGTCTCGCGCCAAGATTTAAAATCTAAATGAGTCATCATGAGAAGAATCCAAGATCTGTATGGGGATCTGCGCTTTCACATCTAAAGTCAAAAAGGTCTCTATCTTTTCGTCACATCTCTGTACAAGTCAGTAAAAGGAACTGCACACGCAATTCAGTCCGAGATATCCGCTGCAACTCTCATCTATCAATCAAGGACAACTGACAACCTTTTTGGAAAGTTCTCAAGAAGATCTCCAACGACTCTCAACGGCATTCAAATGAGTCTAACGGCTATTTGAAGAAGATGCCTATAAAAGGACTTCACCACGACCAGAACAAGTTGGCGAATACGCTTATCCTTCATCTACTCTGATTATTCGCCCAAATCTGATAAGCTACATCTTGTATTGAAAAACACCTCTCTGTGTAGAGGAAATCTCTGTTGATTCACAATATTTGTAAAAGTCCACTTGTGTGGCATTATAGCCTGTGGAGGCTGGGTTCAAAGAATACCTGTATAGCCTGTGGAGGCTGGGTTCAAAGAATACCTGTTTAGCCTGAGAAGGCTGCGTTCCAAAGAATACCTTGTAATAGCCAGAAGTAGCTGGGTTCAAAGAATACTTGTAACCTGTTCACGGTTGGTAGTGAAAACTCAGTGGTTGCTGGGTAACTGGACGTAGTCTTGGATAGACGAACCAGTATAAAAATATATGTGTTTATTGTTTCGTCTGATCAACTAACTGAGGATAATAAGTTTAACGTCTGTCATTTAAAATCAACAGTTCAAGATAAATCTTGTTTCGTCTGACCAGATTTGAACCCACAGACGAAAGGAAGTAATTTTTTTTTAAACACAATTCAACCCCCCTTCTTGTGTGTTTTATCTTTTACAGGGTTTCTCCCCATTTTTCCAAAAATCCCCTCTCCTCTACTGAGATACCTATTTATATCATCTACGGTTGGACTAGTCATCATTGTCTCCCTAACCTTGGGTGACAACGGAGCAATGATGACAGGGGAAGGAACCGTATAAAGAGGTATGCCCTTTGTAATACGCGTGGATGCCCATGCAAATGTCCCTTCCTGATAAACCTCTTCAGGAGGTTGGGTGTAACACCCCCTTTTATTTACTTATTTATCTTATTTTTTAATTAGTAATTTAAGGTGGTTAATGATATAGTAAATAAAAGAGAGATTTAGGAAACAACACTTTCATTACATAAGATTTAAAGTTCATTACAAATAGATTTCATAACTTTGTCCTTTTATTATTTTACATAACTACCTTTCTACTACCTTAGAATATCTACCCAACACTTCTACACGCAAAACATAGCAAGCACCTTCACACAAGATAGTAGCAACAACCAGTGACAACTTCTTAACCCTGCAAATCTGCTCCCCCGAACGTTGTTCGAGATCATCACAGGTGTTAAAAACACAAAGTGCAAGGGTGAGCTTTCCTTAACCATAATTAAAAAAATTGATTGTAGTTCAAGGAAAACCTTTTCTTTTATAAATTTAGAAATTTTATCGAAATTATCATTTTTAGAATAATACTTCCATACATATCCATGATCATCAAAATATCAATCACATAGTAAGGCAATCAACAACCAAATCAAACAAACCATCAATCACAATCAATGATTCAGGCATGAATTCCATTTAATCAAACACACCATTACTAATGTATGCTCCTAAGCCTACATGATGCATGCACCTTCACCATGCATTTTCACTCTTCACTCGAAATGCAATGTGGCGCCCTCCACTGAAAATAGCCTGGGGCATCTGATTCTCACTCTCAATCAGACCCACCAGAGGTAGACACTCCGTAATTTGTCGAGTTCCCTCAGTGTCCGGCAGGACCTCCCCCGCAACATGTGATCATCATGAGCAGGGCAATTTCCCCACCAAGAGAACCCCCCAGTCCACGGCACTCCACTCACTCAGACGGGAATCCGTGACTTACGGACTTGGTCTACTACTATCCAGTCATCAATGCAACATGTTCTAGGACCTTGAATTGTATAATGACCTTCATCATATTTTAAATATTGACCTTTCCACCAAGTCATCTTCATCTCACCTCATTCTAAGTATTGCCCATTCACCAAGCAATCTTAGAATGTTGCCTCTCCACTAGGCATTTCCAATCGGTCATTAAACAATTCAAGTCCATCCTCATTTTAATGCAATTATGCATTTCACTACTTACTCACATCCAATTCACCAAGTAATTTCATATCAATCATAAAACCGGTCATCAAACAACAATATTACTATCATCAATATGTGTTTATGACATATACTTTTTAGTATGTTAATATTCAAAGAAGTTTGATCAGAGAAGAAAAATAACCTTAAATCAATTATTCAAAAGATAAAGAAAATACCAACTTAAAGAATTAAAAAGAGTGTAAGAAGGATGAAGAAAAGAAACGCCAAGAATTCAAAGAAAGATAATGGAAGAACCAAAGAAAGAGAGTGGAAGGAAACAAAGAATAGAAAAGGAGGATAAGGAAAGATCCCCTTACTGCAAGAAACTAAAGAAAGATAATGAAAGTACCAACAAAACAAAGGATAGAAAAGAAGGATAAGGAAAGGTCCCCTTACTGCAAGAAACTAAAGAAAGATAATGAAAGTACCAACAAAACAAAGGATAGAAAAGAAGGATAAGGAAATGCTCCTTACTTGCAAGAAACTAAAGAAAGATAATGAAAGTATCAACAAAACAAAGGATAGAAAAGAAGGATAAGGAAAGGTCTCCTTACTGGTTTCTCCTAACTTCCTATATTCTTCCTCTACTTACGTGCTCCTTCCTTGGTTGGAGAGATTTCTTCCTAAGGTGGAGAAAGTATAGAAAGGTTTTTTGTAGAGAAGATAGTTTGAGAGAATGTAGGAGTATTCTTTGGGTTGTATCTTCATTTGAAACCTCTAAGCCCTATTTATAACCTTCCTAAGGCGGTCTACGATAATTTCGAGCGGCTACGATAATTTCGGCGGCATTCGACAGAATGTCGGTCATTCTCTTCAGATCTTGTCGCGGCTACTGATATGGCGGTTTGCTACAGTAATGGCGGTAGCTACAGTAATGTCGGCAACTACAGTGATGTGCTACAGTAATTTCAAAAATTCATAATTTTTAAATTATTTTTTAAATTTCTTGAATGTTACAAAAAACCTCTCTTAAACTATATTTAAATTTTTGGGATGTTACATTGGGTGGGCGGCTCAAGAATGATAACGAGTCACATCACACTCAGAGATTACTTGTTTGTATTCTTAGCAAGTGACCTCGACTCGAGATCCCGACTGGACTGTCCGATTAGTTGTTTTTGTCACTTTTCCGTACACCTTTTAATTAATTTTATTTTCCAAAAATTGTATATTTCATGTGTAATTAATAAGAATAAAAATAATAATATAAAAAGTTATAAAATTAAACTTAAAATATGTAATTTTTAATAAGTATAATACATGCTTTTTATATTAAAATTGAAACTGAAGAAAAGTAGAAAAGAAAAAATACGAAAGAATTTTACTAACCGATGGCTAAAAGTATGTATTAAAGAATCAAGAAAAAGATATTTATCACGTAAACTATGAATAAGTATGGAAAACAAACTAACAATAATAACCATTAATGTTTTATTTTGACAAACGTTAAGAAGCTTGTGCCTTACAAACTGAAAATAATAATAATAATAATTTTTCTCATTAAAATACACTTATCCATAATTTGATAAAATTTAAATTACACAACTTAAACAATACAGTAACAAGGTTACTTCATTAATAATTAAAATTAATAGACCAGTACAGCACAAATATATATATATATATATATATATATATATATATATATATATATATATATATTTCTCTTTATATTTTATACTTATATTTTGGTGTGTTGGCAGCATGTTATAACCGATTATCTCGTGCTCTACCAGATATTTTTCCGGCAATAAAAATATATTTGATAGCAAGCCACGCGTGTTAGCAACACTTTCTGCATTTTTCCATCATCGTGTTTCCATATTTAAAGTTTGAATCATGTGCAGTCATTATCACTGAAGACACAAAACAAGTTCTAAAAGAATAGCTATGCAAATTGAGTACTTCACCTTCTCCCATTCTCATCCTCGTCTTGCTTAAACTCACGCGAACCAAAGGAATCATCACTCATAACTCACAATCTCACTTCGTATTCTCTCTCATTTTCCTAAACGCCTTCATCTCTATGGCCGATCCAATTCAAATTCCTCCAACCATCGCCTGCCACGTGGTCGCTGTGCCGTACCCAGGACGAGGCCACGTCAACTCCCTGATGAACCTCTGCAAGTTGCTCCTCTTCAAAAATCCCAACATCCTCGTAACATTCATACTCACCGAAGAATGGCTCGGCCTCATCGGCTCCGAACCCAAACCACGCAACATTCGATTCGCCACTATTCCCAACGTTATTCCCTCCGAACACAATCGAGCCAACGACTTCGTCACCTTCCTTGAAGCCGTTTTAAACAATATGGAAGCTCCTTTTCAAGAGTTACTCGACCGGCTTGAGCCGCCGCCAACTGTTATCATACACGACACTTTCCTCTTCTGGGTGGTTCGCGTTGCAAATCAGAGAAACATTCCTGTGGCGTCGTTTTGGCCAATGTCCGCGTCGTTTTTCGCTGTGCTCAAACATTATCATCTACTCGAGCAAAATGGCCACTACCCTGTAAACGTATCAGGTCAGTTAGTTAATAATTAATTAACGTTGCTTGATAGATTCACCTAACGATCTCAATAATAATCTAATCAACAATTTTTATATTTACATTGGAATATGAATTAATTAACTGTGATGTTTGAAACCTTGTGTGGATGTTTAAATGTTTGACACAGAAGATGGTGAGAAACGTGTGGATTATATTCCGGGGAATTCGCCAATTCGTCTGGCAGATTTTCCGCTAAATGATGAAAGTTCACGCAGTCGAAAATTGTTAGGACATGCCTTGAAGTGTGTACCGTGGGTGCAGAAAGCACAGTATTTGTTATTTCCTTCCATTTATGAGCTTGAGCCTAAATCTATTGATGCTTTGAAAGCAGAGTACTCTGTACCCATTTACACTGTTGGCCCTGCCATACCTTATTTTGGGAATGGTCACATTGATGCTTCTAAACATGCTGATAGTGGCTACTTTCAATGGCTTGACGACCAACCTCATGGGTCTGTGTTGTACATTTCTCAAGGAAGCTTTCTTTCAGTTTCTAATGCACAAGTTGATGAAATTGCTCATGGTGTGCGTGAAAGTGGTGTTGGATTCTTGTGGGTGCAGCGTGGAGAAAATGGTAGGTTGAAAGAAATGTGTGGGGATAAGGGATTGGTTTTGGAATGGTGTGACCAATTAAGGGTGTTACTGCATCCTGCTATTGGAGGGTTTTGGTCTCATTGTGGGTGGAATTCTACTAAAGAAGGTGTTTTTAGTGGTGTTCCTTTTCTGGCTTTTCCAATATTTATGGACCAACCCTTTGATAGTAAGCTGATAGTGGAGGATTGGAAGGTTGGGTGGAGGGTGAAGACAGAGACTAAAAAGGAAACTTTGATAACAAAAGATGAAATTGCTAGTCTTATTAAAAAGTTTATGGATTTGGGTGATGATGAAGCTAGAGATATGAGGAAAAGAAGCAAAGAGCTGAAGCAGATATGTCAGCATGCAATTGCTAGTGGCGGGTCATCAGAAACTAGTATAAATGCTTTTCTTTCGCATATATTAAAGGGTGTCAAACCACAGTAAGTTTAAGTTTTATTAGTACTCAGTCTTAGGCGTTCCATTCGAAAAAGTTTACCTTTGAATAGATTCTGGGTAGGTACTTAGTACCTGTTACATTTTGCATCATTTCTTTTGAAGAAAACCCAATATTATAGGGTTCCAACCAGAGTTCTTGATCCACTATCAAATATCTTGATTATAAAGCTTCCTATTCATATTTACCAATGTTTGGTATGCATTTGAGCAACAATTGTTACTCCAGAAAATGACCAACTTATTGAACGGTGAATGATTTTCTAATTTACTAGTTTGTCGACTCTCGTTAACGTGAGTTAAGGCTTACAAAATTTTGTTGGGTGCGAAAGTTTTATAGGCTGTAAAATATAATAATAAATAATTAAACAGTTAGGATGGTTGGACATATATCGGCTGAGAAATAAAGACGTGACTATGTCTGTTTAAAAGAAAAAATGTAATGTGTTTTTCAATAGGCATGACATATTTTTTTCATCATACAATATTAAGTGTCGGGTTTTAAAAGCTTTTGACTTGACCTAAATAATGAATCAGTGTTAAAATTGACTCCATAATAGTTGAATTAGTAACCACATTATGCTCTTTCACTCTCGTTTGCAGTTCCGGATCATGTAATAGTGTTTATAACATTATAGAAAAACTGTATTTTTCATTAAAAAAAATAAATTGAAATACGGTTTGCGAAAACACTGCCTACATGCGCAAGATAAAAAATAAAGGGAAAAAACGAAAATTGTCAAAACGGATTTGAAATTGAAAATTAAAAATGGCAAAAACAAAATTTCACTCCCGCGTGTCTTTCTTCTTGGTCAAAGATGTCATACAAAGTTGGGTTTCCTCTTCATCATCATACTATGATAGGTGTTGAGTTTCTTGAGCATTTTGATAGTTGTTACAGTGATATGGTTTGCGTATCTATTCTTTTTCGTTATACTATTCTTGTTCTAGATATAGTGATAGTTGTTCTTCTTCTTTTGTGGCATACTAAAGTACATTTTTGTTTTAGTTTTGCTATTAAGTTTGGTTAGGTGGATTTTAGTTTTGTTTTGTTTTGGTTGAAGATTTTGGTTTTTGCCATGTTATCCCCCGGTGAGGTTTAAGGATAAAGTAAATAAAATTTGAATTGTAAGTTATTGATAAAAATTTATTTATTTCAATAAATCTTATTAGTATTTTTTTCTTTTTGCTATGTGTATAATCTGAAAGATGTAATTGGTATTATGTTGTTGTTTTCCATTGGTGTTGTATATTTTTCTGAAAAATGTTATATATTTATATATAAGAAGTTGTATATTTTTGTGAATAGTGTTGTATAGTTTTAGATCTGTAATTGTTAACTCTTATTTGAAAGTTTTGAAGGTGGTGGAAGATGGGATGGTGTATAGTTCAAACAATAATGTAAATGTATGAGTTGATTCAAGTTCTACAAAGTATATAGTTGTTAGGAGTTTGCAATTGTTATTTTTGTTTGTACTTATTGAAACACTAACAAACACTATCAACATTTCTATGTAAAGAATTAGGTTTTTTTTTTAGCTGAACTGGTAGTAATGTGCAAATGTGTTATTTAGTAGTAGAAGCACAAGTAGCCAAAAATTCGTAACATTTGCAAGAGTAGAAGTAGCTAAAAATCTTCTACTTAACCGATGTACAAGGGAAGAGAAACAAAAGGCAAATTAAAGTGGTATCAACACATGTTTGTGTTGATTTTTATTAGTGGGGCATTTGTTAGAAAGGTGTGTGAATGTTAAATCTTGTGTTGAAATTTGAGTTTGTTTGGTAGTAGTGTTGTTGGAATCTTTGTTTTCGGTTTGATGAAAGGGAAAAGTGTTTCTTTCATGTGAATCTGTTCATCACTTTTCTCTGGTGTTTCACTTTGGTGAGTTGAATCCATAGTTTTGGAACAATAGAGATAACAATGTGTCTTGTAATGAAAGTGTATCACTGCATTTAATATTTTTTTCATCATTTCATATTTTCTCATAGGACTTGTGTGTACAACTCTATACTCGTCAGGATCTCTTAGATTCACCATGCAAACTTTGATTCTTAAGAGGGTGGCACAACCTAGACCACCCTTTCTAGCGATTGCTCCACCTACAGAGAATGTGAATATCTTCTCATACTCATCTATTTTTAGTGATGACGATGACATACTCCACAGGCCACCATCAATGATTCTAGACCTCGATTCACCTAAGTGTGTACCTAGATCTTCAGAGTTTGTACTTGGATCTCTTGCTCAGGACCAGGAAGTACTTAAGCTGATATGGCTAAACTTATCTAGTGACGAGGAAGACTCAGAGGAGAAGGAACACCATGTGATAGTGTTATCAGATTCTCCATTAGAGAGTTACAGGGATAGCTTTTGAGAGTTCTTTTAAGAATGTGAGGTCATTTTTGTAGTGTATGCTCTAAAATAGGCTAAATAGATATTGATAATTTTGAATAGCCTAGGTCTTAATTGTTGTTATAAACTTTTGATATATAAGTGTTGTTAGATGAAGGTATAGGTAACCTTGCCAATATATATATTTCTTTTATTTACAAGTCATTGTACATGTTTATGTGTCCACACAATATCTTAGTATGTGTGTATGTTTCTATTTCCAATTATTATTGTTTCTTGTTTTTTTAAAAACAAATACTATAATTCCAATAATAAATTAAAAACATTTTCAAAATAATGATGTAAAATCTAATTAGAATTTAAGGCGTTATAAGATATTTCACATGACATCTGCATTCACCAAAAACGTATTGATTCTGACAACCTTCATACGTACAAACTCTACACTCTAAACCCCACATCATGTTTATATAGAGAGAACATATAATAAATCTAAATCTATGTGTATAGATTTTTAAATAGAAAATTAAAACTTAAAAATGAAAATAGTTTTAAATTTTGAATTTCAATCTCCATAAGAAGTTAGATAGATGATTTCCTATTCCAAAAGGAAAAGTTTTTTCATAACATATAGCAGACCTTACCACTCACCATTTTTGATACGTTTGTGGTAAACTCCTTACAAACCTGTGTAACAATTATGCATAAAATGAGAAAGATAAAAATATTAATAAAAGACTTAATATGACATTTTTAACCATCAAATAACATGAATAGAGCCGTTTTGAAATTAATTACAATTGAAAATTTGTTTACAGAGAGGAGTCATTGAGTCATACAACAACTTCACTACCACAACTCATATAAAATAGGCATCACTCATAATATCAATTCTCAACCAAACTCATGTAAAATTTAATTGATTTTTAAATTTGACATCATTTTACATTGATTTGAACCCAATGCACTTATATCACTTTCTATAACCGCAACAAACCAAAATCATCTTAAATGCCAATTATTTTTGGCGATTTCATGTAACTTGAAAGCAGAGTCGTTGTACAACTCAATAATTCTGTGTAAACAAACCACAATTGTAACTAGTTTTAAAACATTAAAAAATTTCTATTAAAATTTTTATCCAATAAAATTAGCACTTTTATTTATTTGACTCACAAATTTTAAAAACTCCACTTTTTCGCTCAGAATAATTTTATTGTGATAAAGTTGATTCATTAGTTTTTATGCTTTTAACACGGCATGAAGTAGTTACTTTTTATGCCATAAATATTTTATGGATTGTCAAGAGGATGACACATGGTAAAACTTGTCATCTGTTTCCATTATTGATTTTGTCAATTATAGTGAACACTTTTATTTAATTGCCAGTAAACTACGTGATCACTTTGACAACTTCAATTTCTATGATTAATTCCTTACCTCTCTTTTATCAAATAACAAATCTGCTAGATCTTTCTTAAAATCTAATCATTATTATCTTTCAGCTAGTATAAAATTATATTACCATGAATATTATTCTTAATAATATTACTATTACCAAATATTATTCCCAAGTGTTGAAGAGAATGTATTAGAAAATCTATTATCTATATTTAATTCCCACGCTACAAAGCACGTGCTTTGATTATTTTTATATGTGAATATCGAAGAGTCTGTAAGACTCGGAGTAGTCTTTCGAAGTTATCATCCTATGTATCTAGATTCTAGTTTCAAGGAATCGTGCTTTGACTGTTTTCTATTCTTTCTCTCGGTTCATGCCCTTGTTTTATTGCAGTAGAAACAAAATTATAAGTCTTATATACACTAGTTTAAATATATTTTAATTAATTCTTTTTTCTATTTCACTCCTTTTTCAACAATTAAACTTGTCTTTAAGTATAATGTATTTTAAGTATTTTTAACATTATATTTAAGTTAAAATTAAAGGTTAATATTAACAATTAAGATAAAACTTTAGTTTAAATTAAAAATAAAGACAATAATTAAGTTCTATCTTGAAATGAAAATAGCTAGTATCCATTATTTTGGTGTCTAAAAATAAAAAAGTTAAAGTCAATAGCAATTAACTAGTTTATGAGAAAAAAGAAATTATTATTTTCTATTTTGAAAGATGAGAATATTTTTTAATTAAAAAAAATTAAATTAATTGACTTTTTTTCTTTACTTTTAACACGAAAAGTATTTGTTCTTGCTGGATTTTAAGGTGGTCCGAACTCAGTTCGGTGGTATGAGGAGTTGGAATTCTCTTTGATTTGTATGAGTAATTTAAGTTTTATTTTGTATGTATATTTTGAATCCTCTATCAGTATTTATAGGGATTGTAATTAAGGTTTTATATTCGTGGATTTTATGGGAAAGATTGCTTCAGGCCTAAGAATCTCGATATATCAAAGAAAAGATATTGTTCAGATTTGTCCAGATATATTTTGTTTCTGTCCAGCTCGGCCCGGTCAGTGAGGTGAACCCGACATCAGAGTAATAAGTATTTACATCTTTTAGGTTTTGTTTGATTTCAGAAAAAGAAACAAATTGAAGGAGTAGAAGGAAAGACATGAGAAAAATTAGTAACATTTGATTATTTATTTTGCCACCTCATAAGAAAAAAAAATATGTATTGATTTTTACATGAGTTATTCGTGGATGCAAATTAAAGTTGTACATCATTAAATCGTGTAATTCAAGTTAACATTTGCTTATTTATTTTGCCACCTCATGCAACTTTAGATATATGTGATTTTAGACTCGGAACTGTATGTTAGGTGAAAAAGAAATTCATTGAATCAGCCTCTCTGAGGAGATATGGTAGTGCTTATGTTTTCTGATCATTTGAACATTTATCGAAATTGTTTCGGGATAAATAAAAGGAGACAATGAATTTTTATCTCTTTAATTTATGTACATAAAATTTATCTCTATGCATGCTTTTATGCAGTGAATAAAAAGAAAACAACTTAAAAGCCTTAAAATAAAACTTAGAGGAATGAAAAGGTTTTCATTTTTAATCAGCAAAGTAGATATATTAAAACACATTGTTACAGCAAAATTGATGGATGTAAGAAACAGAAGGTGCAAGTGTGAAACATAAGATATTATTCATGCTTAATTAACATAAGATGGCTAAATTTATAGCAAACTCCACTCGTGAGCATTGATAAGTCATTACACACTGCAAACTGCAGTTTCAAATTACTGAAAGTAAAAGTACCAATTATCATAGAGCACAGTTATAAGACATTTTACAACAGTGTTAAATGCATCCAACCCTTTATCAATACATGTTGTATTATTGAGGCCAAGTTGCTCAATGAGTCAGTGGCTTTGAAATGTCTCTAATAAATGCATCAAGGTTCCCATATGAGGATCCACCAATGTCAATAGCTTTGTGACACAAAAACTTGATTTCTCTTGCCCTGTTTCTGATCTCCTTACCCTTTTGGCTTTCAACATCCATAAACTTCTTAACTAGCTCTTCTATCTTTTCTTTGGACAAAATCTCTTCACTGGCAGACTTTGATGGCCATACCTTAAAACCATTTCTCCACTCATCAACAATTTGGCTGCTATTTGGAATTTGATCTAAGAAAAGAGGGAGTGTCAACATTGGCACCCCAGCATAGAGAGCTTCAAGACACGAATTCCATCCACAATGGCTCCAAAATCCACCCACAGAAGAATGAGATAACACCTTCAATTGATCACACCATGGCACCACTATACTCTTATCTCCACATTTGTCTTTCAACCAAGAAGCATCCGCTCGTGCCACCCAAAGAAATCGAACATCGCTATTGTTGAGTGCTTCAACAATTTGATCCATTTGGGCACGTGACACTGAAAGGAAACTACCCAAAGAAATGTACAATACTGATTGAGGTGGTTGAGAATCTAGCCATTTTATATAGTCATGGCTGTGATCATTGTTCACAGAAGAATGATTTTCTACTAGTTCTAAATATGGTATAGCAGCAGGGCCAATAGGATAGACTGGAAAGGGATATATAGCTCTTAAGGATTCAATTGTTTCTGCTTCTAAATCTTGTACTGTGGTGAGTAAAAGATAATTTGATTTGGGAACCTTTGAAATGCATTCCAATGCAAGCTGCAAGACTCGTTCATCATTTTCATGAAGCACAGTTCTAAGGTCTGCCAAATGAGATGAAGAAATTCCTGGAATGCTCTCTGTTTCTCCATCTGCAACATATATAAAGCCACACTTTTCATATAGTAAATTATCTGGTGTAACTTAATTTTTGGTGTTTACTTCAAGAAAATTATCTGAGGCAATACTCGCTATTTATAGTAAAAAACTAATATTGTAAATTAATTTTTTCCCCTGATATACCACTGGCAATAAAAATAAATAGGGGTTATATATATTTTAAATAACTAAATTCCTCTATTTATTTCTTGTCAAATCCTAAGCATAGTCATTAAATTCAACAAAAAAAGAAGAAACAAAATAATTTTTTCAAATGATAGAATCTAATTTTACCCCATAAATGAATAAATGTATGTAATGATCGGAATGAAAAATAGTAAAATAATAAAAATATTTATTAATATTTTAGTCTTAAATTTAATAATTAAATTATATTTTGATCTTGAATTTAATTAATTATTACTATTTTGTCTCTTAATTACTAATTTAAGGACCAAAATAGAGGTTTAATAGTATTATTTTTTATTTTTTACAAATTAAATGGTCTAATTTACGCACTACCAGGACAAAAACGACGATTTAATTCATTGAGAAAGGAAAGAAGCAATTTTTTACCGAGCGTATCTTTGTGAACGGTCAAATCCCTGTGTTGTGCAAAGACATCAAGGTGATGAAGCATGGAGTAAAACGACGCCGACATGGTCCAAAACGCTGCCACCGGAATATTCTTTCGGTTAGCGAGGGCGATGGGCCAACGCAGCTCAACGCAGCCGATAATCACAGTCGGCGGTGGCTCGAGCACATCGAGGAGCCGCTCGAACGGCGCTTCCATGTTGGTCATTGTTGCTTCGTAAAACGCGGGAAAGTTCGCGGCTTTCTCGCGCTCGGAAGGGACCACGTTGGGGATGGCGGCGAGCCGAATGGCGTCCGGCTTGGGATCGGAGCCGATGAAGCCGAGCCAATCTTGGGTGACCACGAAGGTTATGAGAATGTTGGTGGGTCTTTTGGAAACCAGGATTTTGCATAGGTTCATCATGGGGTTGATGTGGCCTCTTCCCGGAAACGGTATCGCCACCACGTGGCATACGCTGCCGCTGTCGCCGGAGTTATCCATGGCCGGAAAATTGGGTTAGTGGGAGTGAGAAAAGAGTAGGTGGGAATTTTGACTTTCTTGTCATTCGATATACTTTCGGCATTCTAGATTCGTGCAGTTTGAGATATTAAAATATTGTTTTGTTTTGAATGCAGGACAAAGTGAAGAATTAAAAAATGCAGCACTGGGTCAGATTAAGATTATCACTTTCTTTTCCGCCGGGGCTTGGCCGAGCTCCTGTGTGAGAATGGCGAGGTCTTCTTTTTCCTACTAAGTCAAGTCCGATCAGGTAAGACACATCTAAAAAGTGGTGAGAGGTACCTGCAAAAGGTACTCCGATGCTAAAGTCAGTGTTTTGTGTGTTGAGTGGAAATAAACTGAGAGCATAAAGGAGTGAAAAGAAAAGAGTAGTTTTTGCAGCCAGAAAAACTTAGCCTTTTGACTTTTGGGAGGTCTTTTATACCCCATTTCCGGCGGTTAGTAGGTGAGGGGAAGGTCCCGTAATACCGGTTATGCTTGGCTCGAGGTACACGTGTCGGTCCAGGGGTAATTTTACTAGTTCCAACGTTCATCATTACATGAAGGAAAAATGTCACATCACCCCATCGCGTTACCAGTCACAATCAATTCTTGATAAGACTATATCCCAGACTCGGTTCCTTCCTTCAAGCTCAGCCGAGCTCGGCCCATAGATTTCTGCCGAGTTCGGACCATCTCAGTAGGTACATAAGCCCCCAAAATCCGAGGACGAGATATGTATTTTAGCTCGGAAGAGGGTTTTTCTACTAAAAGCTTCCTCAACACGCTAGGGTTTTTACCTGACTCGTCTTTGTCATCATTGAGCGGTTCCTCGCCTTTGGTGTTGTGGTTAACGAGGCGTTTTTGAATTTGTCTTTATTATTGGCGGGAGTGGTTTCTGTATTGGTATGCAACGGCTGGCATTCCTTAGGGAACGGTTGGTATTCTTGTATTTTGCCTTTAAGTTCCCATTTTGTAACTCCTTCGAGACTTTTCCTTTCTCTTACTTGAAAACCTCTCTCTGTTTTGCTCACTGGCGCATTCCCTCTCCATTTTCCTTTGTTCCTTTTGCTTTTGCTCACCGGCCGCCGTTCATCTTGTTCTTGGCTCAGTTTGTGGTGGTTTGAACCGATCCCTTTGCTTCAGCCTCCATTTTTCGCCAGAGAAAGCCTCATTTCTAGGTACGCCACCATGTCTCTCCCTTCCTCTTCTGATTCTTCAAAGGTGAAACCTTTGCTTTCTAGGGAAGTGTCCCCTATTGGGGGGTCCTTATCTATGGAGAGGACTCCTAGCCCCTCCGTCGTGCCCGCTAGTAGGTTTGGCGAGGGTTCATCCCAGGCGGCCACAACGGCCGCGGCGGCCGCCACTGTGGCCGCACCCCAAAGAAGGGTAAAGCCCCCAGGCCTAAGAAGGTGTACCCTCCGACTCCGGCGGAATATTCTTGGGTCTCGGACGAGGAAAACTTCTATTCTTCCGATCTGACGTCGGATCAAGTGGGCGACCTGGTGAGGAAAACTCCACTTGTTATCCCGAGCTTAGAGCGATCTGTGCGAGTAGAGCTTTGTTTTCCCGTTGAGAGGATATTCATGAAGCCCCCTATTGACGGAGATGACTTCGTCTATGTGTATGAACACATGTTTCGTGACTTCGGGGTCACATTCCCCCCGAGTGATTTTGCTTGTCAAATTCTGAGACTCTTAAATATAGCCCCTTCCCAACTCCACCCGAATAGTTGGGCCTTTCTAAGGGCTTTCAAAATTTTGAGCCTGTTCCTTGATATAACCTGTTCGGCCAAGGTGTTCCTATATTTCCACCAGCTGAAGCTAGGTCGGAAAATCGGCTGGTGTTCGCTTAATGGTGCCCAGTACGGGTCGGTCTTCACCTTGTATCACCAATCCTTCAAAAACTTTAAAAGCAAATTCTTTAAGTTGAAACCGATACCACGTACTGAGGGTAGGCGCATTCTCTTTGACGAGCGTGAGGTCCCCTTATATCCTCTCTATTGGAGTGAGCGTCCCATAAAGTTCACCTCTTGGAAAGATGGTGACCTCCTCCCCGAAGAGAAAGAAAGTGTTGACAGGCTCATGGCTCTTGACCGTCCTTTAGATGTCCGACGTGTCTTGAGATTGTTGGACGTTGAGGATCCCCAGGCTGACTTCTTAGGTATTTCTATTGTACACACGGTTTTGTCCTTGGTTTGTTAAATATTTTTCTGACTAATTTTGGTGCATTATTTTCAGATCTAATGGCCGATCAAGGGAGGTCAGCACGTGGGGAGTTGATTCAAGCCCCTCCTTCCCAAAACAAACCTCCAATCAAGCGACTGAAGAGGGCTTCACGCCCGAGTACCATTGTTCTTTCCGACTCCACCACCATCGGTGAGGTGGAGAGAGTTCAACCTGGTCCCTCTGGGGTTCCTCGAGCTCCTCCTTCGGTGGCAAATGACCCTCCCAGTCCCGCCAGGGGTGTCCACCTCCCTTTTAGAGTCTTGCGGGCTCCCCCTATTACTGTGGTTCCTCCTACCGATGTCGAGTTGCCCTAGGCACAACCGACTTTCACCTCCACTGCTGGGGACTCTACTCCAGCCAATGACAACCCACCCCCCGAGAATTCAACGAGCATAGGTCGCTTGGCTCCCCAGGGGTTGATCTTCCATGGGTGTCCTTCCACTGCACCAAGGTTGGAGCATCTCTCTTGTCGCCAGCCCGGGCCTCCCTCCTTATGGGGTACAGAGGTGCGTATGGGTGACGTGGTCATTGAGGGAGCTTTTCCCACTCGGTACGACACAGAGCTCATACGCTATGTTGGCACCACCGAAGCGGTTGAGGGGGCCTACCTGATGATGCTGCGGAGTGTAGCCGTTTTTCATCATCTAAGGTGCGAACTCGCCATTTTCTGCTTCTTTACCTTTTAAAGTGTACTTTATGTTTGTGTCACTTAACTATCTTTTGGTTTCCAGGGAAGAGGTCGTTGGTGGGGTCGAAGCCCGCCGCCAACTTACCGAGCTTAAAGCCGTCAACCAGAGCCTCCGGGAAGCACTGCACGAGGCTCAGTCTTCCAACCGCAATCTCCATAATTCTCAGCAAGAGCTCCTTAAGAGCAAAGTGGAATCTGACCAGCTCCTCCATGCTATGGGCATGGAGATCGAGCAGTCCCGAGCCTTGCTGAAAATGGCGAAAGAACAGAAGGATGCCACCGGCGAGTTCGTCCGAGAGCAGCGCCAAAAATTTGACGAAGGCCAAGCAATTGTAACTTCTAGCCTGGCCAGGGAGGATGCCTTAAAGAAGCTGCTGGAAACTTCTGAGGTCCAATGCCAAGGTCTTGATAAGATCATTCAAGATCGGGACGCTGAGATTTCTTTGCTCAAAGAGGAGTCAGCCAAGCTCCAAACTTCATTGGCCGAGGTGGAGTATTGCAATGAATCTTTGGCCGATCAGGCGGAGGAGGCGGAGGCTGAGGTCGAGAAGCGTACCCAGATCGGCCTAGAGGCGTTCTCAGAGGGTTTTGTTCGCGCCATTGAGCAGATCAAGCTCTCCTATCCTGACCTGGACACCTTTCAGCTTGACGAGAAGAAAATGGTGGTGGATGGCAAACTGGTTGATGAGTAATTCTGGCAGTGCTTTTAAAGCGCTTGTAATTTTTGCTGACATTGGACCTTTCTTCTTTTCTTGACATTACTTCAAAACTCTTATTTTATAATATTGTTTCGTTTTTGGTAACTTGCAATTTCTTTTGCTTTTTGGATGCTTTATCGTAAATTGTAGTTTTGATGTGAGTTGTGCCTGTCCATATTTCGGGACTTGATGTTTGTCCACTAGCGCTTGTTTGTATTGTTGGCTGCGTTCATTCGTTTAGCTTTTGTTTGCCTATAAATATCGTCTCGTTCCTTTTCCCCCAGCGTTAGCACGATTTTTTCGTCTGTGAACATTACCTGTGAATCATGACCCCTTTATTCAGGCGTGGGAAGGTTTTCTTCTTCCCATGTCTTGGTTCATGCCTGCCGATAAGCAATCTTAGTTGTTGGATGATGTTTGGGATGAGAAGTTCTGGTACCGTAGTTCCTTAAATGAGCTACGATTAGTCAAGGTATTTCCGAGGAGCGCTACTCTGAGAGTTCCAATCTTTTTGTGTATCTCTGTCTGTCACCTTCCCTTGACTATTTGGCGTCCTCGGAGTCGGGTGCGGAGTTCAGAGCTTCGCTACTTCCCCCAGCTTGTGGCTCAGTGTTCGGGATTTACCTTCGCCGTACTGGCCTTCATGGTTACACCCTCTTTTTGTAGTTTCGTCGCTTTATTTGTATAACGCTGGAATATTCTTCGGTCATATGTTTAATTTTTAACATTTTTCCGAGCTCATTTTGGAGCTTCTTTTGTATGGTGTCGGAATATTCTTCGGTCGTATGTTAATTTTTAACATTTTTCCAAGCTCATTTTGGAGCTTCTTTTTGTATGGTGCCGGAATATTCTTCAGTCGTATGTTAATTTTTAACATTTTCCGAGCTCATTTTGGAGCTTCTTTTGTATGGTGCCGGAATATTCTTCGTTCGTATGTTAATTTTTAACATTTTTCCGAGCTCAATTTGGAGCTTCTTTTGTATGGTGCCGGAATATTCTTCGGTCGTATGTTAATTTTTAACATTTTTCCGAGCTCATTTTGGAGCTTCTTTTGTATGGTGTAGGAATATTCTTCGGTCATATATTTTTTGTGTTTAATTTATAAGTAATAAGGCACATTTCGTGTTTAAAAATGAAAAGCATTTCATATATGGGTACGACACGCTTCTTAGCCTAGGCAATAATACTAAGACATAAAATATTAGGTGGCTTCCTGCCGTAGCACGCCACGCTTAAACTATCCGAGACACAAAGACAAAATCCTTCCCAGGCTTCGCTGCTTCGTATCGTACTACTTCAAAAAAAAGATCAAATCATAGTCTTACCTTGACTAGCTGTAGTAAGCCTTCAGGTGGGTGACGTTCCATGTCCTAGGGACAAGTCTCCCTTCCAAGGTCTCTAGTCGGTATGCTCCATTTTGTAATGCTGCGGATTATCCGAATGGTCCTTCCTAGTTGGGAGCGAACTTGCCTTCCTCTCTGTCCTTCCGAGCTACTCCGACCTTGTGCCAGACTAGGTCTTCCTGGCGGAATTGTCTCGGCCTTAGTCTGCTATTGTATCGTCGGGTTGCCCTGAGTTGCGCTGCTTCATTCTGAATCCTTGTCGTGTCTCTGACTTCTCCCACTAGGTCAAGTTTTGCCCTTAAATCATGTTCCTAGTTAACATCTGGGGCAAGTTTTCTTCTCAGAGATGGCTCGCCTATCTCGACTGGTATCATCGCATCGACCCCATAGGCCAAACGGTAGGGGGTTTCCTTGGTGGATGTTTGAGGGGTGCAATGGTATCCCCAAAGGATGCTGGGAAGCTCTTCCGCCCACCATCCCTTGGCCTCACCCAATCTCTTCCTTAGCTCCCGCAAGACCACTCGGTTTGCGGCCTCAGCTTGGCCATTGGTTTGAGGGTGTTCCACCGAAGTAACTTTGTGCTGGATGTCCAAATTCTCTAGGAAAGTCCTAAACCTAGCGTCGGTGAACTGACGGCCATTATCAGTAACGACCGAGTTGGGGACTCCGTGGCGACATATAATGTTCTTCCAGCAGAATTTCTCAACTTGTTGAGCCGTTATTCTGGCCACGGGCTCTGCCTCAATCCACTTGGTAAAGTAATCTACTGCTACGATCAGAAATTTGACTTGTTCTCTGCCTTGAGGAAAGGGTCCGAGAATATCGATTCCCCAACTCATGAAAGGCCACGGGGATGACATGGTGTGGAGCTGTTCTTGAGGGATGTGAGGGATTGGCCCATACTTTTGACATTGTTCACACTTTCGTACCGTGTCCTCGGCATCTTTTTTCAAGGTCGGCCAAAAATATCCTGCTCGTAGGGCTCGGTGCGCTAGGGTTCGCCCCCCGGTATGCATTTCACATATACCTTGGTGCAACTCTCTTAGGACATATTTGGCTTGTTGAGGGTCAAGACATTTGAGCAGCGGTGTTGAGAATCCTCTCTTAAATAATTCCCCATTGACCAAGGTGAAGGTAGCGGCTTGCCGACGTACCTTCTTGGCCTGGGTGTCGTCTCCGGGCAGGTCTCCCTTTTCTAAGTATGCCCTAACTTGATCGTACCACGGGGAGGGGATTTGTGACTGAGAAGGTTGGGCCATGCACATAATTTCTCCTTCTATGGACGGTCTCGTCATCGTTTCTTGGATCAAGGTTCGGTATTGCCCGGTCTTCTTCGTACTAGCTAACTTTGATAGCACGTCGGCTCTCTCGTTTGCTGCTCTAAGGACGCGGATCATGCTAAATTGTGGAAACGAAACTATGCACTCTTTGACCAGCCCCAGGTATTGGGAGAGTATTGGTTCTTTTGCTTGGTAAGTTCCATTAACGTGGCCAGTGACAAGTTGGGAATCACTGTGACATCTTAACTTTTTTACGCCCATCTCTCGGGCCAATTGCAATCCTGCTAAAAGGGCCTCGTATTCTGCTTGGTTGTTCGAGGATGAGAACTCGAACCTAACAGCTTGCTCCAAGATTAGATTCGAGGGTCCTTCTAGTATAACTCCTGCCCCACTCCCCTTTTTGTTGGAGGATCCATCTACACTGAGTGTCTAGAGTTGGTCACCTTCATTGCCATCATTGCTTGGAACTGGGGGGAGCTCGGTCAAGAAATCAGCTAAGAACTGAGCTTTCATGGGTCCCCTACTTTGGAAGGTTAAACTGAATTCTGACAATTCAATGGACCAAGCCGTCATCTGTCCTGCTAGGTCGGGTTTTTGAAGCACTTGCCTGAATGGATAGTTTGTTTTGACGATGACCTTATGGCTTCTGAAGTAGTGTCTTAATCGTTGAGCTGAGAATATGAGTGCCAACACAAGTTTTTCAACAACTTGGTATCTTTCTTCCGTGGGCAACAAAGTTCGGCTGACGAAATAGATAGGGTGTTGTTTCCCTTCAACTTCGGAGGCGAGGACTGAACTTATTGTCGAGTGTGCGGCTGATAGATATAAGCTCAATTCAGCGGTCTTAGAGGGGTTTTTCGAATCGGTACAATTTCTTATTGCTTCCTTCAGGTCTGCAAACGCCTTTTCACTTTCTTGGTTCCACTCAAACTTGGAAGCTTGTTTTAACAGCTTAAACAATGGCCTAGCTTTCTCAGCTAGTTTCGGCAGAAAACGAGATAAAGCAGCTAACCTCCCATTCAACCTTTGTAGCTCCTTCAAGGTCGTCGGGTTCTTCATACTCAGTATTGCTATACACTTATCAGGATTGGCCTCTATTCCTATGGTCGTGATAAAAAAATCCAAGGAACTTTCCGCCCTGAACTCCGAAAACACACTTTTCTGGGTTTAATCGCAAGTTATGCAATCTAACCTTGTTGAACAGCCTTTGGAGGTTAGCTAGATGATCAGTAATTCCAGCTGACCTTACTACCATGTCATCTACATATACTTCCATTATCTCCCCTATTTCTTCTTTGAAAACTTGGTCCATCAACCTTTGGTACGTGGCTCCAGCATTTTTCAACCCAAATGGCATGACCTTGTAGCAATAGTTGTGCACATCGAACATAAATGCAGTCTTATCCTCATCGGGGGGGTACATGGGGATTTGGTTGTATCCCGAGTATGCATCAAGAAAACTCAGCATCCCACTGCCCGACGTGGCGTCTACCAGGAGATCAATGCTTGGTAACGGGTAAGTGTCCTTTGGGCAAGCCTTATTCAAATCTGTGTAATCCGTACACATCCTCCACTTTCCACTTGCTTTCTTTACCATCACAACATTAGCCAACCAAGTAGTGTATTTGATCTCGCGGATGAAACACGCTTGTAGGAGTTTGTTCACCTCTTGTCGGACTGCTATCAGTCTTTCTTCTCCTAGTTTTCTTTTTCTTTGGGCTACGGGGTGAGCACCAGGCATGATGGCCAGCCTGTGGCATAGGAAATCGGGATCGACTCCGGGCATATCAGCGGCGCTCCACGCGAATAAATCTGCGTTTTCGAGCAATATCTTCTCCAAGCTCGACGGGGATACCCTCCATTGTTTCTCGATCCGGACGTCCTGCCCTGTCTTACAACCTATCTGGAACGGAGTAGTCTTCTCGGCAGGTGCCGGTCGGAGCTCTTCGAAGTCCGATCTTGGGTCTAGGTCCAAGGCTTCTGACTCTACGCTCAAACACTGGGGCGGGGTTCCCTTTGTCGTGCTCGTTTTCAATGTGTACGGCTGAATCTTCAAACTCTGAGCGTAGCATTGTCGAGCCATTTTGGGATCGGCCTTGATAGTGACAATCTTAGCCTCCACCGGGAACTTCATCGCCAGATGGAGTGTTGAAACTATCGCCCCCAATTGGTTTAGCGTCCTCCTTCCGAGGATAACATTATACGACGTTCGAGCTTCGACCAACAAATACCTGACCGAAGTAGTCCTTCCTTCCTCCTCATTTCCAAAAGTAGTGAGGAGGTCAACGTACCCGCGTGTGTGGACTCGCTCCCCAGCAAATCCAAGGAGGGGCTCGGAGTGATCCCTTACTACGCCCGGAGGTAGATCGAGCTTGAGGAAAGTTTCCCAATAAAGGATGTCTGCCGAAGCTCCTTGGTAGCCAATACCTTCTTTACTTTCCAGTTGGCAATAATGGCAGTGATGACCATAGGGTCATCATGGTCGGCGTTATTAGTGGAAAAATCCTCGGCGGTAAACATTATTGGCGGAAAGTTTCTTGAAGAAGAGTAGTTGGTCACCACGTTTACGCTTCGCAAGTATCGCTTCCGAGCTCTAGATGTCACTCCACAGCCTCCAAATCCTCCGGCTATGGTGTTGATCATTCCCCGTACCTCCTGTACTTTATTTTTCTGGGAGTTTTCTTTTTTATTTGAGCAAGACTTGTCATTGTTTTTATATGAAGAATATCCCCCCTGTCTTCTCTGGCGTTCGTCCGATTGGTCTCCTCCTCTTCCTCCTTCTTTCTTAACAAACTTCGAAAGAGCCCCAGATTGTATCAACTCTTCAATGATGTCTTTTACTTTGTAGCATTCTTCCGTTGTATGACCATGATTCTGATGAAAACTGCAGTAGCAGTTTATATCGGCATTGCGAGGGGTAGGGCAGGGTTTAGGTTGGCGAATTAAATCTGAGTTAAAGGCTTCCCTCAATACAACCTCCCTACTTGCACTTAGGGGGTGTATCTACTATATTTTGACGATCCTCTCCCTTTGGGCTCATAATCTTTCTGTGCGGGCGGTGAATGGCGATCATATCGACTGCGTGGTTCCTTTCCCTTCCTCTGGGCTTCATCGTTCTCTTCCATGTTTATAAATCGGGCTGCTCGCTCCCTGAGCTCATCCATATTGCGCGGTGGTTCAGAGAAAAGTGATCTGGAGAACGGTCTCGACCTCAATCCGGCTTTGATTGCATGCATGGCTACGGCTGGGTGGAGATCGGGAATTGTCATGCTCGCCTGCGCGAACTTCGTCATGTAACTTCTGAGGACTCTCCCTGACCTTGCCGGACTCTTGTGAGGGAAACTGAGTCTGTCACTACGCCGGATTTTGGGCTTGGCCGAGCTCCTGCGTGGGAATGGGCGAGGTCTTCTTTTTCCGTAGCCAAGTCCGATCAGGTAGGACACATCCAAAAAGTGGGGGGAGGTACCTGCAAAAGGTACTCCGATGCTAAAGTCAGTGTTTTGTGTGTTGAGTGGGAATAAGCTGAGAGTATAAAGGAGTGAAAAGAAAAGAGTAGTTTTTGCAGCTAGAAAAACTTAGCCTTTTGACTTTTGGGAGGTCTTTTATACCCCATTTCCGGCGGTTAGTAGGTGAGGGGAAGGTCCCGCAATACCGGTTATGCTTGGCTCGAGGTACACGTGTCGGTCCAGGGGTAATTTTACTAGTTCCAACGTTCATCATTACATGAAGGGAAAATTTCACATCACCCCGTCGCGTTACCGGTCACAATCAATTCTTGATAAGGCTATATCCCGGACTCGGTTCCTTCCTTCAAGCTCAGCCGAGCTCGGCCCATAGATTTCTGTCGAGCTCGGACCATCTCGGTAGGTACACTATCCATACATATTCGAGAAAGCACTCACTTTTCTCACTTCTACGCTTATGACTTGTAAGTAAATTTTATTCTATTTTATTATTTTCTATTCTTATAAACGTTCTATTCGTCGATACTTCATTTTAGAATTTGTTGCAACACATTTTCATGCTATGATGATATCATCACATGATAGAAAACAGAAAGAAAAATGGTGAATTGGGATTGTACTATTACGAAGTGCAAGGCCGAGCTGTACTTAGCTTTGAACGAAATAATCATCAAATAGGTGGAATAAAGGTCGATATGTGCTCGCCCAAGACAGAAAACGAATTCTTGCACACGTGAAAAACATGTAATATGTGTTGTGCGCAAAAGAAAAGGGAAATAAGAATTGATATGACAACTGCTCTTCATGATTATGTGAGCAGTGTCTTGGAATTCATAAAAGATTCCTAACCTCAGCACGAAATATATAAAGTCGGTTAACAAGATTTCACCTATTTTATCGGCTTTAACATGAATAAAAGAAGGTAGAATGTGCCAAATCAAGGTATGTTTTTTCTAAGACAAATTCATTTAACCTTGATAATATAAAAGCTGATTTTAGAATCAGAGTATCTGTTGCAGGTATCTCCCATCAATTTGTTCCGCAACACCTCAACCTAGTAATAGGTGGTCATCGTCTATCCTCGTTAAGTCACTCAAGCACCACCTCGTCTTCGAAAGGAACATTTTGGCGCCCACCATCTGGCCTTGGTAAAACTTTCCCGGAGACCACAGGTTTCATGGTAAATACCAGAAGTCAGGCTCCCTTTCTTTCCGCTAACGCTCCAATGGAGCCTACTTTGGTTGATGCGTTGAAAGCCCAGATGGAAGTAACCATGGCAGCGATGAAAAAACTGTTCAAAGAAGATATGCATAAGTGGAGAGAAAAACAAGAACAAGAAATGAACAAGTTAAAGGATTGCCATAAAGAAGAAATTGCAACCCTCAAAAAGCAGAGGACCTATCACGAGGGTCCTGTTATTTACACATTGTAAGATTCAAGCCACACCCGCAGGGATAAGGAAGTTTCTTTCCATCATAATTCCAATCACTCTGATTCGAAACAAGCAAGTCATAAGCGTGATGATCATTCTCACGGAAGTCATGCTCCAATTAACCATGAAATGTCATTTCATGATGTACGCATACCTTATAATCCCGAATTATAGAGACTATCTAATTTCCATCCTTTTGTGTTGGGAATCATGCAAGGCAAACTTCCCGAAAATTGGAAGTGGCCAAGTTTAGAAAGGTATGAAGGAACCAACGATCCTACGTCACATGTGAAGTCCTACCTAACCCAAGTCGAATTGGTATCTGACGATTTGAGGGCACATTGTCGTTTGTTCTCAACTACATTGATAGGGGTAGCACTGGACTGGTATTACTCACTTCCCCCACTTTCTATAGATTCTTTTTAATCTTTGTGCTCTGAGTTTATAGCTCAGTTTGCGGACTGTAAGCGGTATTAACGGATTCCGCTTCCCTTGCGGGTGTCCTACAAAGTGATGGGGAATCTCTGAGAAGTTATATGACGAGATTCGCCAGGGCCACTATGAGTATTCCTGATCTCCATTCGGCAGTGGCCATGCACACGATCAAGGTGGGACTCCGAGCAGGACCCTTCTCAGATTCTCTATATGCCAAACCACCTCAAAATATGGACGAGCTGAGAGCCAGAGCGGCCAGGTTCATGAGTATGGAGGAAAACACAGCGGCACAAAAGATAGGAAAAAAGGGAAATAGAACAACAACCACTTCATTCCCAAGTACTCCGAGTTCAGGGTATGAACAAAAGAGTAGGAGATCATCAAAATACGATGCTTATACTCCATTAAACGCTAGCTGAGAAGTGGTACTGAGAGAAGCTTTCAACATGAATCTGGTCAGAGTACCTACCCCCTGTCCCACTCCTCGGCATGTGGATCCAAACAGGTACTATAGTTTTCATTAAAATCACGGCCACACCACAAAAGAATGTTATAAAGTTAAGGACATCATTGAGGAACTAGTAAGAACGGAGCCCTAGCCCCAGTTCATCCAAAAAGAAAGTCGGGAAAATCAAGAAAGAAGAGAGAATCCGAGAAATCGCTGACGACATCAACAAGGATCCTCATCATCTCATAGAGGCCGAGATAAAGCTCATATCGTCAAAGCCGAAGAGAATGTTGCCCATAAAAGATTTTCTTAAGTTAGGAAAATTACCTGCCGACCCAAACTCAGCTAAACAAGTAAGAAGGCAGGCGACCATGTTTACGCTGGTAGAGGAGGAAGTATTCAAAAGAGGACTATCAACCCTTATGCCCAAATGTCTTCATGACCAACAAGCATAATATGTTTTGGCTGAACTTCATAAAGGAATATGTGGGTTACATTCGGGTGGACGAACCATGGCCCACAGGGTTTTAAGGGCCGGCTATTTTTGGCCAACTTTGAGAAAGGATGCCTTCGAGATGGTCCAAAAGTGTGAGCAATGCCAAAGGCATGGGGATATCATCTGAATTCCACAAGAGGAGCTTCATACCTTCTCGTCGCTGTGGTCATTCATGACTTGGGGAATCGACATACTTGGATCCTTTCCCAAAGGCCGGGGACAAGTAAAATTTTTGGTTGTTGTCATTGACTACTTCACCAAGTGGATAGAGGCCAAACCACTCGCGAATATCACGTCGCATCAAGTGCAAAGATTTTGCTAGAAAAATATTGTGTGTAGGCACGACCTCCCCCATTCCATTGTCTCTGACAATGGAAAACAATTTGTTGGACAAAAGTTGGTCGAGTTCTTTAAGAACCTCGGGATAACGCATAATGTTACCTTCGTCGAACACCCCAATCAAACGGCTAAGTCGAGGCTCAATTAGCTCAAGAAAAGGTTAAATAACATGAAAGGTTGGTGGGCTGACGAACTACCAAGCATTCTGTGGGGCTATCATTGCACACCCCAAACCTCAACCAAAGAAACACATTTCTGCCTAACATATGGGATAGATGCCATGATTCCGATCGAGGTAGGAGAACTGTCATGGAGGAGAGTTTTCAATGATCCAACAGACCAAGACAATAGTCTAAGAAGGGAGCTCGACCTGGTTAAAGAGGTCAGAAATATAGCTCAAATCCATAATGAAGCTGCCCAATTGAGAGCTGCTCGGTGATACAACACCAAAGTACGTCCTAGGAGTTTTCTCAAAGGAGACTTGGTATGGCGAAGAACAGGAGAAGCTCGCCAACCAAAAGAGGAGGGCAAATTACCACCTAAGTGGGAAGGACCTTTCTGCATATGGGATGCACTCCACAACGGTGCTTACAAGTTAGAAACGCTAGAAGGTTGACCCGTTCCGCGTACTTGGAACGTAACCCATCTAAAGGCTTACTTTCGTTAAGTTCGTTATAATATTTTAGTCAGAGATATGTAAAATTGTAAGTTTTATCTTTAAATATTATGAGTTGATGTTATTTCTAGTCTTCTTTCTATGACGACCAAAAATAAGGAACCTCAACACGACAATAAACTTTATATCATACAATATTGGAAGTACATTCATAAAACAATATGCAAAAAAGAAGGTAAAAATTCTAATATTACAAGAAAAACGAAAGACCGACGAAAGAGATCGTCTACAAAACAAAGTATGTTGAAGACTAAACTCCCTTCAACCTACACCCCTAAACATGGGATTAGGTTGATCTCTGGAAAAGAAGAAACGCCCTATCTTTCAAGAAAGAAAGGTGGAAGAATGCCATGGTTGAACTAAGCAGAACGATGCAAAGATGGCAACCTCACAACAGTGATGATCAAACACCCTACAAAAAAAGGCGACCCATGCCACCTTCATAGTTCACCCATGTTCCAAGGAAGCAATGGCTTCCTACGTCAGATTCCACCTAGTATTCGCCCTCAACGTTCATTAGCACTGTCGAGGACGGAGTTGATTAGGGTGAGGAAGAGTGATCCTAAACAATGATCCCTCCCAAGATGAGACCTGGCCAACACTCACCTTGGGAGAATCTCCTTCGCAACCCCGAAACCAGAACTTCTCATTCCAGACATCATCCAAAGAAAACTAAAAATGTGAAGAAAGCCTTATGCTTCCACTCGTGATAAACGCTAAAGCCTAAACGGAAGATAAAAGTCTTATACATCGTGAACTATGAGATTGATGTGAAAAGAAAAATGCTTCACTCGTTTATATAGGCATGTAAACGAATATGGTGTCAAATCATCAATGCATTGGAAATGAGGAAAATAACACAAAGATCTAAGCAAAAAGCTACGCACTCGTGATTAATAAAGTGGTGCAAGTTACAAAATTGTCAGAAAACAGTAAAAATGATAAGACTATGTAACACAAAAATCCAAAATATCTAATTATCAATAAGTTTCCCATCCACCACCGATTTGGTCTCATCAAACCGAGAAGTGTCATGCTCCAGCGTAAACAACTTGATTTGATCTAATGCCCGAGAAAAAACCCCTGAAAAGGCTTGCATGTCGGCAGTACATTTCTCGGCAAGCTCTGTCAAATATTGTGAGAAGAATTTTCTGTGTATATCTTCAACGTATGCCTACTGTTTATATACAATCAGTTTGGAGAAATAGGCTCCATATACTACGCTATTCCATATGTTATGTCTATCTATCAGTGATTCTATTATCCTATTTTTACCACGTATAATATACATTGATACACTTTCTATATTCATTCCTAACTTATCTCCTACACATATGGAAAAGATAATAATTCCAATACTCCCCCTCAAGTTGGTGAGTAAATATTATGGACTCCCAACTTGTTTCGCAAAGTCACGAACTGATCCTTCCCGAGAGGCTTAGTAAATATATCTGCTAACTGACAATGTGAAGAGACGTGTGATGGACTTATCATCCCAGCTTGCAACTTTTCCCGTACAATATGACAGTCTATCTCGATATGCTTTGTACGCTCATGAAATACAAGATTCGCTGCAATATGGAGTGCCGCTTGGTTATCACAATACAAAGGTTTAGGCATGTCAATTGGAACCTTAAGGTCTCGCAGGATATAACGTAACCATGTTAGCTCCAGGCAAGCATTTGCCATGGCCCGATATTCAGCTTCGGCAGATGACCTTGACACGTTGGTTTGTTTCTTAGACTTCCAGGATACCAATGAATTTCCCAGAAAAATGCAATAGCCGCTGACTGATCTTCGAGTAATACGACATCCTCCCCAATCTGAGTCGCAGTAGGCTTTCATCTTAAGATCATTATCAGAGGGAAGTAATAATCCTTGCCCAGGCGTCCCCTTGATGTACTTCAGGATCCGTAATGCTGCATCCCAGTGTGTTTTGCGAGGCTCTTGCATAAACTGGCTTAAAGTTCTGACTGAGTAGACAATATCTGGCCTTGTGACGGTGAGGTAAATGAGCCTTCCAACTAACCTGCGATATTTAGTTGGGTCATGTAATAAATCACCATCAGTAAAAGTGAGTTTTAAATTTTGCTCCATGGGGAACTTCTCCGGTTTTTCCCCAGTTAGACCTGTATCATCCAAAATGTCCAACACATATTTTCTTTGAGACATAAAAATGCCATGTTTAGACCGAGAAAATTCAATTCCCAGAAAATATTTTAAGGTGCCAAGATCTTTGATTCGAAAATGTTGGAGCAAAGATGCCTTAAGATGCTTAATTTCGACATCATCATTTCCTGCTAAAAGTATATCATCGACATAGAGCAAGACAGTTGTAAAAGATGAGCCAACAGACTTGGTAAATAAAGAATAGTCTGCTTTTGATTGAATATATCCTGCCTTTTGAATAACCTTAGAGAAGGTAGCAAACCAGTTTTGGGACGCTTGTTTCAATCCGTATAAGGACTTATGAAGCCGACAAACCAGATTCTCCCCCTGTTGGCGAAATCCGGGAGGAAGCTCCATGTAAACAGTTTCATGAAGGTCACCGTGCAAAAATGCATTTTGTACGTCAAGTTGGTAGGTGAACCAGTTTCTAGCAGCTGCAACAGTTAAAAGGCAACGTAATGTCGTAAGTTTAGCAGTAGGAGAAAAAGTCTCACCATAGTCAATCCCTTCCACTTGCGTGTAGCCTTTGGCGACTAAGCGTGCCTTATATCGTTCGATGCTCCCATCAGACCTGTATTTTATTTTATAAACCCATCGGCATCCTATGGATTTGTGGCCAGCTGGTAATGAAACAATGCTCCAGGTGTTGTTTTCAGTCAATGCCGATAATTAGCTTCCATGGCTTCCTTCCAAAGGGAGAAAGCATGGCCTGATCATATGATGAAGGCTCTCGATGCGTAGAAATGTTAGCTAAAAATGTGCAGTGAGCAGAAGATAAGTTGGAATAAGAAATAAAATGAGAAAGTGGATATCGTGTACCTGGGAGAGGACCTTGACTAGGAGTGGACTGATTCGCGCGAGGTGGCAGCAAGTAATCTTTATGTCAGGCAGGAGTATGCTTGAGACGTGTAGAATGTCGAAGTGGTTGTGGAGAAATGTTAAGGGATGAATTAGGGGTAGGAGATTCAGTGGTCATAGGTTCAGGAATAGGATCAATGGGCTCAATGGGTATGGGTTCGGTAATGAGCTCACTGTCCGAAGTTGGTGAAGCCGATTGTGGGTTTGGTAGAGTGGTAGGAAATATAGAATTTGGATGGTCTAAGTCAAGGACCAAATTTGGTAGGACAGAAGATTATGAGTGTGATGTTGTTTTATGAAAAGGAAAAATGGTTTCGTGAAAAACCACGTCCCTGCTGACAAAAACAGTGTTGTCTTCAAGGTCATATAATTTGTAGCCTTTGTGATTATGTGGATATCCAATAAAAACGCATCGTCGAGCTCGGGGATCAAATTTGTGTTTGGGATGATTCACTGTTGCATAACATAAACTGCTAAAAACACGTAAATGTGTAACGGATGGAATTTGGTTGTATAATAGTTGAATGGGTGTTTTATTTGACAGAATGGGGGAAGGTAAGCGATTAATGAGATAAACCGCGGTTAAAATACAATCTCCCCAAAAACGAATAGGTAAATTTGACTGATAAAGAAGAGAGCGCGCAACTGTGAGGATATGACGGTGTTTGCGCTCAGCCACCCCATTTTGTTGGGGGGTATAAACACATGTACGTTGGCATTCAATGCCGTGATCAAGAAAAATTGGCGCATGGAAAGAAATTCCATACCATTATCTCGTTTGGACGCTTTAACACGGATGTGAAATTGTGTATATGCAAATGTGATGAAGGATTGTAATAGACGCTGAGTATCTGATTTGTGTTGCATCAAAAAAACCCAAGTGCACCTAGTGAAATCATCGACGATGGTTAAAAAGAATCGTGCATTTGAATAAGTAGGTGATTTATGAGGGCCCCAAATATCGCAATGTAACAAATCAAATGGACGCTGTGTATTTATTGTACTGAAGTAAAAGGCGATCTTGCTTGTTTAGCAATGGGACAGATATTACAGTTATTATGAGTAGATGTATTATTGAAAGAAAATAACAAAGATGCCAATTTTAAACGTGATGAAGACGGATGACCAAATCTCATATGCCAGAGATCTGTGTTGCTAGAAACATGAAAAGATTCGGGCAATTTTTTTGAAGGTTTCATATAATAAAGACCATCTCGCTGTTCACCCGAGCCAATCATCCTCCCCGTAGCCGATCCTCGCAAGATACAACCATTGGGAAGTAAGATAACACAACAATTTAGTGCTTTAGTGAGTTTACTTGCCGAAATAAGATTTAAATGAAAAGAAGGGACGCATAAAGCATGCTCTAATTTGATATGCCTATTAAATTGGATGGTCCCTTTGGATGTGATTGGGGCATTGAGCCTCGTAGGAAGGATTACCAAAGAAATCGGTGATGGAGTTGAATTAATAAATAATTCTGAATTTGAAACAATATGATCAGTTAATCGTCCCAAAATCCATGGTTTTGTGAAAACAATTCTATGAAGTATTAAAGTTCATGAGAAAACCTGCTTTGCATTTGCGTAAACATCACTTACCCGAATTAATCATTGAAATCGCTTTGGCAATTTCTTGAAGTTGTTCTCACCGAAAACCTGAAATAGCAAAGAAGGTGGAAGATTTCTCTTCCGATTTGAATCCATCATGTTGGGCATTGAGCGGACCATTCCCAGAGTTTTTAAAGCCGCGTTGTTGTTGTGTACGACCGGATTGGCCATTCTTAAGCCTGCACCTATCTTCTGTGTGTCCTCTCTTATCACAAAAATTACAATGAAACTTTAAAGTCCGACATTCATCAATCGAGTGGCCAGCCCTCGAACAATGTTCACAATATTTGCCTTTATGATTTTTTTTATTTGTCCGTCCCTGTCCATGAACGGCCGCTGCGATAGTAAAGTTTTCTGTTGGCTCTGACGACAATTGTTGTTGTGTCTCTTCCTGTATAATTAATGAATATGCCTGTCGAATGTTAGGCAAGGGAGACATCATCAAAATATTAGATCGGACACTTTTATAGGTGTCATTGAGACCCATAAGAAATTGCATTAAACGGTCTTCTTCCTTCTCGTCATTGTGTGCTTTCATTTGATTACAAGGCGGGGATGAGCGATATGTGTCTAACTCATCCCAGAGGCTCTTGATTTTTGTGTAATATGACGAAACAGACATCGTACCTTGGGTAATTGTGGAAATGGCTTTCGTACCTGAAAAATTGCAGGCGTGTTCTTTTGTGAGAATTGATCTTTCAAATCTTGCCAAACCTGGTGTCTTGATTTCGCGTGTATGACGCCTTTGGCCAAATCCGCTTCAACGAAATGTGTTAACCATGAAAGAATCATGCTATTGCATTGATTCCACATAGCGTATTCTGTCGGCTGCTTGGTCTCTGAAGGTGCACTGATTGTGCCATCAATGAACCCCATTTTGTTCTTGGCTATGAGGGCATGAGTCATTGATTTGCTCCATGTTGGGTAGTTTGAGCCGTTCAATTTTTCTGGGACAAGTAGGTGTCCGGGTTGATCTGAATGATGAACGTAGTATGGGCTTGATGTATCCATAACTACGTTTTTGGAGGTTTCTACAGATACATGGTCAAGCGAGGAAAATAGAAAGAAAGTAAGTAAGAAAATTTTGCAGAGTCACCAGAGACCTTGCTTTGATACCATGTCAAATATTGTGAGAAGAATTTTCTGTGTATATCTTCAACGTATGCCTACTGTTTATATACAATCAGTTTGGAGAAATAGGCTCCATATACTACGCTACTCCATATGTTATGCCTATCTATCAGTGATTCTATTATCCTATTTTTACCACGTATAATATACATTGATACACTTTCTATATTCATTCCTAACTTATCTCCTACACATATGGAAAAGATAATAATTCCAATAAGCTCAGCCTCATACGCTTCCACACGGTCGGCTAAAGACTCGTTATAATCCACGACCTAAGCAAGAGATGCCTTTAGCTTGGCATTTTCTTTAACTGCTCCATCCAGGCCAGACTTCAGCTTTTCATTCTTGGCCTTGAGCTCCAAAGCTGCTTTTCCTAAGGCTCATTCGCGAACCTCGACATCCTTCTTTGCAGTCTCAAGGGCCTTCATGGCCGCCTCCTCTCAGAGCCTTCCCGCGGAAACCGATTGCTCAGCCTCTTGCATTTGCTTCCTCGTATCTTTAAACCTCTTCTTCGCAAGTTCTCTTTCATTCTCGAAAGTTTGAAGTTGGCTCTTGGATCATTCCAGCTCTGATTTCATATAGGCGACCAAACTCTCCAACTCCACCTTACGTTTAGTAAGTGCTTGGTTGGCTGAATTCAACTCGCTCAACTTCCCACGTGATTCCATACCTTTAATCAGGTCCTCCCTAATACAATCACAATCAAGTCAGTTCAGAAAGAACATACCGGAAATAGAAATTAAATTACGCACCTAAAGTGATGGAACACCGCCATACTCCTCAACATCATAAGGTAAGCTCCATCCACAGATGTGGGCGCCCCCACCAGGTTCATTAAGCTCACATCATAAGAAGAAGGCAAGAATCCCGAGAGATTTGATAAGTGTTGTCCCCTAAATTCTGAACTCCACAGTGACTCCGCGGACAAATTACGGCAAGAGATATGTTCAAGTTGCGGAGACACAACCGAGCATCCAACCCCAAGAGGTAAGGATGACCCAGCACCAGGGGATGGCCCCGCATTGGCAGGTGTCGCTAAGGCCGAACTTCTTGTTGAAACCGCTCTCTTAGTTAGCGGAGCTTGAAGGGCAGCCTCCTTGGCTTTCTCGAAGGCTGAGGAAGGATGGACATCAATATCCATCTTCTAACGAGAAGGGATGATAACAGTGGATATCTCGACCTTGGTAGTAAGGGATAGAGTTGGAGATATTACCTTATATTTGGTAACCCTTTCTGAAGTAAAGGAGTCGCTCACAACAATGGTGGCAGGGTTGTTAGCACCTTGAACCTCTTTACAGGAGGACGACTCATAGAAAGGGGTGGGTAAGACAACATTCCCCTATCAAACTTCTTCTAGTCGGCCATTAACTCTATAATAAAAAAGAGATCAGGCAAAAACAAAATCGTTAACATATAAAACACCACATTAAAAATTAGCCAATACCTAGAAAGGCGACAGATGAGTCCTCAAAATCGAGTAAGGAAAGTATACGCCAGATATCAAGATTTCGGTCTAAAGATCTTAACCTATCCACACTTCATTTCTCAGACGGGGTAAGGAAATGATCCGACCAAGACTTAAATTTAATTGGATGTGAATTCCAATAAAGGGAAAATAAGGGCACGCATTCATTACTGAAAAATAAATGCCTACCCTCTGGACTAGAGCTCGACTTTAACTTAAAGAATTTATCCTTAAATTTCTTAAAAGATTGAGAATACAGGGTGAAGAGGGGACCATATGGAGCACCATTCAAAGAGATCCATCCTATTCTCTGCCCATGCTTGAGCTGATGGAAATAAAGGAACATTGGTACCGAGCAATTCGATATCCATAAATTTACTCAGAACTTGAAAGGCTCTGACCATTGCCCAATTATTCGGATGAAGTTGAGTAGGAGCTACACCTAGGGCCTTCAAGACCTCACACTCAAAAGCACTCAGGGGAAACGTAACACCAAATTCCCTAAAGAGATATTCATATACGAAGGTAAAACCGTCCCCCTCCGAGGGAGGCCTCATAAAGACATGTTCAAAAGGAAAACAAGCCTCCACATCAATAAATTTAAGAAGTAGAGTGCTACAAATGGGATGAATTCCCATCATACTAACTATGTGTTCTGGATTTAGGGAAGACTCGTAAAAGTTAACCTCGTCAATAACCCAAGAATATTCTCGGGCAACAGGAGGAAACGATTTTTTGGCTCGAGTAGCCTTAACTTTCTTTATAGGTATGGCAGTGAAGGTGGCCTCCGCGGCCACCTCGCGTCGGGAACCCCCAATAGGTTTTCTCGATTGAAGATTAGGGGAAGAAATATTGGGAGTTTGTTTAGAGGAAATCGAACCCCCTATAGGGGAAACTTCCCTATCTACGAAAGGGTTAATCCTAGACGAATCGGAAGAAGAAGAAACCATTAGAAAACGTACCTATTTCAAAGAAGACAATGGATGAAAGCAGCGTTCCTGAGTTTGAACCTTGAAGCAAAAGGAAAGACAAAGAAAAAGGGTGTTGGTTTTAGAAAATAAAACTATTCTTGATAAAAAAATAAAGACAGCAGCGGAAGAGAGACAGAGGAATGGAAATCACTGAACTGATTTATTCAAGACTGAAGCATTACAATTTATAGAAGAAAAATAAAACGCCCACTAACAAGCATGACCCTAGAATAATGTCATAATCAGCAAAACTAACTCTTGACTGCTTCGTAAAGACTAGGATAATAATTAAATAATAATAACAATAATAATAATAATAATAATAATAATAAATAACTGCATGTATTGAGCTTAAAGCAACTTCTAACACTCCTCCTTGCTTTAAGAGCTGCAAACACCAATTTTCTGCCTCAGAACCTTGAATTTGCTTGCTGGAAGTGGTTTAGTAAAGAGATCTCCCAATTGATCTTCATATTTGCAATGAATTAGAGTTACAACTCCATCTTTTTGCACTTCTCTTAGGAAAAACAACTTGATGTTGAAATGCTTAGTTTTTCCATGAAAAACAGGATTATGGGAAATGGCAATGACAGCTTGATTGTCTACAAATATCTTTGTGCTTTCCTTCTGCTTTAGATTATGATCAATTAAAATCTTCCTCAGCCACAAAGCTTGATTAACAGCAGTTGTTGTAACAATAAACTCTGCTTCAGCAGTGGATTGAGCAACTATTTCTTGCTTCTTTGAGTTCCACGAAAAAACTGCAGATCCTATTATAAAACAATAGACTAAAGTGCTCCTCATATCATCAACAGAACCTCCCCAATCATTGTCAGAGAAACCAACTAGCTTGAATTCCTTGGTCGTTGTGAATTTAACACCAAATCCACTTGTGCCTTTGACATATCGAATCACTCTCTTTGCAGCCTTGAGATGGAGTTCACTTGCACAATGCATAAATCGAGACAAAATATTTACAGCATTCATAATGTCAGGACGAGTTATTGTAAGATACATCAAGCAACCAATCAAACTTCTAAAGTATCCTTCATCAACTTTATTTGTATCATCTTCCTTGCACAACTTCTCCTTTTGATTCATAGGAGTATTTGTCTCTTTGCAATCCTCCATTCTGAATTTTTTCAGAATCTCCTTTGCATATTTCTTTTAGCAAATGAAAACATGGTTTTTTCCTTGATTGATCTCTATTCCAAGGAAATAAGTCATCAAACCAAGATCAGTCATTTCAAAAGCCTACATCATATTTAGTTTAAACTCATCAATAAGTATTGCACTGCTACCAGTAATTGAAAGGTCATCCACATAAAGTGAAACAACCAGAATTTCACTGCTGTTGTGTTTAACATATAGCGTGGACTCTGAAAGACTCTTTTTAAAACCAAGGCCAAGTAAATAATCATATATTCGACTATACCAAGCTCGTGGGGCCTGTTTTAGGCCATAAAGGGCTTTATGCAATCGATAAACTTTGTCTTCTTTGCCTTCCACAATGAAACCTTCAGGTTGCTCAACATAGATTTCTTCTTCAAAGATCCCATTAAGGAATGCTGATTTGACATCCATCTGATGCACTTTCCAGCCAAGTTGTGCAGAAATAGAGAGAAGCAACCTAATTGTGTCAAGCCTGGCAACTGGCGCAAATGTGTCAGAATAATCAACACCAAAAATTTGTGCATACCCCTTAACTACAAGTCCTGCTTTATGCTTATTAATAGAACCATCAACATTTAACTTGGTTCTAAATACCCGTTTTACCCCAATTACCTTTCTATCATCAGGTTTATCAACAAGCTCCCAAGTTTTGTTTTTTTCAATCATAAACAGCTCCTCCTTCATTGCATTCTTCCATTTGGAGTCTTTGAGAGCTTCTTCATGATCAGCAAGTTCACATATTGCAACATCGCATCTCTGATATATTTCAGAGAGCAATCGAGTGCCTCTAACAGGTGGATCATCCTCCCTTTCATTGAGCCACAAGCTTGTCTTTGGAGCATAATTCTTTGAGTCTTTCCAGTCCCACTCTTCATTTTCCAAGAAGTGCACATCTCTACTGATAGTTATAGTTTCAGTTTCAGGTTGGAAGACTTTATAAGCCTTTGAAACTGCATTGTAGCCAATGAAAATTCCTGGAGTAGCCTTTTTGTCTAGTTTATCTCGCTTAACCTGCGGAACATAGGTAAAAAAAAGACAACCAAATACTTTAAGAAAATGTATTTGAGGCTTGTACCCATACCATGCTTCAAAAGGAGTTTTATTATTCACTGTCTTTGTGGGAAGTCTATTTTGCAAGAACACAGCTGTATTCGCTGCCTCTGTCCAGAATTTCTTTGGCAAATTCTTTTCATGCAACATGCATTTGGCCATCTCAACAACAAATTTGTTTCTCCTCTCACTGACTCCATTTTACTCTGGAGTATAAGGAGCTGTAAGTTGATGTTCAATTCCTGCTTCCTCACAAAATGAATTAAATTGATGTGAAGTGTACTCCCTGCCATTATTAGACCTTAAACTTTGAATTTTACAACCACTTTCATTTTCTACTCTTGCTTTGAACTTCTAAAAAATGTTCCCAACTTTTGATTTGAATTTTAGAAAATAAATCCAGCACATTCGAGTTAGATCGTCTACAAAAATGATGTAATAACAACTACCTTTAAGGGAAGGAGTTCTTTGAGGCCCTCCCACATCAGTGTGAATTAGCTGCAACTTCTTTGTGGCTCTCATAGTAGCTGTTAGGAGTGGAATTCTGTTTTGCTTCCTATATTGACAAGCATGATAGTTTGTAGAAATCACTTCAAAGACAGGCAAGTCCCTTACCATTTCAGAATTTTTCATTTTGAGAAGCCCTTGATAATGATAGTGTCCAAGCCGCTTGTGCCATAACTCAACAACATTTTCTTTTGCTGAAAAAACTACTTGCTCCTCCTATGTTGGATCTAGTGAGAAGCTTTTGCCTCTCATTTTCACCTTAAACAGATCTTGACCTGCAGCATCCTTGATCAAGCAGTAATTATCTTCAAATAATGCTTTAAGGCCTTTATCTAATAGCTGACCAACACTAAGCAAGTTTTGGTCTAGGTCAGGTACATATAACACATCAGAAATTGTTTTGGTACCTAAATGCGTTGAAATGGCAATGTTTCCTATCCCTTTTATTGGAATATAACCGCCATGACCTATCTTGACCTTTGAAATTTTAGACGGCTTCAACTCCTTGAAGAGTTCCTTGTCATAAGTCATGTGATTGGTGCATCCACTGTCAATCAACCAAGATTCACTTGAAGCATTAGTTGAAAAGCTGGATGCAATGAAAAGTTGGTCTTCCTCCTCTTCATTTGCAATTTTAGCATATTCTTTTTCCTGCTGTTGAGGTTGGTTCTTACATATGACAGCTTCATGCCCAATTTGATTGCACTTGGTGCACTTAGCATCAGGCCTTCTCCAACACTTGAAAGGAGAATGACCTATCTTGTTGCAATGCTTGCAAGAAGGATACTTTCCCTTTGAGCTTCCTACTTTGTTTTTGCTGACAACACCTTCTTTATTTACTTGCTGGTACCTTTTGTTCTTCTTCTTTTTGTTTCTCCCACGATCTTCATGTTTAGCATGCAAGGCTTCCTCAACAAAGTCTTCTTCTCTCATTGCCCTTCGTTGCTCTTGTGCCTGCAAGGAGTTCAGCAACTCTGCCAAGGTGATCTTGGATAGATCCTTGGTATTTTCCAACGTGGCTATGGTAGCCTCAAATCTTTCTGGTACAGTAACCAAAATTTTTTTAACAATACGAGAGTCTTTAAATTCATAACCAAGCAATCTTACTCTGTTTACTATGCTCAGAAGCCTTTCAGAGTATTCCTTGATGGTTTCTGACTCATTCATCATCTGTAACTCAAAATCTCTAATGAGATTTAACACCTTCATGCCTTTGATTCAATCATCTCCTTCATATTCTGTTTTGAGATAATCCCATATGGCTTTGGTCGACTTTAGAGACATGATTCGAATGAAGATTGTTGATGAAACTGCAGCAAAGAGGCACGCCTTCGCCTTAGATTTACTGGTTTTTCTGTCCTTGTGATTCTTGATTTGAGTCATTGTTGGATTTTCAGGTAGCACAGGAACTTCATAGTCATCTTCAACTGCCTCCCATAGATCCAAGGCCTCTAAGTAGGTTTCCATTCGTACTGCCCAAATCTGATAATTTTCACCATCAAAGACTGGTGGTGCTATTGTTGAGAGACTTGAATTTCCTTTCATGCTTAATATTTAGGTGCTGGTGTGCGGTGTTTGGTGGCACTCAACTCACTTGAAAATACCAAACCTTTTTGTCTTAGGTCCCTCAAGAATATGGCTCTATGATGCCTATTGTTGGTTTTAGATAATAAACTATTCTTGATAAAAAAAAATAGAGACAACAGCAGAAGAGAGACAGAGGAATGGAAATCACTGAACTGATTTATTCAAGACTGAAGCATTACAATTTATAGAAGAAAAATAAAACTACCCACTAACAGCATGACCCTAGAATAATGTCATAATCAGCAAAACTAACTCTTGACTGCTTCCTAAAGACTAGGATAATAATTAAAAAATAATAATAATAAATAACTGCATGTATTGAGCTTAAAGCAACTTCTAACAAAGGGGTAGAAGGCAGCAGGAAAAACACAACCAAGAAGGAGAAACGACGCCAAGGAACCAAAGGTCACAAAAGTAAAGAATAACTTAAAACTCCTGCCATAAAATAGGCAAAGCCAAGAGACACTCAAATGATATGGCAAAAGCTCATGATGACACACATGAATCAAAACGACAACCTTTATGAAATTGGGATAGTGGACAGATAACTGTTACGAAGGAAAAGGATAAAAGTTTAACTTTAAAACTCTTAACCTACCACACCCCTTAGGTCAAAGTTTTGGGGGGCTTGTATACTATACCGAAGTGTAAAGTCGAGCTAAAAGTGTAACTTTAAAACTCTTAACCTACCACACCCCTTAGGTCGAGTTTTTGGGGGGCTTGTGTACTATACCGAAGTGTAAAGTCGAGCTGTACTCAACTTTGGACGAAATAAACATCAAATAGGTGGAATAAAGGTCGATATGTGCTCGTCCAAGACAGAAAACGAACTCTTGCACAGGTGGAAGGCATGTAATACGTGTCGTGCGCAAAAGATAAAGAGAAACAAGAAGAGACATTGATTTGACAATTTCCCTTCACCATGATTATGTGAGAAATGTCTTAAGACTCACAAAGGATCCCTAACCTCAACACGTGTCTATAGATTTTGATGAAGTCGGCTGACAAGACTTCCCTTTCACCTACCCGCCGGCTTTAACAAGTATAAAAGAAGGTAGAATGTGTCAAATCTAGGTATGTTTTCTCTGAAGACAAATTCATTTAACTCTAATAATACAAAAGCTAACTTTAGCATCAGAGTGCCTTGTTGCAAGTACCTCCCATCAATTTGTTCCACAACACCCCGGCCCAGTAATAAGTGGTCATCGTCTATCCTCGTTGAGTCACTCAGGCACCACCTCATCTTCGGAAGGAACAGAGACGAGCAACAAAACTAACGATGGAAAAAATTTGGCACAAAACTTTACATAAAGCATTTCTATAGGTTTTATTTCTTATTTTTTCAATTAAAGTTTTATCACAATATTTTATGTAGCAAAAGTTTATGTTAAAGAATTATATTATATAAATTACCGAGAAGAAACTTTAATATGTTTGGAAAACGAAAACATATTTAAAATAATAAGTAAATTTTGTCTCCATCTTCTCGGTGATTTCTTTGTATATCTTTTGAAGAAAAATACGTGTACTTAAGATTAGTCCCATAAAATTGACATTGTTGCCACTTGGGATGCTCTAGGGTGAAGTATCAAAATCAATGAGTTACCATGCACATTTTTAACAACCCTTGGATCAATCTAGGTGTATTATTTTATGATAGATCCTCTTCGCCATTTTTTTTTTCTCAACTTTACTTCGCTAACAATCGTAATACGTAGTTAATCAGTCAATTTACTCACAGAAGTTATACATATTTCTTTCTCTTCACATTTTATATATGTACATATTTCTTTTTCTTCACATTTTATAATCTAATTGTCTGCGTATTCCAATTGTCTACTAAGTCATTTCTTTTTTCTCTTCTCCTTTTCTGCTGTGGTCACTCTTCCTTATCGCTACCCCTGTCACACCGCCCTGCAACCACCGTAATAAAATGACTAAATTTTATTTTAATTAATAAGAAATTTAATCTTTAAAAGATAAAAAATAATAAAATAATTTTTATAATTACAATAAATATATTTTATGCTCTCATATTATTTTATTATTTTACGTAGGACTAAATTGCCTATAATGATAGTTTAGCCTTCGTCTTAATCCTGTGTGGTTATCCCGTGTGGTTGAGATGAATCTGATCATTAATAGAAATGGGTCATGGTGTCACACTAATTTTGGACTTCATTTTAGAATTTTCCTTTCCACCGTTATGCAAACACTAATTGAAAATGTTTGATTAATAAAAATGTTATAGTTGTGCAAACACTAAACAAAATTGTTTGATTAAAAAAATCATATACATTGGGATTTGTGAAATAATTACAGGTTATCTCATTAAAAGAGTTTATCACAATTTATCATTAGAGAAATGTTTTATGACCAAATAATAATAATACATGCTAACAATAATAATAAGCATAATTAGTCAATTATTTCAAAAAATATATGTATATATATTTTTTATTAATTTTTTCTTTTTTTAAATAGTTGGGTGATAGACATATTTGTTACTAAAAGTTTCTCTTATCAATAATGTTTCTGGGAGAAAATACAACAAAGAGGAGAGTTTGTAAATTTGTGAAATTAGGGTCATATAACGTTACTGTTTAATGCCCTACAAGAATATAAACCCTTCCCTGTTGATGTAGGTTAAAAAAAATGAAAAAAGAAGAAAAAAAGACTTTCAATTATTTCTGTATTTTGCATTTTAAAATACTTATTTTGAAAATAGTTTTTAAAATTTAAAATATTTTGGGTGAGAAATTAGTAGCTGCATAGCATAAGAAAAATGTTTCTTAAAATAATTTTTAGATCAAATAGGGGAAAGTAAAACAAACATCCTTAATAATTTTGTTTGGAATACGCACATAATTATAAGAGTAATTTTGTTTGTCAACAATCACCTCCCAAGTCTACGGTGAGTTAGACTTCTTACCCGTTTCTAACATCGTATTTGTTGGGAAAGGCGCAGCGGAAAAACTTACACACAAAACCTGAAAGCCTGGGTGTAAAAATAAATCATTTCCCTTGAGGGGAAATAAGAGAACTGTAATAAGCGGCAATATAAAATTGCAGGGAGCATGGAAAATAAAATATAGGAGCAAGAGGAACACCAAAATTTTAACGTGGAAACCCCCAATGAGAGGGACAAAAACCACGGGACCTAGTCCAGAAAAATATCCACTATATCAAAGAGTACAACAAAACAACTCCTCCAAAAGGGCTAACAAAAACGCCTATACTCGAACCATATGTGGAAAAACACACCGATGGACACACACTCTAAGGTGTGGTGTAAGTGAATAAAATAATCACTTTATATAGGTGTTCTGCTCCTCTCTCTTTCAAACATCTGCCGATGTGAGACTTTGAATTAACAAAATACTCAACAAATCCTCCCTTAATTCAAAGTCTAACACTATTACAAATTCTACAAAATGTGGGACTTTGTTTGAATCCCAACAAACCTCCCCTCAAACAAAGGATCACAAAATCTCCTCCCACACAGAGGAAATCCTTGTCAATGATGGCCATTAGAGCTTCCATGCCCTAGTCTTGTACCGCCGTTCTGATAGATCACATCAACAGAACACGCAGCATAGCCAAACTTGCTAGGGAGACTTTCGACACAAGGGATCCCCAAAAGTAGGTCCACCTGACCACTTAGATCCAGTCCAATCATTGCACACAAATCTGAGCCGGTCACCAAATCAAACCATCGGCTCTGATACCACTTGTTAGGAAAGGCGCAGCAGAAAAACTTACACACAAAACCTGAAAGCCTGCGTGTAAAAATAAAACATTTCCCTTAAGGGGAAATAAGAAAACTGTAATAAGCGGCAATATAAAATCGTAGGGAGTAGGGAAAATAAAATATAGGAGCAAGAGGAACACCAAAATTTTAACGTGGAAACCCCCAATGAGAGGGACAAAAACCACGGGACCTAGTCCAGAAAAATATCCACTATATCAAAGAGTACAACAAAACAACTCCTCCAAGAGGGCTAACAAAAACGCTATACTCAAGACCATATGTGGAAAAACACACCGATGGACACACCGATGGACACACACTCTAAGGTGTGGTGTAAGTGAATAAAATAATCACTTTATATAGGTGTTCTGCTCCTCTCTCTTTCTAACATCTGCCGATGTGAGACTTTGAATTAACAAAATACTCAACAAATCCTCCCTTAATTCAAAGTCTAACACTATTACAAATTCTACAAAATGTGAGACTTTGTTTGAATCCCAACAAACCTCCCCTCAAACAAAGGATCACAAAATCTCCTCCCACACAAAGGAAATCCTTGTCAATGATGGCCATTAGAGCTTCCATGCCCTAGTTTTGTACCGTCGTTCTGATAGATCACATCAATAGAACACGCAGCATAGCCAAACTTGCTAGGGAGACTTTCGACACAAGGGATCCCCAAAAGTAGGTCCACCTGACCACTTAGATCCAGTCTAATCATTCCACACAAATCTGAGCCGGTCACCAAATCAAACCATCGGCTCTGATACCACTTGTTAGGAAAGGCGCAGCAGAAAAACTTATACACAAAACCTGAAAGCCTGCGTGTAAAAATAAAACATTTCCCTTGAGGGGAAATAAGAGAACTGTAATAAGCGGCAATATAAAATCGTAGGGAGCAGGGAAAATAAAATATAGGAGCAAGAGGAACACCAAAATTTTAACGTGGAAACCTCCAATGAGAGGGACAAAAACCACGGGACCTAGTCCAGAAAAATATCCACTATGTCAAAGAGTACAACAAAACAACTCCTCCAAGAGGGCTAACAAAAATGCTATACTCAAGACCATATGTGGAAAAACACACCGATGGACACACACTCTAAGGTGTGGTGTAAGTGAATAAAATAATCACTTTATATAGGTGTTCTGCTCCTCTCTCTTTCTAACATCTGCCGATGTGAGACTTTGAATTAACAAAATACTCAACAAATCCTCCCTTAATTCAAAGTCTAACACTATTACAAATTCTACAAAATGTGGGACTTTGTTTGAATCCCAACAGTATTAGAGCTTATTCTAAGACCCTTTGTACCCTGTTGCTGGGGATTCTTCCTTTTGTGCACCCCGGTCGGGCCCTTTGCACCCCATTTGTTGGGATTGGTTGTTTGGTTGTTGTGGGATTTATCATGTTCTACTGTTACGCTTGGTGTGAGGGAGGTGTGTTGGAAATGTTGGAAATCTCACATCGCCTAGAGATAAGGCATGTTGTATGCATATAAGTGAGGAACAGTCCTCACCTTATAAGCTAGTTTGTAGGATTGAGTTAAGTTCCTCACCCGAATTTAACATGGTATCGGAGCCTATCCTAGGACCTTTGTACTCCGTTGCCGAAGATTCTTCCTTCTGTGCACCCTAGGGATTCTTCTTCCCTCTTCCCTTTACACCCCATTGTTGGGGATTGGTTGTTTGGTTGTTGTGGGATTTATCGTGCTCTGCTGTCACGCTTGGCGTGAGGGGGTGTGTTGAAAATGTTGGAAACGTACAAGCCGATTTGTTGGGTAAGTTAAGCCAGCATATCCTAGGATTGTTTGTGCCCCGTTATAGGAGATTGGTCCCGTTATAAAGGATTGTTGCAGTGGGATGGACCATATTAAAGATCTCATGTTGCTTAGAGATAGGGTCTATTGCATTTAAAAGTGAAGACTAATCCTCACCTCCCAAATCAGTTTGTATGGTTGAGTTACATTTCATCACTCGTTTCTAAATAAATAATTCCCCTTTTTACATGCTCCACAATACCTCATCCAAGGCTTGTGCTGTCAAATTTATTTATTTATTCATTTTGCTACCTCATCTCGGTCTTTTTAATAGATAATTAATATTTAGTAATATTTATTTATTAATATTACAAAAAATATTATTATATATTATTTTTATAATTTTTATCTAATAAAAAATATTTTTAAAGATATAAAATATAATATCAATGTTATTTTATGGCATAGTTTAAATAAAATATTTGTTAATATGTTATTAAAATTAATAAGTAATATTTTATATAATTTATAAATTTCTTTGAATGTTGTTGGAATAGTGCTATCGTGTGTATTCTATAATTGATAATGCTCCTTATTTTTACTATCAATTTACTCACTATTATATTTTATTATATAATTATTAAAGATATAAATTAACTATTATTATTACGCATTTTTTCAGTTATTCAAATTCAATAATAATCTTTATAGTTTGATCCTCGTCTTTCTTAAATACGGCGTAACTAGTTATCAATGTCACTTGATTGTATCGTGGCAGTCCATTAGTCACATTAATAAATTAGAATGAGAAACTAATTCTACCAATTTTTGAAAAATAAAAATTTCGCTCACATCAATAAAAATAAATCATAAGAATTAATATAGTGTATATCTCTGTTTTATTTTTAATTGGAAAAAAAATTAAACAGATGATAGATAAGATAATTTCTTTTTGTCAAAAAATCATTAAATAAGAACCTGTGTAGCATATAAAATATTTAAGGATACACATATCTTTATTTATCGCTTAATTTTAAATCACTTTATATTTTAATTATCTATTAATTATAAAAACCTTGTTACGTGATTATTTTGAATTAATATCATCTATTTACAATAATCTTACGATAATATTTTAATTCAATTATCATTATTTAATGATTAGTTTATTTGTTGATATTTTGAATTGTAAATTCTTATAATATATAATAATATTATAAATTATATAAATATAATTAATATTAAATAAAATATTTTAATAAATTTTATATTATTTTATTTATATTATCTATTTTCTATTAAACACTAAATATAATAAAAAAATTATCATGTAACTTAGCTATTTATCATTCTCTCTGTCTCGTTGACATGGATCTTTCTAGAATTCATATTTTTAAGGATCTAACTAGGAAAGTAGAGTTCAGAAACCGTTCGTATTAATTTGTGGAAGCAATAGAAAATTGAAGATAACCAAAAAAATCATAGAAACCCAAACAGGAAAAAAAGGAATCAAGAATGTAACAACCATCAATTCATCAAGGCCAAAACAAAAGCATGGAATAGAAAAGCAATGAAAAGAATTAGGTGAAGATCCACCACAATTTTAAAGAAGAAGATGATAAGGAAAATTAGAGATTCGCTATAAGGCCTAAGTAAGTTCTTGGAAAAAATCTTTGACATGTTCATCAATACAGAGAGAGATTTGATTCTAAAACTCACTTTATTATTGTGTAAATTATGATTTTAGAATTCAAAGAAAAAACTTTATATACTTATTCTTAATTTATCATAGGTCCAGCATCATAATTTTTAATTAATAAATTAAATAGACCCTAAATATTATTGAGTAGTTAATTAGGATAAGATAAATAAAGAAATGTCCATTATATTTATATCTACCTAATTTTGTCATAAGAAAAAAACTGACGATAATGTAATTGGATAAATTTTCCCACATCATATGATAGTTTAAAGATTATACAATAACAATAATATAAAATAATTTCATATAAATTAGATTTTGCTAATAAACCGATTATAAATTGATGAATTGTGATCTGTTAGTGTGTTATTGTGCATCATTTTTTTTTTCGACCTAGAACAATTTGACCTTATTTTAAAAACACTTGAACATGACTTAACTATTACATTATCGTCTCTCATAAAAGTTTCACAGAAGCTCATAAAAAATATCATGGCACGTGACTACGAATTACGTATATATATTGAACTTGTGGTTGTATATCATAATATAAAAATGCTAGTTTGATTTTAAGTATATACCAGAAGTTATCAATGGCTTTAAGTCACGAGTCAGGTTAAGTTGTGACGTTGAATCACGACTTTACTATTTGTATTTGTTCAAGCTTTGAATTATCAAACCCTTGACCAGTTCCAATATTCAAGTCTTCCATATTATCAAAACAATAAAAGAAATCAAAAGAGGTATAAAGTACGTCTGAGAAGTTATTAACAAATGGAGAGGAGTGCAAATGATTCGTGATTAATTTGATAATACATGTTATAAACAGATATAATATGTATATTCATTTCTTCAAGAAGAATATATAATTTAAAATAAGAAAGGACAATATAATACTAATGAATATATATTTTTTAGCAAATATATTCTAAAAGTCCTAACAATTTCTTTGTACCTCATACTTTAACAGGGAAAGAATCTTCATTCATTACCACATAATTAATTCATTTGAATTTTCAACCAGTCGAGTCAATTTTAGAAAGTAACATGAAAATATCTCCAACTAACCACACCTAAGTAGAATAGTTTGAAAAAAAAAAGGAGATTTTTCTTTTGTTTTATTTCTATTGAAGACTTCACATAGTAACTAAAATATAGTATATAAGTGAAAAACAAATTTTATTTTTTAATTCTATTGTATAATTAATTTTATCAAATTGAATTAAATCGAATCTCTTGACTGCTTTCTTTCCTCCATTAATTCATAACAAATCATAATCAACTTTTTTTTTCAAAGGCAAAAGAAAATCATAATGTTGTACCACAAGAAAAAAATTGAAAAAGGAGCATGCAATATATCCACCTATTTTTTTTTTGTGTTTTTTCTTTATCTTTTGATGAGTGGGTATATCCACCTATATTGAACCTTGGGATTAAATCCACTGAAGGACAATCATAGACCACACCTTAGAAAATAAGCAAAGAGAAAGGCAGAAGAACAAGATACAAAAGAAGTTAATAACAAGAGTGGAGCTCAGAAAGTTCAGACACAAAATTCCAAAGTTATATATAATTTTTTAAAAAATGAAAATCGGAATGAATTTTATCCTGAAATTAGAATCAGAAATATTTTGTTTTTATCTTTTCCAATTGTATAGGATAACATGAATGGATAAATACAAGAATGTTTGAGTTGAAATTAATTAATTAAAAATAAAATGTACAGGGAGGAGAGAGTGGTCTTAGATATTTTTGGAAGATATTTTGGGTTTTGGGATCTCTTTGAAGCAACTTCGGTCAGTGTCTCTTGACAAAGCGACCCTACAAACAAAAATATCGGAAAAGCTACTTTCAATTACAAAACAAAATGACCATACTCATGCTCAAAAAACAAAACCCAATGGCACCATAAAGAAACAGAAAATTCAAAGAAAAAATAAAAAAGTGACCTTGATTCTTGGTCTTTTATCAGCGTTTAATTTCCGAACTTGGTATCTTATCTTCTTTGAGAACAATCTATTCTGCCTCTTCTCTTTGTACCTTAGAACACTTGCTTCCCTTCTTGCTCTCTCTTCTTCCAATACTGGCACTTCCCCCATCTGAACACAATTTTATTAGCAATACAAAGTAAACATATATATTCTACTTTAGGTTACAACAAATTCACTTTCAAGTGCATTAGACTTCAAAATACTAATAAGTTTATATATATACCACTCTAGCTAAAACTATCCCTTGACTAAAATCATGCTCAAAAGAATCTTTCAGACCAATAATCATACACAAAATTGAACTATTGAAGTAGTGAAACTTAATTACAAATAATTGAAAACGTGCATTTGAATAAGCATGAATTTATAAAGCTAAAGTAATTAAATATATGAGAGGAAGAAGATTATGAGAATGAAGATTAATGAATGGATGATGGTAAATACTAACATAGTAAGCATTAGTGGTGGCCAATGAAAGAGAACATTCATCAGCCCAAAGAGAACCACGGTCAGACCATGCATCCAAAACATCTTGATAGTTCAAGTTCAAATTCAAAGCCACCATCTTGTCATCATCCACTTCCCAAAACCCAACAATATTATTTTCTCTCTTGATAACATGCTCCTCTTCTTCCTCAAAGAAACTTTTGCTCATATTCTCTTTTTTATTCTCTTCATTTTCATCATCTCCAATGGGGGGAAACTCTTCCCATTCCATGAAATCCCATTGAAATACTTCACCACTAGAAGAGTTTTCATTTGCCAATAACTTTTTTTCTTCCTTGGTGTTCAAGACCCCTTCCATTTCATCCAAAATATTGAAATCTTCATCATAGGTGTAATCTTGGTTAGAATTGATGGGTTCTTCTTGTTCTTCTTTCTTGGGACTTCTAAGTAGAGAAGTGCATCCCATCTTATCTCTACAAACTTCACTCTCTCTCTCTCTATCTCTCTCTCTCTCTCTGTTTCTCTTTCTTGCTTTCTCTCACATTTGGACTTTGTAGTTGCATAATAATGCATGTGATCCTACCTTACGACGTTATGTAACTATCAATAATATGAAATACGCAGGTTGTAAAGAGGGAATAATTGAAATGTATTAATTTAATGAAATATAACAATTTCAATGAAATAATTGACTTCTCTTTCCATCAGTTGTTTCCAAATCTTTTCATCTTTTATTAAAAAGTAAATATTTTAATTTCTTTAAAAACAAAATTTCTTTATCAAAAAATATGAAATCGGTGTTTCTAATTTTGGCATTTCCTACTATTTTAATGACTATTTCACGTAAAACTTACTAATGTTTGTGGTAGCATATCAATATTGTGACATTCTAAACAGATTTTCTACATCCTTAAAATGAATATTATTTTTCTATCTTCAAATAAATTTTGGAAAATTAAAAAAAAAATTGCGATTTGAAATTTTGGACGGTTGTGAAAATAAAAAAAATACAGAAATCAAAATCAAAATCCACTCATTTTATATGAAAAGAAAAATCCAGTGATTTTAAATTTTAGAATAAAAAAAAATACATGAACCAAAAATTAAAATTCGTTGTTTTATAGAAACTAAGAATATATTTAGGTCAGTTAGATCAAATTTTTGCAGCAGTAGTTCTACTTTTTCTTTCCTTGTCCTTATATCAATTTCAATTAACTCACACATACGTCACTTTTTTCTTTCCCATCTCCTTCTTTGTACGTCACGTTAAATCTTCAAAATTACATTAAAATATCAACTAATATAATTTAATCAATATAAATATTGAAAGAAATAATTTCTAATTAGAACTCTTGCATTAGCCTCATAAACTAAACTGAGTGCTTAGTACATCTTCACTTTAATTTGGCGAGAACTGGAAGATCCTGTGCATCATCAATGCATATAGAAGAGTAACATAAAAATGAATTAACTAGATTAATATAGGATTACCTAACCAAGAACTACATGGAGCTTTGCTAATTAATATTTAAGTGTACGAAGATTAATTAGATATTTACTTGTTGATTATCTCTTTATCAAATCCTCTTAATTAGCTTATAAAAATTGAAGTAGATATTATATTTATAAGTAAATCACCGTTTTTCATTCATGAAAATGTGTGAATGTAATTTAATTCTTGAGAAATAAAAATAATAAAATAATTTTAATTTCTAAAAATATTTATTATTATTTTAATATTTGAATTATATTATTTATTATTATTTTTGTTCTTAATCAAAGAATCAAAATAAAAATAAATAGTTAAATTTAGAGATTAAAATGATAATAGATAATATAATTTAAAGATAAAAGATGATAAATATTAGAGCTTTAGCATTTTGGTGATACTGTTGCAACAAAGAAAATTATCGAAAAAAAAATATTTGGTAGATAATTATAATACACAGACAATTAAATAATTAATTATAAGATATGAAGAAAAAGAAATATATGTACGTTTAAAATATATAAAAATATATATATATATATAATTTTTTTTAAATGAGTTGATTGATTAGTTGTGTATTATTCAAAGAAAAATAAAATTATTACACAAAATATAAGAAATTAAAGTTATTACACAAAATATAAGAAATTGAATTAATAGCCCAATTTTAAATCTCAGATTCAATGTTGACAAAACAAGGAAGCAATGAATATACTGAACATGTTCGTAATGGTGAGATTTACAACCTTTTAACTAGAATAGCTGTATATGCACGTGTCTTGTTCTAAACTATAGTCTGAATATTGACATCAAACAGTAAACGGCACTACAGTAAAAGAGCTAGAATCAATGAATATGAACTAATTATCACTTTCTTTTTATTCATTTTGAATGTATTTTTTATTCATTGAACTAAAAATCACTCTGACGCAATTTTTGTAATACAATATTTCTCGTTAAAAATTACAACAAACTACACGAAAGTTATTTGAGAAGCAGTAATCACTAATGTAATTTTTTTATTATTAACCATATCGCAATTACTTGATTTTGAATTTACTCGTATTTTAAGTAAGGAATCGAACACAAATTCTCTCCACAGACTGAACGTATGTTATCGACTAAGTTACATTCATTAGGTTCTAAGATAACTTTTTAATACACTAGAGTAATTGTTAAATTTTATTACGAGTTATAAAAAGAAACTATATGTGAAGACTCAAAGTAAAACCCCACAATTTTATGATTTTTAATAAACAAGTTTATGAATAAAAGAAGGAAAATTTATAAAGAAACGTATTTCTTGTTCATGTTATTAAAAGTTTAAGCAAGTGAATATACAGGCATTCTTTGAGCAAAATGTAACAGCATGATAGAAATTAAACCACTCAAGGGACTTAGTAAATGAAATACACTATTTCAAATAAGAATAAAAAATAATTATAAAAACTGTTTTATAAAATAAACACCTTCCCCTTTTCTCATTTCTTTTAACCATATGAAAATCCTCCTTAGCCCTCACCCCCTTCTCATCACCTTCACCCTTTTCTTTTATTTTCTTTCTCACTCCTTCTTTTCTTTTTTACTTAAAAACCATCAAATCTATAAGTGACAATCAACCATGGAAAGTGATTAACGTCACCAATAAACAATACCCATCTCATTAAAACTCTTGAGTTTTTGAAAGAAAAATTCATAACCCATTAGACAACTACTTTTATGGCATAGATTAATAATAAATTGTTTGTGAGGTATTAAAAAAATTAAAATATTATGATTATTGTAGTTCTCTTGAAACTTAAATTGAGGATTTTATTTAATTTTTTATTATTTTATTTTCATGCTTAAATTCTTTAGATAATATGGTGGTGACCGCTTCTTCTATCGATTTAATTGAATTCTACTTGATTATAGTAGATAATTTATTAAGTAACATTCAAAATTAATTATTATTTTTATTTTGAGAAAACATGTAAATATTAAAGTATAATATTTTGTGATCTTAATTTTTAGGAGTATACCGAAATGAAGTATAATAATTATTTTATTAATTAGGCTTAATTCTATATAAATATCGAAACGTCTTCACGTCATATTTTAAATTTAAAAATTTGTTTTTATTGATTAGTTGGTGAAATGGACTTCTATTTATTAATGAATAGATAATGTAGTCTTTTATATGCATATTTCATTTACTATGACATAGAAGAAATGACGTAGGGTTGAATATCAATAATTACTCTAATTATCGTTAACGAAGCATGTGATCTTAGTGTCATAACCTTATAATTATTATTTACCACGAAAAGATAATCTAATCCTCGTGCACATGATACAATGGCACTCCTCATAACTAAAAACTTTACGACTTTTGTCTATATTTTTGTTATGAATCATATTTATTTTTATCTTTACTAAATATTATTTCGTTTCTTTTCTTGGTATATATATAAAAAAAAAAAACTCTTCTAGATTGCTTTCTTCTTGTGCTTTGCTGACTTACCCAGTAAATTATTCATTTTTTTTTTTTGGAAGAAATCTATTGCACAAGAATGGAGAGTTTTTATTGGTGACTCCAGTAAATGTTAATTAATTTTTTATCCTATTTAACAGTAATATTCTTAGAATACATATGATATTCTATTTTCAATTACCCTTTTTTTTTCTTGATACAAATTTCAAGAATAATTTTAAGAAAAATATATTACAAAAATAAATAATATAAAATATCTTTCTTAAAACCCATACAAATTAATTAAATTTATCATATTAAGCTCACAAGCGAATATATATTCACCAGGCTTCTCTATATCACATCAACCATTTACGATCAAGTGATATTTTTCCAAAGAAATAATACATTATTCACAAACATTGTAAAACAAAAGCTCTGTAAAATCCAAACACTTTTTTTAAGCTTGTGAGAAACTAAAAAACTAGCCTTCTGAATTTGAACAAGTCTCACAGATCAATTTAAGTAGATACAGGAAAATTGGGCTTTTTGACCCAAATGGGTTTAAAACAAAAACTTACGAAAATGAGAACATTCTAAATAGGCCCAGTTTGGAATTTAATTTTTTTAAACCCTAAATGGGTCAAAATACCGGAAAATTGAACCCTACGTAGACTAGCTGAACACGTTACAATTGAAAATCGGCAGAGTGATACATATATACAAGCTTAAAATTTTATAACCATTTATAGATATCAGCAAAATTAAATGCGCTATTATTGAACAAGTTTGGGTGGGGGGAGGACACATTGCAATGTTACAATCTTAGCCTTTCTCTTCAAAAAGATAAACATTGCCAAAATCCTAACTAGGCTCTTGTGTATGTAATGGTGCTCCAGCTGGACATGGAGAATGTGCATCAACCACAACTTGGTTCTGAAAAGTTTAGCAGATTTAGTTATTATCATTTTTCTTCCCCAGAAATAAAATTACTTTTTTTTTTTCTAACAAAGACATAAAATGACTTGGAAAAACAAGGAAAAGGGTAAGACATAAGAGACTAAGGCATTAATGAAGCACAAATACTGAGCGAGTTGGCCGAGAAAACCATAAGGACTACATCTATAGAACCGTATCAGTTTCTTTTTGGCTTATATGCAAATTTCATCCCTCCATTTTCACAATTTCGGAAATTTCATCCCTCATTTTATAATTCGGACATTTATCCCTCACTTTCCAAAAATTCAGAAATTTACTATTCAGCAATTCAATAAGTATTAACATTGAAATCAGTAGCTCAAATATTTTTATTTTTCCATTTAAAACAAAAAAAAAATTAACAATCAATAATAATTAGTAGTGCTGCATTTTCTCCATTGTATAAGTAAATAGTGATTGATTGGTCATATTTCAGATGCAGAGAGATTTCTTAAGAGTTCACTTGATTTAAATTGATAACATAATTACATTGAGATTAACAAGTAAAAGTATATAGAACTTGTAAGAGTGTGCCATACCTGATACATGCTATAAGAATCAGAAGGGTATGCGGTTCCTCCATATCCCATATCAGGATTGTCATAGTTAGCAGCATAACCGGGACCTGCGTCACAACTCCATAAATTTATAGGATGCGTATGAGTAATTAAAAATTTCAAGTTGATCAATAACAAATAAAGTCAAATTACTTGGTTTTGAAGCTGCGGCCATTGCAGCCCTTGCTCTCTTTTCTGCATTAGCCAACTCAGCACGCAACTTTTCAACCTCACGGGTCATAATAATCATATTTCTTTCTATTTTCTGTCTGTGCTCAAGGTTACTAGCATGGGTCGTCTTCTCAAATTCAATGGCGTTCCTATATGCATCAGTAAATGAAAATTTAAAGCATGCACATGCACATTCACAATATTTCAGACTGTGAGCGAATTTTTTCCCTAGCATCTGACTAGGTGCAGGAAAGATCACTCTTCCAACAGGGTTAACTGGGATATTAATCAAGTGCAGGAAAGATCAGTGTGATATAGCATAAACCATTTTTAAATTAAGTGAAGACTCACTAAAGCAAACGAAAGTTAGCTGTTAAGTGCACCAAAAAAAATCAAGTGAACCTGGAAAGACAAACATGAAACCACACAAGCAAAGACAGAAAGACATAGATGTCAATGCTAGTTTTGAACACCAACAACAGGTGTACCAAAGACACTGCCGGTGCCACCGACACTGATGTGAAAACGAGTGACGTCGGCATCAACTTACTCAAGAAGGTAAACTGATTTTGTACAGAACAGAGAAAAGGCAAACTTAGAAGAGGGAATTTAAAACCAAAACACACACACAAAAGTGTCTGTGTCCAGTAGTTGGGCCATATCCGTGGTGCGTCCAAGTCTCAAAAAATATAAAAAGAAACTAGGACACTGCAAAAATGTTTCTGACACATGTCTGGGGCATGTTGGAGCCGTGTCTGTGTCGGACACTTAGAAGTGGCACTTGGGAGCCATGTCCATGCTTCCAAGTGTGTATTATATATGTTCTTAATGTCAATTGGACTTCAAGTGTGTATTAGATAAGTTCTTATTCTGAAGTCCATCATACAAGCAGTACCTGTGGAAGAAAAAACATTAATGGATAAAGCTCACTAGGCCACAAGCATGAGTTAGAGAATTATACATCCATATTCAAGTTAGCAACAGAGTACAGAGAAGTGTAGAGAACACCGGATGTGGTCTGTGCTCAGTAAACACAGTTACGGCAAAACAAGAGAAAAGAACTTTACCTGAGAGGACGGACAAGAAACAGATGTTGAACAAGATGGATGTAATAAGGGTTTAGGGTTTACCAAACATAACGTATTTTGGAAACAATAATTTGGAGAAACATAATTTAATGTTGACTGTGCTGTGCATATCTATGTCCAATATGGAATTCACATGCCAGGTGTTCATTTATGTCCTATATCAGATTTACCCATTCGTTTGCATATATCTTGCAACATTATTGGTGATGTCATTTGATTGATGTAGCACATTAGCATAGCATATAAGTAGATTAGAGCAGGTCAGCAAGTAAGAGATTGGTGCTGACTTTTGCTGTAACAACATTTAAAGACATGTTTGTGTACCAACTAACAAGAATGGTGGCTTCAAGTAGTGGTATAGTAAGGTTTTGGTTAGCTTCACACTGGGACTACAATTATGTGGATAATAAAGTTGTATTTTGATGCATGTTCGACATTGTTTTGGTAGATTCTGGTTCTGCATTTTGGGTGTTATTTAGAATGCTTACTACTAAACTCAATACAAAATCACTCGAGAATGTTATTTTGGATGGAATTGATTTTTGTGATTGAAGATAAAGAGGTTGACACTGTGATGTAGCTTCATCTTGATTAATTTTCCCATAATTTCTTTTTTCTCTAAAATAAACATTTTTGTTTTGAGCTTCATTTACATGCCACCAGGATGGGTCAAACTTTGTGCGCTAATTCAGTATTTTCTTACTCATACTCGACTAAGTTTCCGGCAACAAGAGAATTTAGGGTACCTGATACCCTCTCCTTTCATCAAAAATGGTGTTTCCTAGTACCAACACTGTTGCTTTCAGAGAATACTGTCACATGAAGCTCACATGCTCTAGGAATGTAAACTCCAGCGAGTAATGATAAGTGAGTGATATACACAGAGAACAGACAAAAGTACTTTACTCCCATGATCTCAATGATTCAAACATGCATTTCTAGGCAAAAAGACCATTAATGGTCCAGTTTGAAAAACAAAATACGCAATTGGGGTTGGTTGGAAACTTATTACAGCCAGGGTGCTGTTTTCAAAGGAGGAGCCACACAAGCTGGTGCCTACATAGCAGGCACCACAGCCCATGGTGCCTACGCCACGTCAGCCATTGAGGATAAAGGTGTCACTGCACAAGGCACCTACTCTGGATTTTACTGACAAGTGGGGCCCACACAGGTTATACACCCTGTTGCGCCTCCACACAGGAACTGATTTGTGGGGCCACAGAGGTAACACCCCATGTGGAACCTCCACTAAAGCGCTGTGGTTGGAAACTTAAGGCATTGCAATGCACATTATAAAAAGCAATCAAGAGAGAGAATGCAAAGCACCCCCAGAGAGAACTTCTATAATAAAATAATATAAAAACATTCTCTTCTTCTCCCATTCCTCCCCCTTAAGCTCTTCCTTCTTCTTATCTTTCATTCTTTTCTGTTCCTTTTCTTGCATGTCCTCTCTCTGCTTCAGCATTTTGTACATGCTGTGGAAGTGTTGTGGTCACCCATTTTAGGAGAGTTACTCATTGCTAGATTGAGCTTGTTAGTTAAAAGCACCAAAAAAATAAAAAATAAAGAGTTTTGAGTCTTGGCATGTTATCCTTTTCTCACTGGCTTTCTGTGGGGAGTGTTTATGCTAGAGTAACTGACATTCCAACTATGCTTCCTTTGTTTTGCGTGGCTAGAAGCAAAATAACAATCACTAAAAGAAAAATATTGCACTCAAGTTATTCTTTTAAACCCCTTTCCAATCCACCACTCACAACACCTTGAGCTTGGGCTAGCTTGTTTTATTTTGCTTCCATTCCTTAGTCTCTTACTCTCTTTGTTTTTTTTTTCTCACACCCCATTATAGCATTGCAATGCCTTAAGTTTCCAACCACAGTGCTTTAGTGGAGGCGCCACCGGGTGTATAACCTTCGTGGCCCCACTTGTTAGTAAAATCCAGAGTAGGCGCCTTGTGCAGTGGCGCCTTTATCCTCAACGGCTGACGTGGTGTATGCGCCATGGGCTGTGGCGCCTGCTGCTATGTAGGCGCCAACTTATGTGGCGCTTCCTTTGTAAACAGCATCCCGGTTGTAATAAGTTTCCAACCAACCCCAATTGCATATTTTGTTTTTCAAACTGGACCATTATAGTCTTTTTGCCTGCGTTTCTATGCTGTGGTTCATTCAGGTTCTGAAAGCCTTCCACCACATTCTAAAGGGAGGGGGAGCCTAACAATGAATGAGGGACAAACAAAAGTAGAAAACATGGTCCCTGGGGTAGTAAAACTATTAGTGCAAGGTCTTGAACAAACTACCCTAACAAGAAAGTCACATAAAAAACACGTCATATCTGTGTTTAGTTAGGATCACCTCAAATACAAATCGTGAAGAATGTATAAATTCATCCAAGGTTTTCAATTCCAGACAATGCAACCACAATTACAGTCAAACGGCCAAAATCAAGGTCGCAAACCAATCATTAAAACCTTGCATTCAAAGAGTCACCTAATTACATTCAGCAACCAATATCTAAAAGGCTTCAAGTTATACCTTCCTCTATATTTTTCATGTCCAAACAAGGGGAAAAAAGCACCGTTCCACCAAAAATGCAAAATGAAAACAAAAAAATCCAAGCCATTCCTGAAACTCATTCTAACGATGCCCTAACCCTAAATAAATAGATAAAAATGCTCTCGCACAGCTATTAACACAAAGAAACGATGCTAAGACACGATCCTAAGACAGTAAGAAGGTACAAAAATTTCACAATAATAAAGAAATAATTACATAAACAATTTACCTTCCTCGTTGAACCTCGTGCCGCATGGCCTCTATATCGGCCTTAATCGCCGGCAGAAACTGCGCCTCCACGTGTGCTTTCGTGACGTCGCTCTCTACGGCCAGCAGCTGCGCCGCGAGCTCCTTCCTAGACGCCGCGAGCTCCTTCACGTCCGCCCGCACATGATCGAGCTCCGCTCTCATGGAGGCGACGGCGCGCACCTCCGCGTCCGTCTTCAGCGACTTCTCGTAGACCTCGCGCACCTCCGCGTCGCGCTCGGCCTTCACCTCGGCGGCAGCGGCGGAGAGGCGACGGAGCTCCTCCTGCGTGGCGACGAGGTCCTGCTTGAGAGCCACGTGGATGCTAGCGAGGCGCTGGTTGTCGGAAAGGAGCGCCTGGATCTCGCGGTGCCGAGCATCGACGCGGTCCTCGAGCGCGCGGATGGCGGCGGCGGAAGAAGAATGTGCGAGGCGCGTTTCATCGAGGCGCGTGAAGGGTGCATGCTTGCGCCCCGCCATTTTGCGGTGCGTAACTAACTACGAGTGTGACCGAGTTTGGTTTTAATTTGACGCAGAACTGAATAGAGCAGTGAGTGAGAATAACAGAGACTCTGAGTGACACTGTCACGAATTACGCTTTGGTTGTTTCTTTCTTACTCTGTTTGGAGTATATATACTTGCACCTTCTATTCTATTTATTTTCTCTTCTGCGACCGTGTTTAAGCATATGACATAAATATTTTTTTTCAAGTATTTCAAATTCTTACAAAAATGGTTTATAATTTGTTCATGACTTCATGTGTTATTTTTAATTTATTTTAATAAGTTTCTCATGGTAAAAGATTGTGGAAAATGTGCCAAAGTATAAATTAGAAACATTAAAATAAGTTTAATTCATTGCATTAAAATTGTTTTAGATATGAATTAAATTAAAGAAAAATAATTACTCATGGGTTTTCAAAATCTCCCACAAAGTTTACTTAATGGAAAAAAAATATCATAGTAAAACACTTCAAATATTACTAAATGAGTTGCATACATTCACACAATTATGAATTTAGACAGTCCAATGAAATCAAATGATTGATATTTTAAATTTGTATTTTATGTTAAATTCATCAAGGTGATATATTAACCATCCAATCTTCATTAAACGATTATAATTGTCATCAAAGGGTTTTAAAGTTTTAGTAGTCTGAAAACGTGAATCCAAATTTCCAAAATAAGGTAACAAGCTTTCTTTTCTTCATGGATGAATAATATAACGTATTTTACCAAAATATAATGTAAATGATAAAGTCCTTGTTGACTCCTACATGGATGAATAATGCAGATTTTTATTCATCCAGTATTTTGACCAATCTTTTTGTGTTGATACAAGATTATTTAAATAACATTTAATTTTTCTTTTACCAATAAACAACATTTAGTTTGTTACAAATCATTAACAAAAGTCTTGGCGTTTCATATTATCCTGATACTCAAACTCTTGCGATTTTATCCTGACCAGAAAATGATAGTGTAAATTCAAAGTAAAAATGAAGCATGTTTTAATGAAAGTGGTATTAACCACAAAAAATCAATCTACCTAAATTAACAGCGTGGAGACTAACTAATTGCCTCTCTCAAAGCATTCATATGATAAAATTGATGGCCGCTTAAAAGTAAAATGCCACCAGCGAGTGACAAAACCAAAAGGAGCAAAGAGGTCTGCTTCCATTTCAGGTTACCAGCCAACTGAAGCTGAATACACAAATCCCTCAAACCTTGAAATTATAGTACAAGAAAATGTTCACTGTTGAGGCCCTCAGTATGGACGTGATCGATTCCCACCATAATTGTCGCGCCTATTAGGTCCAGAACCACCTCCATCTCTATTATTGTCTCTGCGTCCACCTCCACCGTAGCCACCCCTGTTGCCCCTGCAGAATTTTAAAAAACAATAAAAATCAATAAAGCAAAAATAATGCATTCATTTATAAACACAACCATTCATTTGTAACTTAGAAAGTCAGTTGTATAGTGAACTACATTTGAAACTGTTATAATGCAAAAATACCTCCCAATCTAATCAACTCAACCTCTTCGAATGTGAATTTTTCACTGGTTACTATGACAGACATCCACAATGAAATAATTGTTAAGATAAGTCAAATATCTTAGATTAGTTGTAGATAGAGATATTTTTGTTATTAACAGATTTGTATAGCAGGTGTCATATATGTACACTTGTATTTTGTAAATGGAATAACTCAGAATTATTCTCTTTTTGAAAACCTTTTAATATGGTATCAAAGCCAACTTTGAATTCCTCAATAGTATAAGGAATCAGAGCTGTGTTTTTTATTCTAATGGCTCCTTCCGATACTATTTTCTCTACAAAGGAGAAACTTGATTTTGGGGCTACACCTACTGTTCATACATAAGAACTCTTTTCAACACTTGTCCCTGAACGTCTTGATGACAAGGTAGAAAGACTAAAGAGTCATACTGCCCTTGCTACTGGATTTGTGGCCAAGTCAGGTATATGTAGCCATTCTCTTAATCTTTCTGTTTTGACTAGGGATAGTGATTGGATAATCGATACAAGTGCTACTGACCATATGACTTATGACCCTCATAAATTCACTCACTTCTTTTCTAGAAATGTCATTATTAGTGCTGACAAGGCATTATCATCTCCTGTTGAAGGTATTGGTATAGTATCCTTTTCACCTTCCTTATCAGGTGTTTAATTGTTTCTACTTTGAATTGTAATCTCCTTTCAGTCACTTAACTAACACAATCTCATGACTGTGATGTCTAGTTTTTTCCTACATTTTAACGTTTCCGGAACATCCATACCAAGGAGAAGATTAGCACTGGTAAACTAAGAGAAGGCCCATACCACTTGGAACATGTTTCTCAACAAATCCACAAAAAAGCATTGACTCATCTTGCAAGTGAAAACCAACAAAATAAAAACAATGAAAAAATTTGGCTGTGGCATAAACAATTAGGACATCCATCTTTTTGGCTATCTACAGAAACTGTTTCCATCTTTATTTCACAAATGTAATATTCAGATTTTTTGTGTGAAACCTGTGGTCAAAAGCTATCATGCTATTTTTTCCTTAAGTAATAAAAGAAGCTATTCTCCTTTTTCATCAGTCCACACTGATGTTTAGGCCCTGCACCAAACTCCACAAATAATGGCATGAAATGGTTCATTAGTTTTGTTGATGACTCTGTACCCGGGTAACAAGGGTATGTTTGCTTAAACATATCCATAAAGGTTGTTAGATCCGATAGTGGAGGAAAATATTTTAAGAGAGAATTAATAGGGTTCATGAACTCTAGAAACCTTTTGCATCAAACTGCATGCCCTCATACACCCCAACAAAATGGAGTGGCTAAAAGGAAAAATAAAAACATTTTAGAGGTCACTAGATCACTCTTAATAGGTGGCAGTGTTTCATCTCATTTATGGGGGACACTTTAAAATTTTCAATTTATTTGATTAACCGAACCGCTCCTAGTGTCCTCAACGTTAAAAGGCCTATTGATGTGTTATTTGATCATTGTCCTCTTCCTTCCATTGCTCATTTACCCCCTCGTGTCTTTGAATGTGTAGTCTATGTTCACCTACACCCATATCAACATACAAATTTTGAACATAGGGCTATTAAAGTGTCTTTGAGGGATATGGTTCAACTCAAAAAGAGGCAATCGTGCTTATCACCCATCGTCAAAAATATTTTTTATCTCTTTAGATGTTACATTTCATGAACATGATTTTTTTATATAGAGACCTATTAGAAGAAATATACATGGATTCCCCACTAGGAATGTTAGGTTCAGAAGCAAAGAAGGTATGCAGATTAAAGAAAGCTTAGTATGGATTAAAGCAATCACCTAGAACACGGTTTGGTAGGTTCACCAAGTCTGTGAAGACATTTGGCTATAGTCAAAGTAACTCTGATCACACCTTATTTTCGAAGAAAAGATGAAGAAAAATCACAGCCTTGATTATTTATGTTGATGATATAATAGTAACAAGGAATGACCAAAATGAAATTTCGAAAACCAAGATGTTGGGTTGTAGACCGGTTGACACTCCCATTGAACAAAATCATAAACTCTTTCAATGCCTAAACTCAAATAGCATAGACTAGGGAGGTATCAAAAGCTGGTGGGAAAGCTGATCTATTTGTCCCATACACGACCAGACATTACTTATGCCGTGAATGTTGTGCGCCAATTTACGCATGATCTTCGTAAGCCTCGTATGGATGGATGTAGTAGAAAGAATATTGAGATACTTAAAGTCCACTCCTAGAAAGGGAATATTGTTCTCAAATCATGGGCATTTAAAGGTAGAAGGTTACACTAATGCTGATTGAGCAGGTTTAGCAAATGATAGAAGATCCACCTCTGGATACTTCAATTATGTAGGAGAGAATCTTGTAACTTGGAGGAGTAAAAAACAACCAATGATAGCTAGATCAAGTGCTGAAGCAGAGTTTAGAGGTATGACACTTGGAGTATGTGAACTATTATGGGTGAGAAATGTATTATCGAAATTGGGTTTTGAACCAAAAGAGACTATGAGTTTGTACTAATTAACTGTAGATAGAGATATTTTTGTTATTAACAGATCTGACATTCCTTTTCTGTTTTTGATCTCCTATTATCAAAGAGTAACCGTGGGCAGGCGTGCATATATATATATATATATATACACACACACACACACTTGTATTTTGTAAATGGAATAACTCAGAATCATTTTCTTTTTGAAAACCTTTTAATAACAATGAGCAGGTTCAAAGATTTATAACAAGATTAAACAGCCGGAACTTGATATCTGGCAGTTTAGGCATCCAAACCAAATGGAGACATTAGATTGCTATTTATAAGAATGAGCCTGATTCCATAGTTGTTAATCCTGGTGGTGCGGAGTGTCTAACTCCAAAAACACTATTTGGTAGGATGGCTGCTATACTAAAGCTTATGGACACAGTAAATAATTCAAATCACCCATATATAAATGCTCATGCAAACAAAAAACAAAAGACATGATGAAATATTCATCATTAATAATCAAAAGTCAAAATTTAGACACAAATCACTATATTGAGCCATACTTAACAAGTCAATAATCACATTGGACATGGCTGGAAATAAAACAATAGTGGCTGGAAACTTGCCAAATCTGAATAAATAGAAAATAAACAAGAGTAACCTGAAACGAAAAACATTTGTCTAGCAAGTTTGGACACTAGACCATCTATGCACCCAAATAAAAATAAACAACAGTCTGAAACAGAAATGGGTAAGATAAGATAGGAATGAGAAAGCACAAGTTCAAAAGCAGCAAAACAGAGGTAACAGGACAATGACATAAGTGCATACGTGCATAAGTTGGGGCAGTTGGAAAGACGAAAGAGGACAAATTTGACCAAAAACCACCTGAGTTTAGGAGGTAGTAATAAAATGCATCACCAGATCATTCGTGTCACAGGGGGAGTGGGGGAGACGGCAAAAATCACCAAAAAGTCCTAAAAACTATGAGACAATACAAAAGAGGGACAAAGTGGCAGTGTCCAATCTGTCTAACTCTAAACACAACATGATGCTCATGGGTGTACCTTTTGAAGATATATTGTTGAACAAGTTCTAGACGAAATAAATATTCAAATAAGGTTTATCACTTTATTGATTTATAAGCATTGGACAAAAAACCAGAGGTTGCTAACTATCCTTAAATACTAAGAAATAATGGATGGAATACCCGTGGTTATATGCAGGTGGAGCTTTTGGTGCGGATTTTTCTGCCATTGCAACACTGATTTTGTAACCCCTCAAATCATAATCTGAAATTAAAGATTAATGGTAAGTACCGCTTTATGAAAGAAGATAAACTATAAGTATCTTAAAAACTGGAGAGTAGCAGCAGTTAGATCAAGTACTGTTGTAAAAACCGCCAGCAGAATGAGCTGCAGAAGGGTCTTCGTAGACAAGACAACCATCACCCTTGTTGTTTCCTTTCTCATCAGTGTATAGCTTTATGTTCCAAGGCCACTGGTCTTTATACCCCCTCTTCTGTTTTATTCTTCCAACCTAAACAGTTACAGAGACACGTGTGTATGAAGCTTGATACATTGACAAAATCAGATATACATATACAACAAACAGGAAAGAAAATCTATAGCATATTGTGACAGTCTCTTCTGTTAACCAGATAAATGAACAAATATGCTCAGGAAGCCAAGCAGAATTCACTAATATATACATGCATACTTGTAAGCAAAAGGATAATACGTAAATTTACTCTGAAAAAAGGCATTTTCATTTAAACCATTGCTCATAGAACAAATAACTCCAAACAGATCAGAATATTACTTGTCCAATGCCTCCAAACAGTTCTCTCAATTCTTCAATAGTCACATCTGGTGGTAAGTTTGATATGTAGATTCTAGAGTTGTCACAGGAATCCCCACAATTCTCATCACATTGCTTCACCTTAGCTGGGAGCTCAGCAGGAGCTCCACCTTGACTACCAGCACCATAACCAACCTGTGGTCCAGGCCTACCACCATTATGTGCATCACCTCGATTACCCCCACCACCATAACCACCAGTATTACTCCCATACGATGGAGGATAAGATGCAAGTCCACCAGTATAGCTTGCAGGTGGAGGAACCGCATCAGTTCCATATTTCAAATTCCCGCCATAAGAATTGTATGCAGGTGGGTAGTTTCCACCAGCACCACCATAAGACTGAGCCACAGGTGGAGGAACTTGACCATATCCACCATCTTCCCTGCCTTGACTACCTCTATTACCTCCCTCACTTCTTCCACCATTGTTACTACTCCAACCACTGTTATAATCATTACCCCTTCCTCCATCAAAGTTACCCCCTCTATTATAACCACCACTTCCGCCACCGCCACCACCACCATGGTTATTAGCACCAGCAGGAGATGGAGCACCACATTTGTTACATTCAACCCTTCTCGCAAAGTTCAAATTCCCACAACTATATAATAATATTAATAATACCAATTTTCGAATCAAATACATAAACGTAAGAATGAATTATCCACAGTTCCAATTACTGAAAACATTAAAAATCAAATATTCCCCAAAAAAAGAAAAGTAAAACTCGAAAAGTGAATCTGAGAGTATAATCCCAAACCTTGAATTAGGGCAACGCCAGTCTCCATCTCTCCCACCTCGCCCGCCGCCGCGGCCACCACGATCTCCGCCTTGATATCCGCCTATTACAATTATCGTAAAATCAAGAAATTTTACAATTCATGAAAAAAAAGCCGAGAAGCCAAAGTGAAAACAAACAAAAGAAAGAGAGAATGTTAGAAACCTCGAGCAGAGAATCCTCCGCCTCCACGACCACGATGACCCCCGCCGTCATTGCGGCCATATCCACCACCAGACATGATCCAATTACGACCCCGAGGTATGAAAGAAAGCAAGTGATTGGGTGGAACACAACTATAGTACTAGGGACTGCAACTGATCTTAAATACAATAGTTTAATTTTCATGTGTCTCTATATTTTTAAAGCACTTATTATAAAAAATAGACATAAATACTCTTTATTCCCGTAATATTTGTTTTTAAATACTAGTAGTACTTACTATGAATTTATTGATTTTAGTAATAAAATTAAAAAGTTATGTAAAATTTAATTTATAATTAATTAGTTCAACCGTTTTATACTTTAAATTAAAAAATACTAAATAGTTGTAGAGATAAACACAAAAGAAAAATATATTACATATAAACTATTTTAGAAAGTTAATTTTGAAACAACTATAAAAAATGTATACTTTTTAATTTTTGGTATAGGACCCAAATGCTTAATTGATCAAAATTAAAAAAAAAATAGATATTATAAAACTCAATTATATGATTCTAAGATTGTCCATTTTTCTACTGCTTTTTCTTTTACAACTTATTTTCTGTTCATTCCATAAAAATAAATCTGATAAAATTAATTTTAAAACAATACAATCTTAAAATTCTGTATAAATAATTTATAAATTTAATTAATATTTATTATTATTAATATAAAGGTTTATACAGTATCGACTCATCAATCATTATCACTAATATATGAAATTAGTACTGTCAAAGACAATGACTAAAACTATCGTTAATAATTTTAAAAGTAATTATTATAAAAATTAAAAATTAACAAACTCTACAGAGAGAAATTGACAACTTGTAGTTAGATGACAACATAAAAAGCTTTAAACCAATTATATATACAATATTTATTATAATTTAGTTAAAATTAAACTATTAGGAATTAAGATGGTCCTTAAAATTATTTCCGTTATAAAGCCTAATTCTTATATTAATAATTAAAATACTACAATAATTAAATATATTCTGATATAATAATTAAACATGTTTTCAAAAGCATAAATTTTCTCATTATTTAAAATTAATATATTGTTTTCTTTTTATTTCTTATACAGACTCAACTCATGTGCCATACGTACTCGTATTACAAACATTATCCATCAATACTACAGTAATAACTGGTTGCAAATGACAACATCAACATTTAAGAAATGAGCCCTCTGCTCTTCAAATCCTCTACAGCATCCTTAATAATCTTCTCCATTGGAATGAATTGCAAACCCAAATCCATAAGTTTCTTTGCTCCATCCTTTGTTCTCAACAGTCCCGGTTGGGTATCTCTTTGCACCCTTTACAAGAAAATGACACAGTACAGTAAGTTTGGTATTAAATGATCACTAGTTGCACTATATCAACCTTATATCAATATACAGACAAATCTAAAAGAAATATTCAGCTTCAAATGCTACTCTAACTAATTATATTCTCTGTTTGCAGGTTTGAGAGCGAATGGAAGGTGCAGACTTCACACTACATACAGCATGCACCATCCATTGCAGCAAAAGCCATGCAGGGAACTGGATAGTTCATAACTTTTCTAAGAAACCACTACCAGAAACATGACGGCACACAAGAAAGATTAATTAGTGCATGACTGAAACCATTGCTCTACACATGAACCTCGTTGGTTGGTTTTTTTCAAATTAGAATATGCAGTTTCTTCAACAACTAATTCAAGAATCACGCAATCTGGCTAATTCCTTAACTAACTAACATAATATGATTGCATTGTATTGCCATTGCCAATACATCAATCAAGTGTTCAGCTTGCTTATTGTTGAAAATCTCACATCGCCTAGAGATATTGTCTGTTGCATGCATGTAAGTGGGAGCAATCCTCACCATACAACCCGATTTTGTAGGGTTGAGTTAGGTCCATAACCTACATTTAACTTGCATGTCCATATTCTACATTTCTAACTAAAGGTATAACCCCATCAATATTTTAGATGGTATAACTTTGTATAAATCTTCTATTAATATTTAACACTTACTTAGGCAAATTGTACTCGGGATAAAGTTCAGCAACTTTTGCCACGAAGTCACCATAGTGAGAGACAGCCTCAACACACACATGCCTACCAGCTGCCGATTTGTTCTCATACACCAAAATATGTGCCAATGCTACATCCTTAAAGTGGACTGCTCCCATAAAAAAGTCCTGGTATGTTTCAGCAGAGCCTGCAACACAACGAAGAAAATATCACAAATTCTCAGTAACCCCCAAAAAATTATGAATTGGAAATACTTTATCTACTAGTTTGATATACAGTATTTGGGTCAACAATGATTACCACTTGGTAGAGTGCAGAATACTTTATGAAAAGACTAAATCACAATAAAACAAATGTACTAGCAGCTATCCTATCCACTACACACACAATAGATATATCTTATTAAATGGATCTCCACCAGGGCAAACATTCTTCAATACTTTGGTAACAACTTTATCCCGATAGCAGTAATCAGCCGCATAGGTTGCCTGACATTATTAGGCTGAATTAAAAATGAAATTCTTAGGTAGATTATTAATCATGAGATCTCTTTTAATAATTTCCTTTGATATCTTTTAGTCTCCCTCGACCCCTTTTCGCATGGCTAATAACCATGCAATCTACTCTCTTCCCAGTCACAGGCACATAGTTAATATTCAAAGTTAGAGAAAGCAAATGAAGCTTTCTCACCAACATCAAAGACACACACTTACATGAAAATTTGAAAGAGAAATGGACAAAAAGCCAAAAACCAATTGATTAACCACAAATCTTTACCTTGTAAAAGGCGCAAGAGCACGACCATGCTCGCATTTATCCTTGGTGGAATAACAGGACCCATCACAGTCCCAGGATTCACCACTACAATATCCAAACCATTCTCCTTGGCAAAATCCCAAGCAACTTTCTCAGCCAAAGTCTTGGACAACGGATACCACAGCTATTCCACACACACACAGACACACTTAATGCAGACCCAGAAACACACTCACAATTACATAGTTACTTGTGTGCTGTTTGAGCTATTATCCACTTAGAACTAGAGTATCCCTAGTAATCCATGTAATCATTTAGTGTATATTTCATAATATTACATTGAACATAACTAGCTTTCATTCTCAAGTAACAGAAGAGTTGTTTCTATTTTATTACTTTATTATTTTATAACATTGAACAACAAGAAACTATACACATCCATAATGCAAATTTTAATTACACAAATTATAGACATGAAACTCCAAATTTGATTAGATAACAACTCAAACAACACCTAAGATAGCATTTGGTACAGAGAAAAATTTTTCATGCCTAGATTCATGTTTCCTCTTCGGAATCAAGATCCTTGGGAATGAATTTGGTTAACAATGTGATTGGAATGAAATATTTTCATGTTTATTTTATTATAACTTTTCCAGTAGCTTCAATTATTTATCACATTAAATGACTTGATAAAACTAACGAGCCATGGAAAGTTGGATTTTCAGTACCTCTGATATGAGATAAGAATGATTCCCAGAAAAAATATTTTGGGAAAAATGTTTTTATTTAAGATAGAAACCAAACACAAGAACTAACATTCCCAACCAAGATTCTCAACAAATTAAAATTTCCCATGTACCAAATGCTCCCTAAAAGAATTGTATCAAGGGTTTCTCAAAAATTAAAAAGAGAACAAAAAATGAAAAATTGAAAACTCTGGCTAACCCCATTTTGCTTGCAATATTCAACGTCGGTCCAGCAATCCTCAGTCTTGGGAACATCAGCGGGCCAATTAGGGCTGGGCGTAATAGCAGAGATGGAGGACGTGACGACCACGCGCCGCACCCCTGCTTCCTTTGCCGCCACGAGCACGTTCATAGTTCCCTTAACCGCCGGGTCCAGAACCTCATTCTGCATTCAAAACCAAAACGGGGTCAAGCAAAAACCCAAAAAGATTCAAACTTTAACACAAGTTAGTTCAGTTCAGTTCAGACATCGGGGTCGTTGATTTTGTCGACAGTGCAGGGCGAGGCAAGGTGGAACACGCCGCCGCAGCCGCGCACGGCGGCGAGGATGGAGTCGTAGTGGAGGAGATCTATCTGGAAGAGGCTGAGGCGGTCGGAGGCTCCGTCGAGAGCTTGAAGATGTTTCGTCTCAGCTTCATCATCTGTTGTCAGAATGAAAAGAGCAATTTAGAAAGGTTGTCGCGTGCTTGTGTTTTGAAGAAATGATGAATCATAGATTTGAGAGTGTGGAATGAATGCAATAACTGAGATTTTGTACGGTCGCCTGAACGGTGTAGCCGCGATCCAAGAGGAGTTTGACGACCCATGAACCAATGCAGCCGCTGGCTCCCGTCACACAAACCACCTTCTCCATCTTAAAACAGTGACAGTGACAGTGATACTGTTGCTGTTGCAGATAAACTATCTTACTTAGTATCAACAATGTGTGATTTATTATATTATCATATTAAGTCTTACATCGAAACTTCTTTTTGAGTAAGTCTTACGTGGATGAGAAACACTCTCACACCTAACTTCTTTTCTAGAAACTCTCACATGGATGAGAAACACCAGTGTATAAATTAGTTTTTTTTTTTTTTTTCCTAACCATTGTTCATCATCAATATTGACGATAAATTCTATAGTTAATTAAATTTTTTTATTCTCTCAAAATTTTTAATTTTTTAATCCTTAGTAATATGGTTACCATGTTTTATTTCCTCTTAAATTTTTACACAAAAATAGTCTCTTTTATGAAAATTGGTAGATTAAATGGTTACGTGGTCATCTTGATCACACATCTATAAAAATATGGTTTTTTTTAAAATAATTTTCCTGGTGAATGATATCTGCTAATGGGGATTAGTGAGTGAATAACCTTAGATATGTGTATATTTAGAAATTGATAAAAAGAGGAAACTTTAGTGTATGTTTGGATGTTTACTAAAAAAATAACTTATTAAAAAAATTATTTTTTAAAAAATTAAAATTAATTTCGCACTACATTTTTTTCTTTGAAAAAGTTAAAAGAACAAACGTTTCCAGATTGATTAATAAATAATTATTTTAATTAAAAATTAAATTTCATTTTTTAGGCAAAAATACTCCTCCCTTTCTGAAAGAGTCACATGCAGAACCATGAACCTACAAGTGTCAAGGAATCTACTCCATCCGTTGGCTTCAAATGATAAGGCTAAGTGATTTTGGGTGTGGAGACAAGTGTGTTTTACTATGTGAAAGGTTCTTGGGGTGTATTGTTTCTTTACTTGGGCTTTTGATAAGATGCACACAACTCGTTCATGTGTTGTTGTATTAATTTTGTTAAAAATAATAAACATAAAATAACTTAATAAAAAAAGAAAAAATATATTTATTTTTAAGAAAATAAAAATTAATTTCCCAATTTAAACAGAATCCTTATTAAATCTAACTAAATAAAAATAAAATAATATTATGTACAAACATGTAATTTGGTAAAACAAATAAAATAAAATCCCCTGAAATAAGAGAGTTTTTCAAAATTGATAACAGTATGCCTTTAGATTGCACAAAATATTCAATAAATATTTAATAGAAAAGAAAAATAAAGAGAAGAAAAAATAAGTCAACATCTTTCATAAATTAAAATAATTTTTTATAAAATTTCTGCAAACAGGTTTATTTTCTATAACTATCTGCCCGGTAGTAAAACAAGAAAACAAAAGTTCACGGTATAAAACAAAATTTACAAATACCGAAGAAAATGTCTTCACTCTTTACGGTTTCATCTTTATAAACAATCAATTTATTGGATATCAATCAATTTCACCACAAAAATTTATTTCAGTTCACGAATGCGTTGTTACTGAGAACAATGGCATGATTTAAGTCTCCAGATTTTGGAACATGCTATACACGGAATGAAACATCGATTAGATATCAATGAGTATGAGTTGAAATGATTTTTATCATGTTTAATGTATCATTAGCATGCTTAAAGAGGGCTTTAATTTACATATCAACTAGGATTATAATTAAAGCTTAACAACATAAGACTCATTTTTTTTTTTGTCACCACACAAGACTCATAGTTTGATACAATAGGTCCCTGCCATAACTCAAAAAATAGATATCAACTAGGACTCTAATGGCAGAAAAGAAACTTAGAACAATAGGAAAACACAAGCACAAGACATAAACCAACTTTCCTCCAAAATAAAAAAATCTAATAAAAATGTGCAATTAGACCACCTCTTTATACAAGGCAAAGCGTACAAAAGACTAACAAAAAGGATTGTGCATTGGTGAAGTGTTGATTTGAGTCAGTTGCAGTTTTGCAAAATAAAACCTTTCACTGCCTGTATCAAAAACCAAGCAATCAGAAAGTCTCTTGCAATGACAGACACCACCCCTAATAGAAATATCTTAGAATGCTCACCCAACCCACCATTGTCAATCTTTTAGATGTGTTGTTGGGAATTTTTCAATTTCAACACCAACCAAAATTCAAAGCCTTTCTGAATCACTTATTACTCAAGTAACCAAACAACATCATTTCTCATCTATTTTCACTTTCCTCCATTTCTCACTTATTTCCACTTTTTTTTCCTACTTCTCACGTATTTCTTTTCTCACCTACTTTCACCCTCCTCCTATTTCTGACATATTTCTTTTCTCACTAACAGAGGGACCCCTCTCCCCATACTAGCAACGTTGGTGGGGATTATTCAGACAAATCTGTTTGTCCAAAATGCAATGAAGTTTTCATAATCATTGTTCAAAACAATACCTTGGGCTTATTTTATTCTCAAGATAAGAAAACAAATACAACTAGGAACGTGAACATACAAAAAAGAACTTGAGATTTTGGAATAATGCAAAATAAATATTTAAACACAACGTGGAGGTACTTGTTCATAACATATAGTAAAGTAAGTTGACAATTGAGATTCAGAAATTTAAGGGACAACCATTGACAAATGAATATTCAAATTAGAGGTTATTTATTATGTTGTTAACAGCAGATAGATTGAAGAACAAAGACATAAGATGCACTATGCCAATTAGGATATAATTTTGGTACACTGCAGATGTTTAACTTCTCAACACAAGTAAAACTCATTCAATATTGTATCAACATGCCATTAGAAACATACCATTAAGATAGCGTAAATCACTTTAAACTAATAGAACACTGCAGAACAAGGTCCACTAGCAAATTTACTAGCAGCCCAACAAATACCACACAGAAGAATCATCAAAAAGGCATCGCTATTGGCAACAGCTACTCATTAAGCGAATCATCAAAATCGGAGGAGATGTTTAAGAATCTATAATTGTTGACAAAGCTTATCAAAATACTATAAATTGATCCAAAAATAAAATTAAGAGTGGATGAAAATTCCAAAGATTTGGCCATTGGATCAAAGACCATTACATTTTACCGCTTTCTCTTCTTATTTCCTGCAGCAGCCCCCTTGCTGAATTTACTAAAATCATTGGTGGTGTCAGCAGTATTCTGCTTTTTCATTCCCTTCTTACCTCCAAATCCAAATTTGGAATTCCTACCTTCTCTTTTCTTCTGTATCTTTCCTCCTTTACCAAAGCCTTGCCTTGCCTTCCCTCCGGACCGATCCCCTGGAGAAACTCCTGGCCTTTTCTTATTTGACCTCTGAAATACTTTTCCATCCTCAAAGTCCAAACCCATGTCTGCATCATTGCCATTGTCAGTAAACCCACTTTGTTGCCTCTGCTTCCTCCACTTCTTAACAGATTCAATGTCCTCTTTTTTCTGCTTAGCCCTTTCTTTCATTTTCTGAGCCTGAATCTCTTTGGCCAATCTCTTGGCCTCCCTGGCCTTTCTTCTCTCATCAGCCTCTTCCATCTTTCGCTTCTCTGCTAATAATCTCCCTTTAATCTTTTCCATGTGGTTATCTGTCTTTACCATCTCAGCATAATAGTCTGCAGGTCTGAGGAAAGGGAGACCCATTGACTGAAGTTTCTCAAAGGCCTGCTTAGTTCCATCCAATGCCTGTGTGTAAAAGGCAAGTTCTCGTGCCAAGTCATCATTTACATCAACTTCTTGCTCTTGATCAATATCAAGAGAGAGTTTGTGTATCCATTCCACATTCTCTGGCCAACTGATGTCTCCAAGTTTATCTAATAGAGCTTCTCTGTTATTCACTGCATTTTTAGATGGTTCAGCCAATCTCACATCTTCTTCCTGTTCTGATTCAGATGAAGACATTTCCTCACCCTCATCCTCTTCTTCAGCCTCAAGCATTGGATCATCATTTACCAAAGGTCCTGCCATTTAACCTATACAAATATATATGTGAGAAAAAAAAAAGAAGCTCAGTTTCACATCAACACAGTGCACTCTAGCATTAAACCATCATTTTTTTTCTTCCTTGTGATAAACAGAACTTCAATAAAGAAACTTAAAGATAAATATTTCTAATCCAAAAAACTGACAGAAGATTGAAAGCAGAATGAGAGAGAAGAAAAAAGTGACCTAGAGAAGAAGAAGCTGAGTCTGTGTGTGCTGCTGCTGTTCTCGGCGAAAACCTAGCGAAGAAGAAGCTGTGTCCTGCGGTGTTCTTTTATTTATTAAAAAGGCATAATTTTATTATATAATATATTATAAAAAATATCATTTCTATATTTTATCATTATCTTAACTAAATAATAATTTAAATATAATAAATTTTAAAATTATTATTGATAAAAAATATATATTATTTTTTATTATCTTTTATATGTAACCAATTAAAAATTTTAAAATTAAAATAATATTTGACTAAGTCGTGTCTTTCATATTTTTCTTATAACACGAAATAAGATTTTAAGAATTATTACTGTTAAGTCAAGATGATTCAGAATCTTAGTTTTAATAATTACAGAATAGTTGTTGTGCCTATAGATGGAAGAAAGAGCACAGATTGAAGGATTAGACTGAAGAGCTCAGATCAAGCATCGACGTAAAGAGCACGGATCAAGGAATGAGCAGATCAAGAGCTCAGATCAAAACATCGACGGAAGAGCACAAATTGAAGCCTCGAGTGAAAGCATCGACGATTAAGAGCACTGATCAAGGAACAAAACTCAAGAGCCTCGATCAAAGAGCACAGACGGAAGGAGACAGACGAATGAATTCAACACACAACTCATTTATTTATTCATTCGTCTACCTCGTGTTTAATGAAGTTCAGACAGAGTAACTCGCGCCCTAATTCAAATCTAACCGTTACTCGTAGAAGCTTCCAAAGACAGAATAGAGATCTTTGCAAAACCCCTGCAACAACAAAAAGCAAACATGCTTTTGTTGATGTCTCTGATCAAGTCGAAAAAAGCTTTGCAAACATTAATTATTCTGATTGATCTCTGTCACACGTTTGAAGACCCCAAGACAAAGGACTAACGTTCAAATCTTCAGTCTAACGGATACTTCAAGGAGCTCTCTATAAAAGGACTTCATTACTTCAAGAGAAGGCCGACGAACTGCAGAACAAAGAAATCATATTCAAACTTCAAGCTCTCAAGCAAAGTTCACTCGCCCTGAACTTAGAATAGATCTCATTGTAAAACCCCTCTCTGCGTAGAGGATAAACTTATTTTTTCATCTTCCTAAATCCACTGTTGTGATGCTCTTAGCCTGAGGAGGTTGTGTTTCAAAGAATACCTCTGTTTTAGTCTGTGGAGGCTGTGTTCAAAGAATACCTGTTTTGCCTTGTGGAGGTTGGGTTCAAAGAATACCTGTTTAGCATGGGAAGGTTGTGCCCAAATAATATCTGTATTTAGCCAGGAGTGACTGGGTTCAAAGAATACTCATAGTGGAACCTTAGCGTGTTCTTTGAAAGCGGATGTAGTCTTGATCGACGAACCATATAAAAATATTGTTGTCTTCTCTATTGTTTTATCTCGTTAACTAACAGGGATAATAACTTGAATAGTTTGATAATAAAATCAATCTAAGAAAACAATCTTGCGCCTGATCAAGCTTTGAAAACAACAGACGCAAACGCATCGTCTTAGAGAAAAAGTTTTAAAAACAGTCTACACAATTCAACCCCTCTTCTTTTGTGTTTTTGTACTTTACAATTTGGTATCAGAGCTCAACCTCTGAAGGTTGAGTGCTTAACAGCTGCTAGAGGAAAAGATCTGGGATGACGAACTCCCAGACAATGCTCATTGCAGAAGGCTCCTCCATGAACACTCCTCCAGCTTTCTCTGGAAACGATTACCCTTACTGGGCAGACCGGATGGAGATGTATATCAAGTTTACAAAATATAGACTGTGGAAGATCATAACAGAAGGAGACATTCCCCTAACCAAGCCTGAATGAGAGTGGGAAAATGAAGAATATACAATCGCAGAGCTCAACAACAAGGCACGTTATGCCAAAACGTGTGCTCTTTCTAGGATTTAATATAAATGGTTACTCGTGCCTACAAAAAAACGACAAAGAGCTTTGGGATGCGTTGAAGATCTCTTATGAAGGAACCAAGATGTCGGACTTAGGAAAGTTGCCACCCTTCAAAGAGAATACGAAATGTTCTCCATGGAAAGAGAAGAATCTATAGACGGAATGTTTGGAAGATTCCAAACTATTCGAATGGGCTAGGGCCGCATTGGAAATTACTTTTTCAAGAGCCCAAAAACAACATGAAGATTTTGGACACTTACTGCACCATGGGAAGCTTTGTCCACTTATATCTCGTTGGGAGAAATATGAAGACCACTTACTCTGGATGAACTCATTGGAGCTACCGAGAGTGCATGAAGTTCATTTGTGTAAAAGGGGGAAGCTGAAAATTCAATAGCTTATTGCTCATCCAACATTGATGAGCTTGATGGAGAAGAGTCAAGTATGAAGAAAGCGAATCAACGGACTCGAAGATTCCTCGAAGAAGAAATCTCTTTGATAGCAAGAAGATTAAAAAGATTGATGAAGAAGAGGGATCCCAAAAAGATTAGAAGAAAGAAGAAACAAACATCTTGGGATGATCTCGATGATGAAAGCTCAGACCAATCATCTGAAGAAAAGAATGCAAATATTTGTCTCATGGCAAGACTATCATCTGAGGTAGATCTTTTAAATATATCTAGTTCATCATCATCATCTTTTTTGATTGAGTCAGACTATGAGGACATGTCATATGATATTCTTCTTGCTAACTCACATTTTATAGCTCAAGAATATATAAATTGCAAATCTAAGCTCAAAAAGGCTTTAGAAGAAATTGAAAATCAAAGCTATAAATGTCCAGTTATCTGAGAAAAACATATCGGATGAATCATCCTATTCGCTCGATATCTTGAAAAGTCATCTTCTTCTTAGTCTTGAAAATTTAAAAGAAGAAAATGAACTCTTAAAGAAAGATTTAAACAAGTTCATCTTGAGTTCTTCCAAGCTCAAAAATACTTTAAACTATGGAAGATCTCCTCTTAACAAGAGTGAACTTGGTTATAATCATGTGACAGACGAAAGAAAATCACAAATTAATTCGTCTGTATGTAGATACATGCATATTTTTCATTTGAGGTCTCTGAAACAGTCTGAAGGTCATGTAAGAACCTATGACAGACGGAACCTTACAACTAACAAAATTGGACCCAAGAAAATCTAGGTACCAAGATCAAAAATAATTTTTGTTGCAGATAGAAAGAGAGAATGTATAAAGATGGTACAATCTGAACAATGGATACATGCAATATGTGATCATCAACATGTCCTTGTTCCAAAACAACAGATCATGTAAGAGATCTACCATCTATGGGTCTTGAGAAGACAGATTCACCAATTCAGATGGAAGAAGCAAAATTTTCAAAGAATGCAAACAGGTCGAATTTTAGAGACATTTCTGAACATGCTTTGGTGTCAAGAAAAATTGAACCCAAGTGCATTGAAGAAGTGCATTCAAATATCAATTGAATGTAGCTTGAAATAATGTTTTAAGCAAGGTGAGTTGCTCATGTGTACATCCAATAAAAAAAAAAAGACCTTTGATATTAATTTATTCAAAATGCTTTTCAATGATTCAAACTCTCTTACAAAGAATTTAAACAAATCTTTTTTGAAAACTTAGAAATAATTGTCTCATCTGAATAAGTTTTCTTATCTATTTAAATTTCTTTTGTCTATCCTTATCGTCTATAGACAAAACGTTGCGTTTGATCATTAGTTGAAATAGTGTATCTGACTCTTCAACAGACGCAACGTCATGTTATCTTCTAACATCTCTGTTGAGTGTACAGGACAAAGCTCTTTAATGTTTTACATATGTCTAGCTTTTTAAAGCAAGAGACACGCTATCCTTAGATACACCTCAGCAGACGAAAGAAGGTAATGGGAGATAAGAAGGCCTTGAAAGCCTCCGTGGAAAACCTAGAGGATGCAAAAGATTTAAGAAAAGATGTTTTTGATGATTGCAGCCCAAGGGGGAGAGAAATGAGAAATAAGGATGGGAGAGAAATGAGAATAAAAAAAAAGGATTGAAGAAATAAAAAAAATGTGTACAGCCCAAGGGGAAGAAGAAAAAGAAATATGCAAAAGCTGAGGGGGAGCAAAATAAAAAAAGAAAAAAGAAAAAGGAAAAAAGATCAGAAGCTGAGGGGGAGCATAATACAAGGGCTCAATCTGAAAGGAAGTTCAGATGCAGAAGAAGAAAAGAGGATGAAGAACAAGTTGAGGGGAGATTTTGATCTGTTACTCTTTCAAGTTCAGTCTGATAAAGATCATCTCTCTAACTCTGATACATCCTTTTGCTCTGTCTCAAGTAGAAGATCAAGGATCTGCTAGTGTGGTCTGTAATCATTAAAAAGGGGGAGATTGTTAAGTCAAGATGATTCAGCATCTTAGTTTTGATAATTACATAATAGTCTATTGTGCCTGTAGATGGAAGAAAGAGCACAGACTGAAGGATCAAACTGAAGAGCTCAGACTGAAGCATCAGACGGAAGAGCACAGACTGAAGGAATAGACTGAAGAGCCTCAGACGGAAGAGCACAGACTAAAGCCTCAGACTGAAGCATCAGACGGAAGAGCACAAAATGAAGGAACTGACTGAAGCATCAGACGGAAGAGCACAGACTGAAGGAACAGATTGAAGAGCCTGTAAAAGATAAAACACAAGAAGGGGGGGTTGAATTGTGTTACTTTAAAAAAAATTTGTTCCTTTCGTCTATGAGTTTAAAGGGGTTCAGACGAAACAGTCTTAATCTTTTAAAGATTGATTTTAATGAACAGACGTTATAGTTTGATTATCCCCGTTAGTCAAAATCTTAAGAGAATAAATACACAAGTATTTTTATACTGGTTCGTCTATCCAAGACTACGTCCAGTTACTCAGCAACCACTGAGTTTTCACTACAAACCGTGCAAAGGTTACAAGTATTATTTGAACCCAGCCACTTCTGGCTATTACACGATATTCTTTGATCCCAGCCTTCGCAGACTAAACAACAAAGGTATTCTTTGGAACACAGCCTCCTTAGGCTAAAATACCACACAAGTGGATTTTAAACAAATGTTAAAACAAAGAAATTCCTCTACGCAGAGAGGGTTTTTACAATGAAGAATGTTCAGAATATATGAGCGAAATCTCAGAGGATAGAATAAGAGAAGCATTTTCGCCAATTGAATTCTAATGAAGTGAAGTCTTTATATAGGCATCCTCTTCAAATGACCGTTAGACTCAGATGAATGTCGTTGGATAGTTTCTAGAGAGCTTTCCAAAAGTTGTCAGTTGTACTTGATTGATTGATGTAGGGGCATGTACGCATGGATGCAACGGACTTAGATTGCGTCTGATCACATCTTTCGACTTGTATCTAGATTTTGACAAAAAGGTGAACACCTTTTTGACTTGCATGTGTAAGCTCGAATCTCTATACTGATCTTGGATGCTTCTAATGAGTACTTCCTTAGATTTGAAATCTTGGCGCGAGTGACTCAACTTTGCTTCACTTTTGGACAGACGATATATGCCTTCAGTTTTTAAGATGTTTCGACTTATCCTATCGTCTGATGACTTCAACTTGAGACAGACGAATGACTTCCGTCTAAGGAGTCATCTTTTGTCTGTGCTCGTTCCGTCTGTCTTGTAAAAATCAAAACCTTTGATGAGTTCATCATCTTGATCTAACAATCTCCCCCTTTTTGATGATTACAGACCATACCGATAACCTTTCTCAAGAAGATATCTGCATAAGACAGTGTTAGTGCTCACAGATAAAATGCAAGTCAGATTTACATCAAGACGATGTTTTCTAAAAAAATACCTCTTTATAAAAGAATTGTTACATCAATGTGATGTAAGCCTTATACATTATTACACAGGTATACAGAAAACAAATAAAAAAAATTACATGTATGTTCTTTACAACAGAATCAATACAATACAACACAAAATTTTCTCTCCCCCTCAGACGATAGCTCCCCCTCAGACAAAGCTTTGCTTTCTCTTGCTCTTGCTCCCCCTCAGACATTGCATTTGCTACTTCAGACGATGCACTCCCCCTTAGCATAGTCACTTCTTTATTCTCCCCCTTGGGCTGAGAATCATCAAAAACAAGATCAAGAAGAAGGCCTGGGCTTCTTTTGAAGAAGGCTCATGACTATGTCCTTCAGCTGCTGCACTTCAGATGTGAGAGAGGCTTGATTGTCCTCAAGATCTTTATTCTTTAACTTCAAGTGCTCGCAATCCTCTTCTAAGGAATCATATTTTCGCTTTAGAGTATTATACTCCTCAGCTTCTCTAGCGTCAGCCTCAGCAACCTCTACTTTATCATTAACCTCCACCATATCATCAATTTGCACTAGCGGTGTTTGAGGTTCTTCCACTATAGGCGTAGTGTCATCTATGATGAATACTGTTGGTCTCCTCTTCAGACGCAGAGTGAAGAGTGGAAGTGTGAGGTATGCCGTGAAGTCTCTTTCCCATTGCCAAGATTACACTTTTGTGGGAACAGAGAGTTCAAGATCCGGATGCTCCTGTGATGGATGAGTATAAGCGAAGGCTTCTCCAGGATGCACCCTGCCATAGATAGTGGAATCTTCATCAAATGAAGTCCCAGAACAGAAAGCGGATGTGGCTTCATGATCTTCTATCATCCTTTGTATCTTCGGATTGATAGGTCTTGAGGCATGAGTTTGAAGTGCCTTGAGGTGCGAATATGCAGCAGACGGAAGACGCCGAGGAATGTGCCTTGCAAATTTGAAGGTCTTGGAGACAGACGAAATCTTCTTTTCTTTTCCCTTAGCCAAAAGCTTGACCAAGCAAGACCACTTTCGGTCTAAGACGATAGAGTACTTCGTTTCGTCTGAAACCAAAGAAGAGAACTGTGAACCCACCATGAATGGACAGTCTCTTTTCTCCTTCTTTGCTTCTCTTTCAATATGGTAGAAGGAAGTGGAATCTTCTATCATGAATGGACAGTCTCTTTTCTCCTTCTTTGCTTCTCTTTCAATAGTGGAATCTTCATCAAATGAAGTCCCAGAACAGAAAGCGGATGTGGCTTCATGATCTTCTATCATCCTTTGTATCTTCGGATTGATAGGTCTTGAGGCATGAGTTTGAAGTGCCTTGAGGTGCGAATATGCAGCAGACGGAAGACGCCGAGGAATGTGCCTTGCAAATTTGAAGGTCTTGGAGACAGACGAAATCTTCTTTTCTTTTCCCTTAGCCAAAAGCTTGACCAAGCAAGACCGCTTTCGGTCTAAGACGATAGAGTACTTCGTTTCGTCTGAAACCAAAGAAGAGAACTGTGAACCCACCATGAATGGACAGTCTCTTTTCTCCTTCTTTGCTTCTCTTTCAATATGGTAGAAGGAAGTGGATCTAGCTTTTGCTTCCCTTCTATAGGCACCGGCCATCAACTTGAAGGATAGGTTGTAGTCTTCAAGAAGAGCGTGAGCAAACTCTTCAGGGTCTTCGAACTCGTCGAGGAGGATGGAATAGCGGGGACTAATTCCTGAACAGTTGGGTCTTGTCCAGGGAAGAAAAATTCCAAGAGTATATCCTAGACCTATATACTCTGTTTTATTCATTGGAATTGTGAATGGTACAGGATCATGACGATCAATGGCATCCAGATGCCAATGTGAGCAGTCCTTTGGCTCATAGATGGTGGAGCTAGAATCTCCAAATCTGCAGTGGTGAAATGCAGGTGCGTTGATTTCGTGTTGAACCTTCCACTTGATATTTTCTTTGAAAGGGATGTGGAGTTCATAGCCAAGAGCTAGTCCTTCAATCACCGACTCAGCTAGATGATCCTTGTACCTCTTTATTTCTTCTAAACCCTTGATGTCTAAGGTGGCCAGTATGTCCCAGGGCAGACGCTTCAGCCATTCGCGTTGCTCTTCGGGAGTGTAGATGAAGTCTTCTTTGAAATCCACTGGCTTAAGGGCTTTATGGTAGATAATGGGATTGACAAATCTCCCCAGTTGAAAACCTTTTTTGCCTCTATAACGATAGGGGTTTCTCAACTCGATGTAGGGAGTGTCCTTTATAAAGCAGTCTTCATCGTCTGCTAAGAGACCATCTGTAGCAGACTCAGACGATTCACCATCGTTGGAGATTTCTTCATTCATCTCTCCAATACTCCAGTCAGGTTTGACCGGTCTTTTCAAAGACAAGTGCTTTCTACGCCTCATGACTAATTCGTTGAGAAACGAATAGTCTATCTTGTGCTTGGGTGGTAGATCTTCAGGATTGATAACTTCAGCGTGCGATCTCCCCCATGATGCATCCATCTTTATTACTTCTAGATGTTCTTCATCAGACGAAGAACTTATATCTTCAACAAGAGCTTCTTCAGACGAAATCTCCTTCGTCTGTAGGTGGGATGCTTCTTCAGACGCAACAGGTAACGTCTGTTCAAAGGCAGCGTTTAGAGGAGACCCAACAATAGGATCAGATACACTTGTCCTATGTTCGTCTTGGAGTGTTGTTATGGAGACCTCCATAGTAGAGGCCTTATCATTGAGCATGGTCTCCAACTCCTCTGCTAGCTGGGCATTGTCCTTCTGGATCTGGGCAGTTTCTTCACTGTTCATGCCCTCTAAAGTTGCTGGAGCAGACGCAACCTCAGACGATCCAATGCCCCTAACGCTCTCGAGAAAGATTCTTTCTCGTTCAGCAATGAACAGCATAGAGACCCTTTTAGCCTCTTTCAGTTGTTTCTCTTCTTCTGTTTCGCCAACAACAACAGACACAAGCTTCTGCTTCATCTTTTCTTTGCCTTTGGCAGCCTTTTGAAGAGCGATTTCTCTAGCTCTTGCTTTCTCTTCAGCTGTTTTCCTCTGTTTTTCTTCGTCTGTAAGTATTTTAACAGACGGAACTCCTTCAGACGATAGCTTAGCCCCTTCATCTTCACTAGGGGATATCGTCTTCCCTTTCGTCTTAGCAGCTACGTGCTTAACTCTGATAGTTCTTTTCTTTTTCTTGAGAGGTTCTTCTAGAACGTCTTCAAAGGGAACTTCAGAAATAACCACGGGAGGAAGAGGTAAGGGTGTTTGGGTTTGTGTTTGGTCTGGTGTTTGGGATTGTGTTTGGGCTTGTGTTTGGGTTTGTGTTTGGGTTTTGGCGCGTTTAATGCGGGCTCTGTGTGAGGGGTCTTTGTTGGACTTAAAGCTTGAAGGTGCTTTGGTGTCTCTCTTGGTGTTTTGTTTTTGATGCTATGTAATTTTTGGTTTTCTTAGATGAAATGTAATTAGGAGTTTCCTATGTATTGATTGTTTAGTTTAGGCATGTATGTGGTTGTTCTTTGGTTGAATGCCCTGGAAAACTTGGCAATCTTGTGTGATTTCTCATGTGTCAAATGTTTGGTTTCCCTCTCTAAAATGTTTTGAAAATATCTTTGGTAACCAACTGAGGTAATAAATTACCAACAGCAGGTAATCAACTACCAACAGTAGGTAACAGAGTGTGGGAATGCATTTGCCACTAGAGTAATCAATTACCCCCTCGGGTTAATCGATTACCATGAGCCAAAATCACCCTGGAAATCCTTGCTCACTAGTTTAATCGATTACCAGCTTCTGGCAGTCGATTACCCTTATCAGAAAATCATTAAGTTGCCTAAATTGAGTTTTTAATTGAACATATAAATACTCTTTTCTCGAAAATTAACATAAGATCTTGGAACATAAGTTTTAGAAAAGTTCATACACTTCCATATTCTCTAAAAACTAAGTTCATCATCTTTTCTAAGAAACCCATAAAGAACTTCAAGAGTTCATCAAGTTTTCATAAAGAAAAGATAAACTTGATCTTTTCTTTGACTGGGTGGCATTCATAGTGTTATCTTTTGTGACCAGATCTACACTCCAGGTGTTTTCTAAACTGATCTTTTGTTTACCTTTTGATTTCTGGGTTATTACTTTAGGAGAGAGGTCTCTCTGGATAGAGTAAAGGTCTTTGAGAAGTGTGTTCTCAAAGGTTTGATCTTGGGTGTTCCAAGGTCAGGGAAGAACTGTTCTTTGGGTTAAAGGACATGTTTTTGGGTATTTTGATTTCGTTTTTGTGTTGCTTGTTGCAGAGTGAATGTAAAAGAACACAAAAGGGATCATTTGATAGTGGAAGACCGATCGCAACAGTTGTTGGGTTGGGTTGACTGATGTAGGCAATGGGCGAACCAAGATAAAATCACTTGCACTCTTCTTCTTCCTTATTCTCTTTACCGTTTACCTTACATTGTTGTTATCACGATTTATCTTCTGCAATTTGTTTGGTAACTAACTCGGTAATTGACTCGGTAATCAACTAAAATTGGAATAGTTAGATACTGATATTGATTACGACGCATATTGATTACTAACGTGTTTCTGATTATTCCTTTTAGTATTTCCGCTGTGTATCTTTGATATTTCCTATTTATCTGTCTCTTCCATTGATAGGTAATCAAGAATAGCTTTGTTTGAATTAAAAGGAATTAGAAACTCGCAAAATTGGGCTATAGTGGAACTAGAATCTATTCACCCCCCCTCTAGATTCACACATAGGGACCATCAATTGGTACCAGAGCTTTATCTAGTAGGTTGCTCTAGATTTTGATCCATAGTTCCTTAGAATGGCCGGTAATCAATTACCATTCGCTGAAGGTGCCTCTATTAACAGACCTCCTCTGTTTTGTGGTGATAACTATCCTTTTTGGAAAGTGAGGATGAAAATCTTTATGGAGTCTGTACATAGAAGCATTTGGCAAGCGGTTGTGACTGATTTCAAGGTCCCCACATACATAGAAAATGGGAATGAGATTGAAAAACCATTTGAGAGATGGGAACAAGACGAAATTAGGAGAACTGAAAATGATGCAAAAGCTTTAAATATTATACATTCTGCTTTGAATTCAGATGAATTTTTCAGAATTTCAGCTTGCAACACAGCCAAAGAAGCTTGGGATCTAATAAGGGTCACACACGAAGGAACCGTGAAGTATTTAAGGGCACGGAAGAATACCTTGATCCAAGAATACGAGACGTTCAGAATGGCACAAGGTGAGTCCGTGATGGATATGCAGAAACGTTTCACACACATCGTGAATCATCTCAAAGGACTTGGTAAGATCTTCGTTGAGGAAGAAGTCAATGTGAAGGTGCTGAAATCCTTGAGCAGGAAATGGCAACCAACTGTCACAGCAATCACTAAATCAAAGAACCTAGCCTTGATGACAAGTGCAGAGTTATTTGGTAAGTTGAGGGAGTATGAAATGGATATGTCCCGTATTGCTGATGAGGAACAAAAAGATATGAAAGCCAAAGGTCTAGCACTCAAGATGGAAGACACAGCTAGTGAGAGCGATGCATCAAGCTGTGGTAGTGAATCTGAACAGGAAAACATGAATCTCATGGTAAGGAAATTCAAAAAGTTCATGAAGAGGAATAACAATAAAAGGAGATTCAACAATTCCAGAAAAGGCTTCAAGAGGTATGAGAGTTCATCTTCAAATGTCACTTGTTATGAGTGTGGAAAGGTGGGTCACTACAAATCGGAGTGCCCCAACATGAAGAAAAGCAACAACAGTGAGCCTAGAAGAGTAGAACATGAGGAACGGTCCAAGAAGGACAGATTTCGCAAGAAAAAGACATACATAGCTTGGGAAGAGAATGATTCCTCAACCTCTAGTGGGAGTGATAATGAAGAAGCAAATTTGTATCTCATGGCTAATCCAACATCCGATGATGAGGTAAGTGATTTCGATTCATCTACTTTTAACTATGATGAGCTGCAAACTGCTTTTTGTGATCTTTACAAGGAAGCCGAAAAACTAGGCAAGTTGAACAAGGTTTTGAAAAACAAAATTACTGATTTGGAAAATGATATTTCTGTTTTGAAAACTGATGTTCAAAGTTTGAAAAAGGAAAATGATACCTTGAAACTACCCTGTTCAAAGTGTAAGTCTTTTGATGTCTCTTTGAAAAAGAATAACATGAAGTTCTTTGCATTTAGACAAACCAACAAAAATAGAACTTTCCCATGTAGTTATTGTATGAAATCTGGACATAACTCTTATAATTGCATGATTAGGAAGGAAGGTATAACTAGTGGGTTGTTTAAATAGATTAGGAAAGATAGTCACAACTCTAACACTAATGGACCCAATAAGACTTGGGTACCAAAAACAAAGTGATATCTTTTTCTGTGTAGGTATGCTTGAGAGCCAAACACTCAACTTGGTATTTGGATAGCGGCTGCTCAAGACATATGACTGGTGACAAGAGCAATTTTATCTCCTTCAAATCAAAAGAATCTGGTTCAGTAGTGTATGGAGATAACAATAAAGGGAAAATACTGGGTATAGGTGCTATTGGAGACAAATCCAACACTGTGATTGAAGATGTGCTGATGCATGCCAGAAGGGCAAGCAGTCTAGAAGTTCCTTTAGGTTTCCAATAAACTTAGAATGACCCATGCAGGATTCAAACCTACAAGTTATTAAGGCACCACTTTAACCAACTAAGCTACTACATTTGTTTAATTTTAAAATTAAAATGTCACATGCAGGACTCGAACCTGCAACCTTCAGGTTAGTAACAGAATGCTTTAACCAACTAAGCTAATAGGCCTATCTAATATTTTTATAAAAATATAATGTATATAATGAGTACGAGAGAAAATGTGAACAAGAAAAATTGTGAAAATTATGACAAGTGCAATATGTAAGGAGTGATGGAAGGATGCACTAAATTAGTGGTATTAGCACCAAACTGATTAGTGGTGCACTAAAAAGAAAAAGAATTCTAATTAAATTTTTATGGTAAAACCACTAAGTATATTAAATTTTACCACTAATAATATTTTAAATTTTATTTCATCTATAAATAGAAACCATTTGAGAACACTTCAGCCATGAATTCATTTGCACCAAAACACCAAAATCTTAGTTTTTCCAATTTTCCCAAAACCATAAGCTTATTTTGCTAAAATTCCAAATTTTTCTAAATTCACCAAAAACCTATTTCATTTAACTTTGAGAGTAGAATCAACCTTCTTTCAACCTTCAAAAGCTTTCTCAAAGTCTTCCAAAAGAGTAGCCAAAAAAAATCAAGGTGAGAGAAGTTTCTAAATTATTTTAAGTTTTCAATTTAATTAAGTTTTCAATTTTCTAAAAATTCTAGAATAATCTCAAAATATTTGTGTTCTAAAATTTATGAACTTATAATTATTATTGAAGTTTTAAAGTAATAAGAATTATAAGAGAAATTGCAATTTACTTAAATTTTCAAATATAAAAATAAATAAATAAATAAAAATAAAAATATATATATATATATGTAACTAAAAATGAAGTGAGCATGACTTGAACCCAAATCCTTAGTATTTCCAGTCATGTCTTAACCAACTGAACTAGTCCAAATTTCATTTATAATTCCGCATATTTATATCTTTATATTTAAATATTTCCGCTTTCATTTGTTTATATTTCATATGATAATTTGTGATCTTAAAATTATGAGATCTAACTAGGAGGCTCGCCACCTTTACTGATTTCATAATTTTAAGTTATTTATATAATATTTAATTTTATGAAATAATAATTTGAGATCTTAAAATTATGAGATCCAACTAGGAGGCTCTGCCACCTTTACTGATTTCATAACTTTAAGATATTTATATAATATTTAATTTTATGAAATGATAATTTGAGATCTTAAAATTATGAGATCTAACTAGGAGGCTCTGCCACCTTTACTGATTTCATAACTTTAAGTTATTTATATAATACGTAATTTTATGAAGATTTTTAACAATTTTAAAGAGTAATTGGAAAATTTGATTTGAATGTGAATGACTTTTGACGTATATTTGGATAATGACTTGGATTGTGTATGTTTACCTTTTTCTTGAATTTGGTTGATGATTGAGACTGTGATTAATTACCTATGCTATGCACGTTGAAGATTGTGATGAAAACTATGATTATTATACTATAAATTATTAACCCATAATATAAAATATAATGATGGAATGGACTTGTAATATCAACAAGATTGATGTTGTTTTAAATGAGATTTTTAGAAAGGGAGATAAGTTTTCATTCATTCATGCATGCCTCAAAAGAGGTGGCCTCGGTTAGAGGTGCAGATAATAACTTAATCCGTGCGTCTAGGTGGGATGCCAGACTTGAGGGATTTTTATAGTGAGAATTCATTTAATTCATGATGATCACATGATTGTTTATGAGATTCTGTGCACCACTGTGAAATCCCAACTGGTCGGTAAGTTTTACGATGATGATGTCGTATTATCTGAGATGGTACCACATTGCATATTTTTGGAGTTGAGGATGGAGCATGCATCATATAGAAATTTCATTTAAGTCATAATTCATTCTTTATTTATTTGATTATGATATGTATTATATTGATAATTTTATATGATATGTATTTTTATTAAGATTTTTGGAACTTACCCTTGCGTGTTTGTGTCTGTGGTTTGACACCTGTGATGGTCCTAAATTTTAATTGGGGGAGCAGATTAACAGGATAAATCTATTGGAGATGTGAACGAAGGATAAGCAAACATGAGGATTTTTGTGAATAATGTGTATATTATAATTATCACAATATTACGTACTATGTGACATTTTGTAAATAACTTTTGATGTATGATTACGATGTGATCTATGTGATGTGTTTTATTTTGGTGACATTTTTGTTAGCAAGGGAAATTATTTTAAAATTTTATTTAAAGAAATCTAAATGAAGGGAAACATTTTCAAATAATAATAATAAATAGATAAAAAGGAAAATATTTAAGCAATGAAAAACAGCGGAGCGTTACATTTTGTACTGAATAATGACAAAGAGCCTTTTGGTAAGTTTGACGCCAAGGCGAATGAGGGTGTGTTTATTGGGTATTCATCAACAAGTAAAGCATACAGAGTTTTCAATAAAAGGAGAATGTGCATTGAGGACTCTGTGCATGTAAAGTTTGATGAATCTAACAATCCCCAAAAGGGAAGTGTTTTTGTTGATGATGATGAGATTACAGGTGAAGATAGCAGTAGCAAACCACAATTACAGCAAGATCAACCAACCAATTCTCATGGTCCACCAAAAGAATGGAGGAAACCAAGAGATTTATCTCTTGACAACATCATTGGTGACATCCATAAGGGAGTATCCACTAGATCCTCCCATAATATGTTCTGTGATGATTATGCGTTTGTATCTCAATTTGAACCCTCTTGTGTTGATGATGCTATAAATGATGAATTTTGGATGAATGTTATGCATGAGGAGTTAAATCAATTTAAAAGGAATGACGTTTGGGAATTAGTACCTTTTAATAGATATATGAATCTAATTGGAACAAAATGGGTGTTTAAGAATAAGCTAGATGAGAATGGAATTGTAGTTAGGAATAAGGCAAGATTAGTAGCTAAGGGATATAATCAACAAGAAGGAATAGACTTTGATGAAACATATGTCCCAGTTGCTAGATTAGAAGCTGTAAGAGTCTTACTTGCTTTTGCCTGCATTCATGATTTTAAGCTGTTTCAGATGGATGTTAAAAGTGCGTTCTTAAATGGCTACATCAATGAGGAAGTCTTTGTTTCACAACCTCCTGGTTTCACTGACTTCAGTTACCCTGAGAATGTGTACAAGCTAAAGAAGGCCCTCTATGGTCTGAAGCAAGCCCCCAGACAATGGTATGAAATGTTAAGTAAATTTCTTTTGTCAAAAGGGTTCAACAGAGGTAATGTTGACAAAACTCTTTTCATTAGGAGGAAGTCTAACAGTATTTTATTGGTCCAAGTGTATGTTGATGATATCCTTTTTGGATCAACTAATCAATCTCTGCGTGAAGAATTTGTGGCTAGGATGCAGGGTGAGTTTGACATGTCTATGATGGGAGAACTCAAATTCTTCCTAGGACTGCAAGTCAAGCAACTGAAAGAAGGAATCTTTATACATCAAGCGAAGTACACTGAAGAATTGCTGAAGAAATTCGACATAGAGAGTTGTAAGATCTCTAATATACCTATGTCAACTAATCTCTCTTTAGATAATGATGCTACAGGACTAGGAGTAGACCAAACAAAGTACAAGAGGATCATTGGATCACTCTTGTATCTCACAGCGAGCAGACCGGATATAATGTTAAGTGTTTGTGTTTGTGCGCGATTTCAATCTACACCAAAACAATCACATATGACTGCTATGAAGAAAATTTTGAAGTACCTCAAAGGAACAATAAATTGTGGTTTGTGGTATCCCAAAGGTACGTCCCCTACTCTAGTCGGTTTTAGTGATTCAGATTTTGCAGGTTACAAAACAGATAGAAAGAGCACGAGTGGTGTATGTCACTTGTTTGGAGAAAGCTTAGTCTCATGATACAGCAAGAAACAAGCATGTGTTGCTCTATCAACAGCAGAAGCAGAGTATGTGGCTGCGGGCAGCTGTTGTACTCAAACCATTTGGTTGAAGCAACAACTTGAGGATTTTGGACTAAAGCTTGATCACATCCCTATCAAGTGTGACAATACAAGTGCAATCAGTATCACGAAGAACCCGGTTTTACACTCAAGAACAAAGCATATTGAGGTGCGTCATCATTTCATAAGGGATCATGTTGAGAAAGGTGACTGTGAAGTGGAGTTCATTGAAACGGAGAACCAACTCGCGGATATCTTCACAAAGCCTCTACCTAAGGAGAGATTCTTCAAACTTAGAACCAATCTTGGTATACTAAGTGAGGAATATCTCTCATGAATTCTCTAAGTATGGTAAGTTGGATCATTCATGGTGCCTCAACAAGGTATGAGTTCATTACATTACATAGTCATGACCAACTCTCTTTCAAAACATAAAAAATCAAGTGTTTTCAATCTTTCTGATATAGATAATCGATTACCATTACATTTCAATCGATTACCTAGCTTGATTTCAAAGTTTTTGGTGAATTACTCTCTGGAGTAATCGATTACCCCACTTGGCAATCGATTACCACGATTTCAAAAATTGGTTTTCCAGTTTATGGGCCTCTGGAGTAATCGATTACCATGCCTGGTTAATCGATTACCATGTCCCTTGATTTCAAAGTTTTTTGGTTACTCGCGGGAGTAATCGATTACCACGTAAGGGTAATCGATTACCTTCGTTGCTGGAAGTGTTTTTCATGGATTTGGGCCTAATCGATTACAATTTCTTAGAGTCCAATACTTTGTTCATTGAATCTAACCTCAATTGTGGAGTTTTTATAAGTGATTTTCAGGTTTTGGGTTTCATTCTACACATCTCACAAACCCTAAAAATCTTTCTTTCTCTAACCCTAAAACCCCCTTTCACCTTCTTCATCTTCTCCACCACCACCATCAATGGAAGAACAAGGACGAGGCAAGCGGATCAAGCACGTAGGTCACAAACCTAAGCCAAGAGTTTCGCCCCGATCAAAGAAGGGAGATTCCTCCTCCAAGAGGAAGGAACCCACATCCCCGGGAGAGGCCGTGGCACGCCCAATCAACCCGTTGTTCACCTCTACTGCACAAGAATCACGTTTCTATGGAGATTTTACAAACAAGGAACTCGTTCCTGCAAAGATCTTGGATTTTCGTTGGCTGGACACTCAAGGGTTCACATTTCACTCTTTGCTTCGAGATCAGAACCTTGAGAAGTTTATTGGCTTGAAGGGTTTCATATACCCCGATCTAGTGAGAGTTTTCTACTTCAACCTCAGACCACACCAAGCCACCGGAACGGTAATCTCCGAGGTAAAGGGCAAACCTATGATTTTGACTAGTGATATATTTTTCCGTTTCTTGGATTTAAAGATGAAGGTATACGTCCTACGATTGAGCACTTGCAAGCACAAGGAATCGAGCTTCACAAAGACTCTTTCTTCATGAGCCTGCTCAAAAATCCCGAAATGTGGGAAGCTGAAAAGGCTGCAAGGAAGGAGCGTGGGAAGAAGATAACCTACAACACCGGCGGGCTGAACGCCGATGATCGTCTTCTCCACTACACAATTTGGATTAAGTCGCAAGAGGAGCCAATCATACTCAGATCAATGAGGAGGATATGGTAATGATGGCAGCGTTGAAAAATGGCATTCAAGTCGACTAGGCACATGTTGTGATGGACAACATGCTCAAGAAGGTAATTTGATAACAAATGCCCCTATTCTCTGTTTATTTCACGTTTGCTTGAGCATTTTCAGGTTGATACTACAAATGAGAACAGAGACTTGGTGAAGGACATTCACATCATTGGAGACAAAGCGTTGAAAATGATGCGTTTGAAAAAAACTGATGCTGGATGGGTGCCAAGGGAAGAAGCACCATAACAACAACAAAAAGAAGCTGCAACAAATCCACCTTCTGATGATGATGATTCGGCGGCTGGGGAGTACATCCCTAAATCCCGGTTTGAATCACTTGTCATTGATCGGATGGATGAACTGGAAGCTACAACTGCCAAAAGATTGGACGAGATGGAGGCTGCAAACAATGTCCACTTCTTGAATCTCAAGCCATTTCTTGTCCCTTCATACTCGCTTTGATGCACTCTAGTATTCCCTTCTTATCACTTCTCTCTCTTTTGCTTATTGATATACCAAATAGGGGGAGAATGGCTATAGGTTATCCTAGATAGGGGGAGTAGAGTAGAGTAGCAAGCATTTGAGTAGTTATTGTTTTACGCTTTATGTTTGAACTATTGATTTCTCTTTCTGAACAATTTACGATTCGGATATTTGAACTTGAACAATTCGATATGGTTGTAATATTTTCACGTTATGCTTTATATTCCGTTTTTTTTTTCTGGTCTTGGTCTATGATTTTGAATTGAATCATGTCTTATATTTTTGAATGGATGATTTTAACTTGATGATGGATAGTATAATGCTCTGTTTAAGATAGATTCTACAGTGAATCTGCAATGCATATACTGCGTATTTGGATATCTCTAACAATTGCAGGATTCTTAAAAGATCAACACACATCCTAAACCTCTAGGAAAACCTTGGTTGAGATTTGGTACATCAAAACCAAAAAGGGGGAGATTGTTGGACTTAAAGCTTGAAGGTGCTTTGGTGTCTCTCTTGGTGTTTTGTTTTTGATGCTATGTAATTTTTGGTTTTCTTAGATGAAATGTAATTAGGAGTTTCCTATGTATTGATTGTTTAGTTTAGGCATGTATGTGGTTATTCTTTGGTTGAATGCCTTGGAGAGCTTGGCAATCTTGTGTGATTTCTCATGTGTCAAATGTTTGGTTTCCCTCTCTAAAATGTTTTGAAAATATCTTTGGTAACCAACTGAGGTAATAGATTACCAACAGCAGGTAATCAACTACCAACAGTAGGTAACAGAGTGTGGGAATGCATTTGCCACTGGAGTAATCAATTACCCCCTCGGGTTAATCAATTACCATGAGCCAAAATCACCCTGGAAATCCTTGCTCACTGGTTTAATCGATTACCAGCTTCTGGCAGTCGATTACCCTTATCAGAAAATCATTAAGTTGCCTAAATTGAGTTTTTAATTGAACATATAAATACTCTTTTCTCGAAAATTAACATAAGATCTTGGAACATAAGTTTTAGAAAAGTTCATACACTTCCATATTCTCTAAAAACTAAGTTCATCATCTTTTCCAAGAAACCCATAAAGAACTTCAAGAGTTCATCAAGTTTTCATAAAGAAAAGGCAAACTTGATCTTTTCTCTGACTTGGTGGCATTCATAGTGTTATCTTTTGTGACCAGATCTACACTCCAGGTATTTTCTAAACTGATCTTTTGTTTACCTTTTGATTTCTGGGTTATTACTCTAGGAGAGAGGTCTCTCTGGATAGAGTAAAGGTCTTTGAGAAGTGTGTTCTCAAAGGTTTGATCTTGGGTGTTCCAAGGTCAGGGAAGAACTGTTCTTTGGGTTAAAGGACAAGTTTTTGGGTGTTTTGATTTCGTTTTTGTGTTGCTTGTTGCAGAGTGAATGTAAAAGAACACAAAAGGGATCATTTGATAGTGGAAGACCGATCGCAATAGTTGTTGGGTTGGGACTGGATGTAGGCAGTGGGCCGAACCAGTATAAATCACTGTGCACTCTTCTTCTTCCTTATTCTCTTTACCGTTTACCTTACATTGCTGTTATCACGATTTATCTTCTGCAATTTGTTTGGTAACTGACTCGATAATTGACTCGGTAATCAACTAAAATTGGAATAGTTAGATACTGATATTGATTATGACGCATATTGATTACTAACGTGTTTCTGATTATTCCTTTTAGTATTTCCGCTGTGTATCTTTGATATTTCCTGTTTATCTGTCTCTTCCATTGATAGGTAATCAAGAATAGCTTTGTTTGAATTAAAAGGAATTAGAAACTCGCAAAATTGGGTTATAGTGGAACTAGAATCTATTCACCCCTCCTCTAGATTCACACATAGGGACCATCAGTCTTTGGTTATTGGTGAAAGAGGTGTTTTTTCTTCTCTTGGGGTATGTAGAAGGAAGCCAGGTGTCAGATGCATCTTGGAAAAGGTGCTTCCTTTGACTTCCTTCCCCTCTTTGTGCCACACTACGCCGGTGACATCAAAGCTTTGGTTTATTATGATCTTGGTGAAGAGGGTTGCGTAGGGAATGCTGCTCTTCCTATGAATGTTCCTATTCTTTAACGCACTCACCCAATGGTCAAGAATGATGTGAGGAAGACTCATCATCGCTTTCCTCAGACAGTAGAAGATGCAGAATCTGTCTCGAGTACTCACGTTGTCTCGTGAGCCAGTTCTTAGGGTGAAGATGTTGTAGAGAAGGTTGTGGATGATCCTTGCGGTGGGACAAAGATTTTCTGATCTGAAGAACTTGGGGTCTTCAGAGTCGCGGTTCTTCCCGTAGATAATCTTATCCACGTGTTCTTCGGACTCAATCTTCATCAAGTCAGGGATATAAAATCGCCCTTCTGCCTTGCAGCTCCCGACTTCAGCAATGAAGTCTATGGTGATAATGTACTCCTTGTTGTCGATGGTACCAACAATACCATCTTCGAACTCCCTTGCGTCACTCCAGAACTCGGTATAGGCTTCCATCAGCCATGACCCTCTCATCTCGGCGAACTCCTTCCAGCCGTTGTGGGCTAGTATCTTAGCCACTCTATCCGAGATGCTTTCCACAGTCTCTCTCGAGATCCACTTGCTGGGCAAGAAGAGATCTTGAGCGAAGAAAGAAGCTTCGGTTGCTTTGGTGTTCTTGGCGGCCATTGTTAGGTTTTTGAAAAGGAAGAGAGAGATAAGTTTTTGTGAGTAAAGAATTCAAAGTAAGTATGAATGCAGTAAAGAGTAAAAGTGTGAACTTTAAGCGTATTTATAGGCAAAACTAAAAACGGTTGTGATTCTTCAGACGAAAGAGTATTGAAACCGTCCCTGATTTGACGTGTCCCTATCATTGTCCTTTTAATGATTGATTTGACTTCTGCAATTCACAGCGCGTGCTTCCCAAAGTCCTAGAATAGTGCAATAAATGACAGACACATTTATTGCTACTTTTAATTTGTCTCTGCACAATTAACTTTAAAATATTTAAATAATATCCTTGCGTCTGTTGAATTTTCTCAGACTGATTCAACTTGATCAGACGCAAAGTTTCGTCTTAACACGAAAACATAAATAAATGTACAGACGAAATGAAATGCTCAGACGAAAGAGAAACTTTAATCAATTAAAGGAATAATTCCTAAATTTTCTTTAATGAAATTAAAACGAGTTTCATCTAAAGCTTTTGTAAATATATCTGCCCATTGAAAATCAGTTTGCACAAACTGTATATCGAAAATACCTTTTTGAACATAATCTCTTATGAATTGAAATCGGATTTCAATATGCTTGGCTTTTGAATGTTGAATAGGATTTTTGCTGAGATTTATTGCACTTGTGTTATCACAAAATACTGGTATATGATTTTCAAACCTGGAGTAATCCTCAAGTTGATGTTTTATCCAAAGTAATTGTGAGCAACACCCTGCCGCAGTAATATACTCTACTTCAGTGGTTGAGAGTGCAATGGAGTTTTGCTTCTTGCTTGACCAAGAGATTAGTGATGAACCAAGGAATTGGCATCCACCACTTGTGCTTTTTCTCTCCACTTTATCTCCAGCATAATCAGCATCACAATAGCCACTTAAGTTGAAATCACTATTTTTCTTATAAAACAGAGAGAGATTAGTGGTTCCAACAAGATATCTTAAAATGCGTTTAACAGCTTGTAAATGTGATTCTCTAGCATCAGATTGAAAGCGTGCACATAGACAGACACTAAACATAATGTCAGGTATACTAACAGTGAGATAAATCATACCTCTGTATACCGTCTGATCAACGGTCTTACCTGATTCATCTTTGTTGAGACTGACTCCAGACGAATGCATAGGAGTTTTCATCGGTTTGGCATTTTCCATTTTGAATTTCTTTAGAAGTTCCTTTGTATACTTCTGTTGATGAATGTATATGCCTTGTTTAGTCTGTTTGATTTGAAGTCCTAAGAAAAACTTCAGCTTTCCCATCATGCTCATCTCGAATTCTTCCTGCATTAACTTAGAGAAATCCTTGCACAAGGATTCGTTAGTTGCTCCAAAGACTATATCATCTACATATATCTGAACAATAATAAAGTCTTTTAAAACGCTTTTCTTGAAGAGTGTAGTATCCACTTTCCCTCTTGAAAAACCATTTTGAAGAAGAAAGGAACTTAGTCTTTCATACCAAGCTCGAGGAGCCTGTTTAAGACCATATAGTGCCTTTTTGAGTTTGAAAACATGATCTGGTTGAGATGAACTCTCAAATCCAGGAGGTTGTCTTACATATACTTCCTCTTCAATAAAACCGTTTAGAAAAGCACTTTTTACGTCCATTTGATATAGGATGATATTCTTATGAGCAGCAAAGGCAAGCAAAATTCTAATAACTTCCAATCTAGCTATAGGAGCAAAAGTTTCAGTGAAATCTATACCTTCTTGTTGATTATAACCTTGAGCTACTAATCTTACTTTGTTCCTTACCACTTTACCAGCTTCATCGAGCTTGTTTCTGAACACCCATCTAGTGCCAATGATACTTTTGTTCTTTGGTTTCTCAACTAAGGTCCAGACGTCATTTCTGGTGAATTGATTAAGTTCTTCTTCCATAGCCAAGATCCAGTCATTGTCTTGAAGAGCATCTTCAATATTCTTGGGTTCTATTTCTGATACAAGAGTATAGCTTGAGATATTCTTCACTTTTGATCTTGTTTAAACACCTTGAGATTTATCTCCAATGATCAAATCTTGAGTGTGATTTGAGGTGAATTTCCAAGATTTGACAGGCACATGATCAACAGTCTGATGAGGGTCAGACGAAGAGGGTTCATCTGTGCTTCTATCGTCTGCTCTTGTGACTGTTCTTTCGTCTGACTCTGGTTTATCATTTTGACTTGAACTTTGACCAGAAAGGTTAATCTGCAAATTATCAAATAAGTTTTCTAGGTCTGATATTTCTTTATCAGCCTTTGAGTTATCTTGGAATTTTACATGAATTGATTCCTCTACAACTTGCGTCTTAGAGTTAAATACTCTATAGGCCTTAGACGTATTGGAATATCCAAGTAAGAATCGCTTCACCACCTTTGAATCAAATTTACCAAGTTGATCTTTGGTGTTTAAGATGAAACATTCACATGCAAAACGATGGAAATAAGAAATGTTGGGTCTTCTTCCTTTCCATAGTTCATATGGAGTCTTATTCAATATTGGTCTTATCAATATTCTGTTTTGAATATAACAGGAAGTATTAATTGCTTCTGCCCAATAATATTTAGGGAGAGAGCTTTCATGCAATAAAGTTCTAGCCATTTCTTGTAGGGTACGATTTTTCCTTTCCACAACTCCATTTTGCTGGAGAGTTCTTGGAGACGAAAAATTGTGAAAGATACCATTTTCAAAACAAAAGGCTTTGAACTCAGAATTATCAAATTCTGTTCCATGATCACTCCTTACAGACGCAATACATATTCCTTTTTCTTTTTGAACACGTTTGCAGAATATTTCAAAAACACTGAATGACTCATGTTTATGTGCTAGGAAGTATACCCATGTAAATCTAGTATAATCATCTACAATCACAAATTCATATCTTTTTCCTCCAAGACTTTTAATCTGAGTAGGTCCAAAGAGATCAATGTGTAACAGTTCTAGCGGTCTTGTCGTGGAAACAACATTTTTTGATTTAAAGGAAGCTTTGAGTTGTTTCCCATGCTGACAAGATTCACATAGACGATTGGATTTCCAAGATATTTTCGGCAAACCTTTTACAAGATCCTTTTTAGAAATTTTTGAAATATACTTGAGACTTAAATGTCCCAGCTTTTTGTGCCAAATATCTCGTTCATCGTCTGCTGAAATTAAACATGTTACATTCTGATCACTAAGGTCAGAGAGACAAACCTCATAAAGGTTATTCTTTCTTTTCCTAATAAAAATAATGGATTTGTCTTTGTTTCCGACTATACATTCATCAGAGTTAAAAGCTACTTCATATCCATTGTCACAAAATTGACTTATGCTAAGTAGATTGAAGTTGAGACCTTTAACATAAGAGACATTCTGGATAAGTGGATTGGGTGTCTTACCAACAGTCCCAATACCAAGGATTTTACCTTTACCGAGAGTAGGAGACAGACCCTTTACTTGGTCTGAGGCCTTGGAACATAGACAGGTCTCCCGTCATGTGTCGTGAGCATCCACTGTTCAGGTACCAACTTGAAGTCCTCTCTTTTCCTATTAAGGATATCTGCAACAGGAATAATGAGTGACCTTGGAACCCAAATCTTTTTGGGTCCTTTTTTGTTAGTTACAGAAGGTTTCTTTTTGTTTATAATTTTAGCCTTCTTGTAGTTGTTAGGAATCTTGTTATAGTTCCTCTTCTTCTGAGTAGACGAAACAGATTTGTTTTTCTTTCCGTCTGTCTCTTTAACATAACCAAGTCCACTTTTATCACTAGGTGTCCTTCCATAATTTAAAATATTTTCAAGCATGGAGGATCCCTTTGTAAACTTGGTTAAGTCATTGAGTAAAGACTTATTTTCTTTCTTTAATCTTTCGATCTCAAGAATGAAAATATCCTTTTCAGTCATTGAGATGAAATAGCATCGATACTTTCTTTTCAAGAACTCCTTTTCGGATTTTAAAACCGCATTTTCTTCCAAGGTTTGTTTCACTTGGTTTCTGATTTTTGTATTGCTCGGAATAAAGTGAGAGTTAGCTAGAAGAGTATCATATGACATTTCTTCTGATTTTGATTCAGACTCAGAAGAGGAGGATGAAGAAGTTTGAGTATCATTTACCTCAGTTGAGACATGGTCTCCAGCCATGAGACAAATGTTTGCTTGTTTCTTCTTCTTCAAGGATTCCTCTAAGCTTTCACTTGTCAAGGTCTTCCTAAGTCGGTAAGCTTTTCTTTCCTTTATCTTTACGAGGTTCCACCTCTTTTTCGGCTGAGGCATTCGATCTCATATGCCCTGGTTTTTACTCGCATTCATAGCACACAATCTCTGTGCTTTCTTCCTTGTTTGATGATTTCTCAGGGAGCTTTCTCTCCTTCTTCTTGAAGAAACGTTGACTTCTTCCCTTTTTCATCATCATCCTCTTAAAGCGTTTGGCCATAAGAGAAATTTCGTCTTCAGACGAACCATCAGACAATTCGTATTGAGTCGAGCCTTGAGAATCTTCATCTTCTTCTTCGTCCTTCTTGACGAGTCTTCTTTGGGAGTGGTGTTGACAGACGGAAGAGCTATAGGCTCTTGAATCTTGATCTTGTCCCTTTTACATAAGAGTACTTCATGTACCCTTAGTGCACCAATTAACTCATCTAGAGTTAATGTCTTCATATCCTTTCCAACAGAGATGGTCGTAGACATAGCTTCCCAAGGAGGTGGGAGACTATCCAGAAGTTTCATATTGTTCTGCGCCTTTGTGAAGGTGATTCCCAGAGCAGTGAGTCCATTCAATATTGTTTGGAATCTCCCAAACATCATATCGATTGACTCTCCTTTCTTCATGGAGAACATTTCATATTCTCTTTGAAGAGTGGCAGCTTTTCTCATTCTGACGTCCTGATGGAGGTCCATCCATCACAAGGAGAGTTACAAGGTCAATGCTCAAAAGGATGCAAGAAGAGGAGGAGCTAAAATTGATTCAAGGTCTGTTGCGGCTTCCAGTACAGACGATACCACAACCAGAAGAATACCAACAAGCCTTCTTGATTAATAAACCTTGTAATAGTCTTAGAATCATCTGAACTTGTAATTAGATTAGGAACATTTTGCGTGGTGAATAAATGCGCAGCCCGTAAGTAGGAGTGTTTGTGAGAAATTCGCGTAGAGGCGATACCTACTACAGGCGATAGGGTTACAGACGATACCACGGACGCTAGCGTACAGACGATAGCATCGACATGCTTCCAGGATGATACACATTTGAATACTACAGACGATAGTAATGGAATGATCCGAGGAGAGTAATCAATCAAACACCACAGACGATAGCCTTTAGAATGTGTCCAGGATAATAGTCAGACGATTGACATAGTCAAGCATCATAAGCGGCCACAGAAGATACCTAAGGCGCCCCTTCGTCTGATACTTCTTGATGAAGATTGTTCCGTCTGTACCTTCAAATGAGGAACTTACATCGATGCCCTTAGTCCGATGCCTCCACCGAGTTCTTCGTCCGAACCTTGAGAATGAAGCTTAAATCGAAGACTGATGTTGTTCCGTCTGTACCATTGCCTCGTCTATACCTGTAGATGCTTCTTCGTCTGAAGGATCTGCCTCGTCTGAAATTCGCTGTGCTATGTTTCGTCTGAACCTTTAAACCCCCAGACGATGCCTTAGGCCTCCTTGCAGGAGCGATACTTAAGGAACCCACGGATGAAAACAACAGAGCGTCGTACGGAAGTTAGTTATTTCGCCAAGTATAGGCGCGCGAGATCTTTCCATTCCCCACTAGTATAAATACTTATCACATTGAATTGTAAAGGATCTTTGATCAAATTTTATAGCGAAGCATATTGCTTAAGAGAGAAAGTTTTCTCTTATAGGTTTCTTGAGTAAACCTCTTACGAGTCTTATCATGGTGCATTCTCCATGTGGCGATTCTACCTCGAGCTTATTGCTTTAAGCATGGCGCTCCGCATCTTCTCTTCTAATTCCATTTTATACATTTCTTCTTCTTGATTAATTTCATTCCACAATTTATAGTTTCGAAATTACGAAATTCACGATTGACGAAGTGAAGATCGGCAATTTAAATAAGTTTTCTACGGGAGACTTACATCAAGTGGTATTCAGAGCTTGTTCCTTCTTCAAGTAGAATTTCGTATCTGTGAGTTTAAATTTCTAGATCTGAATTTTCTTTTGAATTTTATTCGTCTTTGAGTCATGTTCTTGTTCATCGTTGAGTTCTTTGAGTCGTTTTGAATTTTCGTTCGGTGCATTGTGTAGATCTGAGTATTAACTTGTGTTTGAATTGAAACTAGAAAATATATCAAGTATTATTAGTTTGGTTCGGTCAAATTGAGGTCAATTGATAGAAATTATCAATTACAGTGAATCAGTCTTAATTCATCCGTGAGTCATACACCGTATAAACTCTGTTTTTTTTGTTCTGTTTTGGTACTGGAAATACACCTATCAATTTGTACATTCAAGTTCACGTATGCAAAATTGAGACGTCAACATCATTACATGCTAGTGGAGTGCTTACTAAAGGTCTAAATTCCTATTACGCCTTGTAATAGCATTAGCATTAGTAGTTGAGCTTGGAGTGCTTGTTTTAGGCAAAATATATCTCAGTCCAGTAACTCAGAAGAAAAGAAAAGAAAAGAAATCAAGCGAAAAGAAATCAAAACAAGAAGAAAACAAGTGAGAAATTCAAAAGAAAGCTAGAAAAGGAGTTCTGAAAGTACTAGAAATTTGAGTACGAAAAGTGAATTTAGAGGACTTGCCAAACTCAATCGAAAAGACATCAACGTGATAAAGAAGCGTTAAGAAATTTGAGCCAAAAATTGGATGTAGAGCTAAGACGAAGCACACTCATTACCTAGTACAATTACTGATAGCTTGGAAATTAGCGTATTAGTGTGTACTTGTGACTAGTTTGTTTTGACTCAAATTTCTGCATAAGTGAAACTTGCTGTATTTGATATCTGTCCAATCATATACTACTGTACTTACTTCTTTTTTGGTCTTAAAGTGATCACTGCCAAATTTGAGTTTGTATTTGACTATTTGCTTGTCTTGGTTAGTGATTGAACCAGCATATTCTCCAATTCCTTGCTGTCCAGTTTGTGCCTTTGTCACATAACATTCCATTCCTTGAGTTTGAGTAGCTTATTCCTTCATTTTAGCTTTTATTGCTTGTTCCTTTGGAATCTTGAGTTTTGTCTAGAGTTTTGCCATTTTCTTGGAATTCTTGGGCTTGGAAGTAGAGTTGTTCCTCTTTCACATGGACTTGTAGCCATATTTGTGCTTGAGTTGAGGTTCACCTAAGAAGCTTCAGAGGAGAATTGAGTGGTAAAAGGCTAGAGAGAACACTAGAGAAAGAGCCACTAAGAGTGCATACACGAGTTGATATTTGAGTGACACACTTAGTGAGTGGTAAGGTTCCTTGATTATTATTTCCGTATACACTAATCCTTTTTTTCATTGTAGCTATGGATAGTCCACCTAGTGTTGGAACTGATTTGTCTCCACGGACTAAGAAAATAATGGACTTCATGACAGAAAAATTCAATCATCTGCAAAATGAGGTGAATGAATTGAGGGAAGAAAGTGAAAGAAAGGCTAGAGATGAGGCAAGTAGAAAGGACCGAGAAGGAAAAGGAAAGGAAATTTATGGAGGAGGAAGTAAAGAAAACAGAGGAAGTAGGAGTGAAAGAGAAAGCCAAAGAGGACACTACTACTCACCTAGAGATAGTGATGAGGGTAGTAATCATGAAGAGAGTGATGCCTTCCGAGACTATGAAAATGAAAGGAAACATAGAAGAGGCAGTCACAGAGGTACCTATAGGAGGCAACCTTTTCGGCACAGACAATACTTTGGAGAAGAGGAGCAAAGAGGTTGGGAGACCAATATGAAAATTACTCTTCCAAAGTACCTAGGAGAAGGGGGAGCTGAGAACTTGTTAGATTGGATCATGAAGGTTGAACAAGTGTTCTCTTGCAATCCGACATTGAGTGAAGAGAAGAGACTCAATCTTGCCATCTTGGAGTTTGAAGGATACGCTTTGGTTTGGTGGAACCAAATACTCATAGACGCAGAACAGAGGAGGAGACCTTCCATTACTTCATGGACACAATTAAAAGATGCTCTAAGAGGAAGATTTGTTCCTAAATCTTATGAAAGGGATATGCACATCAAGCTCCAGAGGTTGACACAAGGAGGAAGAAGCGTGCAGGAATATTACAGAGATCTTGAGCTTATTATGATGAGAGCCGGTTACCAAGAAGGGAAGGAAGCTACATTAGCAAGGTTTACCCATGGACTAAACAGAGAAATCCAAGATATCTTGGAGCTCCAAAGCTATAGAACCTTGGAAGAAGCTGTCCATAAGGCCGAAAAGATAGAAGCTCAGACGAAGCGAAAGTACACCATGAAAAAATCACATAATAATGGTTCTTCAAATTGGAAAGAAGGACAAAAGAAGGAGGGTTCATACAAACCGTCTTCCAAATTTAGCCGAGAAGACAAAAAGTAAGGATGTTCCTAAACTAAATTCTAGACCTCTAACATTAAGTGTTTTAAATGTTTAGGAAATGGACACATTGCTTCTCAATGCCCAAACAAGAAGACCATGGTGATGAGGGCAGACGGAGGAGTCACGAGTGAAGAATCTCACCACTCTTCAAGTGAGCATACAGACGAAACAGTGAGCGAACAGTCCAGTGAAGAGTTGGCTGAAGAAGGTGACCTCCTCATGGTGAGAAGGCTTCTAGGAAGTGCCTACGGTGGATTTGATGATACTCAAAGGAAAATATCTTCCACACAAGATGTAACATACAAGGGAAGGTTTGCTCTTTGATAATTGACGATGTGTAGCTGCACTAATGTCGTTAGTACTAGATTAATAGAAAAGCTTGAAATGAAAACTTCCCCACACCCTAAACCCTATAAACTACAATGGTTAAGTGAACAAGGAGAACTAGTAGTAGATAAACAAGCTCTAATTGCCTTTAATATCGGAAAATATCATGATGAGATTTTGTGTGACATAGTTCCTATGGAGGCAACGCATATATTACTAGGTAGACCTTGGCAATATGATAGACATGCATTGCATGATGGGGTAACAAATACTTATGTTTTTTCTCATGTTGGCCGCAAGGTACATCTCAAACCATTGACACCAAGGGAAGTTATTGAAGATCAAGTTAAAATGAAGGTGAAACGGGAGGCTGAAAAGAACGACGGAAAGAGTCATCGAGACGAAAGCTTTCCTCGACGGAAAGGGCCATCGACGAAGCATTCCTTAGACAAAAGAACGTCATCAGACGAAGTATACATCAGACGGAAGGAATCTTCAGGTCCTAATGGGTCAGACGAAAGCTCCAAGAGGACGTCAAAGCTTCCTACCCCCAACATAAAGCCTAAAAGCAAGAGAGAAAAGGCTAAGAGTAGCGTAGAAACAAAGGGGAGTTATTTAATTGAGAAAGGAGAGGTTAAGAGGGAATTTTTTGCTAAGAAATCTATGTACCTATGTTTACCTTCACCATTAATTTTGAAAACCACATGTGTAGGTGATCAGAGTACTGTGGATGACTTACTGAAAGAATTTGAAGACGTATTCCCTAAGGAGATACCTCACGGCCTACCACCAATAAGAGGGATAGAGCACCAAATTGACCTTATTCCGGGTGCGCCCCTTCCAAATAGGCCAACCTATAGAACTTCACCACAAGAAACACACGAGATTGAGAGACAAGTGCGAGAAGCTGTAAGCAAAGGCTGGTGAAGGAAAGTTTGTCTCCATGTGCGTCACCCGTTATACTTGTTCCTAAGAAGGAGGGAACCTGGCGCATGTGCACAGATTGCAGAGCAATCAACAACATCACTGTTAGGTATCGCCATCCCATCCCTAGACTTGATGACCTTTTAGATGAATTGCATGGTTCTGCCATTTTTAGTAAGATAGATCTTAAGAGTGGATACCATCAAATTAGGATGAAAGAAGGGGATGAATGGAAAACAGCTTTTAAAACGAAATTTGGTTTGTATGAATGGCTTGTGATGCCTTTTGGATTATCAAATGCGCCTAGTACCTTCATGAGACTAATGAATCATGTTTTGAAGGAATTTATTGGAAAATTTGTTGTAGTATATTTTGATGACATTCTCGTATACAGCGAATCTTTTCATGAACATTTGACTCATTTGATACATGTTTTAGAAGCCACTTAGGGCCATAGGAAACACTATATGCTAACAAAGATAAATGCACGTTTGCGATGAGGTGTTGTGTTTCTTGGATTTGTTGTAAGTTCTTTAGGTGTACAAGTGGATGCAGCAAAGGTAAAAGCAATCAAGGAATGGCCGACCCCTACATGTGTCAAAGAAGTGAGAAGTTTCCATGGTCTAGCAAGCTTCTATAGGCGGTTTGTCAAAGATTTTAGTACCATTGCTTCGCCATTAAATGAGCTAGTCAAGAGGGAAGTACCTTTTCTATGGGGAGAACCTCAAGAACTTGCTTTTAATTTACTTAAGGATAAGCTTTCTAATGCTCCTATCTTGTCTTTGCCAAATTTCTCACTAACTTTTGAGCTGGAATGTGATGCCTCAAATTTAGGGATTGGTGCGGTTCTCAATCACGAAGGCCATCCCATTGCTTATTTTAGTGAGAAATTGAAAGGAGCTCAGTTGAATTATTCCACCTATGACAAAGAGCTATATGCATTGGTTAGAGCTTTCCAAACTTGGCAACATTATTTGCTCCCCAAGGACTTCATTGTACATTCGGATCATGAAGCCTTGAAATATCTCAAGAGCCAGGGGAAACTCAACAAGAGACATGCTAGGTGGGTTGAATTCATAGAAACTTTTCCTTACATAATCAAGCACAAGAAAGGGGTAACCAACATAGTAGCCGATGCTTTGAGTAGAAGGTATACTCTCCTTTATATGCTTGAATCTAAATTAATAGGTTTTGAACATGTAAAGACCTTGTATACCACTGATAGTGATTTCGGCCTCTTGTATCAAGAATGTAATAAAGGTGCTTTTAAGGATTTTTATAGGTACAAAGAATATCTTTTTAAAGGAACTTGTTTATGTGTACCTAATTGCTCCTTAAGAGAACTTTTAGTATGTGAATCACATGAGGGTGGAATCATGGGACATTTTGGAATAGACAAGACTTTTGCCATTTTGCGTGAGCACTTCTTCTGGCCAAAAATGAAAGTGCAAGTTTCAAGTATGTGAGAAGGTGTATCACTTGCAATAAGGCAAAATCCAGCTAACCAATCATGGTCTTTACACACCCTTACCCGTACCAACTGCACCTTGGTTAGACATATCCATGGACTTTGTCTTGGGATTGCCTAAAACCAAGAAAGGTTCGGATTCCATCTTTGTTGTGGTATGCAGATTCTCTAAAATGGCACATTTCATACCTTGCCACAAGACGGATGATGCTTCTCACATTGCTACTTTGTTCTTCAAAGAGATAGTAAGGATTCATGGCGTACAAAAAGTATTGTGAGTGATAGGGATGCCAAATTCCTTAGTCACTTTTGGAGGTCACTATGGGGAAAATTGGGTACAAAACTCTTATTTTCTACTACTTGTCACCCTCAGACGGATGGTCAGACGGAAGTAGTAAATAGAACTCTAGGACAATTGCTTAGGAGTTTTGTAAAGGATAACATTAGGACTTGGGAGGAGTGCCTATCACATGTAGAATTTGCCTACAACAGAGTAGCTCATTCTACTACTTCTTTGTCTCCTTTTCAAGTTGTTTATGGTATCAATCCACTAACCCCTGTTGATCTTGCTTGTTTGCCTCTTGAGATTAGTAATGATAGGCAAGGAGTAAATCACGCCGAGAGGATCCAAGAACTTCATGCCAAAGTTAAAGCAAGGATTGAAGAAGAATGCACAATATGCCAAGGCTCACAACAAGAACAGAAAAGCAATCGATTTTAACGTGGGAGACTTGGTGTGGTTGCATCTACGGAAAGAAAGATTTCCCGACTTGAGGAAATCTAAATTACTCCCTAGAGGAGATGGACCTTTTAAAATTATTGAGAAATTAGGCGCTAATGCTTATAAACTTGACCTTCCTTTGGAATTTGGTGGAAGTAACTCTTTTAATGTTGGCGATCTTTCACCTTTTGTAGGTCTCGAGGAAGATGACAACTTGGGGACAAGTTGTGCTCAAGAAGGAGGGTTTGATGGAGGTCCATCCATCACAAGGAGAGTTACAAGGTCAATGCTCAAAAGGATGCAAGAAGAGGAGGAGCTAAAATTGATTCAAGGTCTGTCATTTGCGGCTTCGATCTGACGATACCACAACCAGAAGAATACCAACAAGCCTTCTTGATTAATAAACCTTGTAATAGTCTTAGAATCATCTGAACTTGTAATTAGATTAGGAACATTTTGCGTGGTGAATAAATGCGCAGCCCGTAAGTAGGAGTGTTTGTGAGAAATTCGCGTACAGACGATACCTACGAACGATATAGTTACGAGACGATACCACGGACGCTAGCGTACAGACGATAGCATCGACATGCTTCCAGGATGATACACATTTGAATACTACAGACGATAGTAATGGAATGATCCGAGGAGAGTAATCAGTCAAACACCACAGACGATAGCCTTTAGAATGTGTCCAGGATAATAGTCAGACGATTGACATAGTCAAGCATCATAAGCGGCCACAGAAGATACCTAAGGCGCCCCTTCGTCTGATACTTCTTGATGAAGATTGTTCCGTCTGTACCTTCAAATGAGGAACTGTTACATCTGATGCCCTTAGTCTGATGCCTCCAGCTGAGTTCTTCGTCTGAACCTTGAGAATGAAGCTTCCGTCTGAAGACTGATGTTGTTCCGTCTGTACCATTGCCTCGTCTATACCTGTAGATGCTTCTTCGTCTGAAGGATCTGCCTCGTCTGAAATTCGCTGTGCTATGTTTCGTCTGAACCTTTAAACCCCCAGACGATGCCTTAGGCCTCCGCAGACGATACTTAAGGAACCCACAGATGAAAACAACAGAGCAGCGTCTGGAAGTTAGTTACTGCTGAAGTATAGGCGCGCGAGATCTTTCCATTCCCCACTAGTATAAATACTTATCACATTGAATTGTAAAGGATCTTTGATCAAATTTTATAGCGAAGCATATTGCTTAAGAGAGAAAGTTTTCTCTTATAGGTTTCTTGAGTAAACCTCTTACGAGTCTTATCATGGTGCATTCTCCATGTGGCAATTCTACCTTGAGCTTATTGCTTTAAGCATGGCGCTCCGCATCTTCTCTTCTAATTCCATTTTATACATTTCTTCTTCTTGATTAATTTCATTCCACAATTTATAGTTTCGAAATTACGAAATTCACGATTGACGAAGTGAAGATCGGCAATTTCGTAAGTTTTCTACGGGAGACTTACATCACGTCCTTCGTGCCTTCATATGAGATTTTGAGAGCATCCCATAATCCTTTAGCAGTTTTATAGGCACAAAATCTGTCGTATTCAGTTCTGGAGAGAGCGCACATGAGAGCGTATCTAGCTTTATTGTTCAGCTCCATGATTGAATATTCTTCACTTCCCCATTCTTTTTCTGGCTTCATGATGAGAATATCTCCTTCAGTGATTATGTTCCACAATCTGTATTGGGTTGACTTGATGTACATCTCCATCCTGTCAGCCCAATATGGAGAGCACGCTGGAGGTTTGTTCATTGAAGCTCCTCCGGATAAGAACGAAGGCCCTTGTGAGTCCATGTTGGATCTTTTCCTCTAGCAGCTGTTAAGCGCTCAACCCTTAGAGGCTAAGCTCTGATACCAAACTGTAAAAGATAAAACACAAGAAGGGGGGTTGAATTGTGTTACTTTAAAAAAAATTTGTTCCTTTCGTCTGTGAGTTAAAGGGGTTCAGACGAAACAGTCTTAATCTTTCAAAGATTGATTTTAATGAACAGACGTTATAGTTTGATTATCCCCGTTAGTCAAAAGCTTAAGAGAATAAATACACCAGTATTTTTATACTGGTTCGTCTATCCAAGACTACGTCCCGTTACTCAGCAACCACTGAGTTTTCACTACAAACCGTGAAAAGGTTACAAGTATTATTTGAACCCAACCACTTCTGGCTAGTACACGATATTCTTTGATCCCAGCCTTCGCAGACTAAACAGAAAAGGTATTCTTTGGAACACAGCCTCCTCAGGCTAAAATACCACACAAGTGGATTTTAAACAGATGTTAAAACAAAGAAATTCCTCTACGCAGAGAGGGTTTTTACAATGAAGAATGTTCAGAATATATGAGCGAAATCTCAGAGGATAGAATAAGAGAAGCGTTTTCGCCAACTGAATTCTGATGAAGTGAAGTCTTTATATAGACATCCTCTTCAAATGACCGTTAGACTCAGATGAATGTCGTTGGATAGTTTCTAGAGAGCTTTCCAAAAGTTGTCAGTTGTACTTGATTGATTGATGTAGTACGCAGCGGATACAGCAGACTTAGATTACGTGCGCGGTACCTTTTCTGACTTGTACAGAGATTTTGACAAAAAGGTGAAGACCTTTTTGACTTGCATGTATAAGCTCGAATCTCTATACTGATCTTGGATGCTTCTAATAAGTACTTCCTTAGATTTAAAATCTTGGCGCGAGTGACTCAACTTTGCTTCACTTTTGGACAGACGATATATGCCTTCAGTTTTTAAGATGTTTCGTCTTATCCTACGTCTGATGACTTCAACTTGAGACAGACGAATGACTTCCGTCTGAGGAGTCATCTTTCGTCTGTGCTCGTTCCGTCTGACTTGCTTGCTGAACTTCCGTCTGAGAAAGTTTCGTCTGTCTTGTAAAAATCAAAACATTTGATGAGTTCATCATCTTGATCTAACAGAGCCTCAGACTGAAGAGCATAGACTGAGGCATCAGACTGAAGAGCACAGCCTGAAGCATCAGACTAAAGAGCACAGACCGAAGGAACATACGGAAGGAGACAGACGAATGAATTCAACACACAACTCATTTATTTATTCATTCGTCTACCTCGTTTAATGAAGTTCAGACGGAGTAACTCGCGCCCTAATTCAAATCTAACCGTTACTCGTAGAAGCTTCCAAAGACAGAATAGAGATCTGTGTAAAACCCCTGCAACACGAAAAGCAACGAAAAGCAAACATGCTTTTTGTTGATGTCTCTGATCAAGTCAAAAAAAGCATGTGCAAACATTAATTATTCTGATTGATCTCTGTCACACGTTTAAAGACCCTAAGACAAAGGTGTAACGTTCAAATCTTCAGTCTAACGGATACTTAAAGGAGCTCTCTATAAAAGGACTTCATTACTTCAAGAGAAGGCCAGCGAACTGTAGAACAAAGAAATCATATTCAAACTTCAAGCTCTCAAGCAAAGTTTACTCGCCTTGAACTTAGAATAGATCTCATTGTAAAACCCCTCTCTGCGTAGAGGATAAACTTATTCTTTCATCTTCCTAAATCCACTGTTGTGGTGCTCTTAGGCTGAGGAGGCTGTGTTTAGTGGATAAACTTATTCTTTCATCTTCCTAAATCCACTGTTGTGGTGCTCTTAGCCTCAGGAGGCTGTGTTTCAAAGAATACCTCTGTTTTAGCCTGTGGATGTTGTATTCAAAGAATACCCTGTGTAGCCTGTGGAGACTGGGTTCAAAGAATACCCTGTGTAGCCTGTGGAGGCTGGGTTCAAAGAATACTTGTTTAGCCTGGGAAGGCTGTGCCCAAATAATATCTGTATTTAGCCAGGAATGACTATGTTCAAAGAATACTCATAGTGGAACCTTAGCGTGTTGCTGGGAACTGGATGTAGTCTTGATCAGACGCCGAAAAAGTTTTAAAAACAGTCTACACGTTTTTGTACTTTACAATTACTCTATTATACACACGTTAATCGTATTCAGTCAAAAGAAAATTATTTATTTAAAAATTTTCTATTCAAAGTTATATCATAAATTTTAATCATTAGAACATTTTAATTCATTTAGTTCAATGATCACATCAAATAAATAAATAAATATACATATAAATTAATAAATGATATTTATTAATATTTATCTAATAATATATATTATAATATCGGTGTAATACAGATACCATTTATTTTACCATTATAGCTTCTTTGTTCAAATGATTGAAAATGTTTATGCACAAACTAGAAGGCATAAAATACCCTGAGATTCAAGGTTCACAAGTTGGGAAATAATCCAAACAAACTACTCTGACTAGACTAACATTTCAAATAATAACAAAGAAGAAACAATAATGGAAACTAGGACGAATCAGGAAGAAGCCTAGGAAAAGAGAAAGAGAAATTGGATTGGTGAAGACATGCATGAGTTCATTGGAATAATAATGTTTTATGCTTGAATGCCAATGCAATATTGTAGATAACTATCACGCAGCTACACCTCCATTAAGGAGCATCTGATCAAAGTGCCAGACACCTGCAAGTCCATCAACAATAAAGTACTTTAATTTCACCACCAAGTATATGAAAAAGAATCAATCATTTGAAAAAAAATATTATAATGACATTCCATTATACACTGACTTAACTTTTTTAATTTTAAGAAAATATTACACTAATCTCTTATAAGATATAAAACTAATATTAAAAAATATAAAGATACAATGTACAATCTCATAAAAAATGCCAATGTAATTTAATTGTGTATATATATAATGCAAGTAAGTGAGACATTACCATGTCCTTTGTCCACTCTTCTTAACTGAGCCACATATTCTGAGATCTTTTTAATGTCTTCAGCCTGAAGGAAAAAAAAAATTGAAGAGAACATTTTTATTGTCATCCTACTCAGCTCTACTGACAGCAATAAAAAGATCACACTGATATTGATTTACCTGACCAACCAAAAACTCGCTGTCAAGAAAGTCAACAAATTGAACATCATTGTTTTCATTTGCTAACTGCAATAGTGATAAAAACTAGTTATTTGCAATGAACAACATTCTCGCACTGTATACATGATAAAGCAAAAGAAAATAAACACTTGGTTAAAAGGTTTGTGTTGAATTGACAAAAACAATGAGAAAACAGAACTATAGAAGTGACATACGCTATGTAAATTTAGAAGCTTCTCATTATTCAACCTTTCCAAAGACAATGCAAGTTCCATTGCTGCGAGTTAATTCACAAATAATAGAACAAATTAACAACATTCATCTAGGGTAACCAAACCAAGGTAAAAAGAAAACAATTTTTTATCAAACATGCACGGATAGTCAATTAATCACAAATGTGTTTGATTTTATAACAAAATCACTATCAATAATATAAAATCTTATTTGTGATAAAATGATTTCCCTCTAAACTCTTTTATTAACAGTTTTGTATAAAACACCTTCTTCATTTTCTTATATATTAATAAAAAAGCAAAACTTACCATATAATGCATCACCCTTTTCTGCGTGATCAAACTCGGAGAATGGCATTAGCATTGACTGCAGCTGAACCTTGCCTCCTCTTTTATTCTGTTAATGTCATTGTAAATAAAAAAAAATTATCAAAAAAAATGCTAGAAAAGTTACTGAAATATAAGAATCAATGATAAAGCAAAATGCCTGATATTCCATCATCATCTCAGCATGCTGTCTTTCCTCTATGCTTGCTTCCTTGAAGAATCTGAAAAATTGTGTGTAATTTACCGGCATTTATGCCATAATAAAATTCAAATTACAAAAGAACTTGAGATTTTCAGGCTAATATTTACTTGGCAAATCCCTTCAGGGCAACATTGTCTCTGTCGAAGTAAGCATACATGGCATGATACACGTAGGAAACATTGTATTCCACGCTGAATCATGAGAAAAAAATAGCATTAGGACTTAGCTTTAACATAACACAGATTAACACTTATGTTCCTCAAATTAACCCTCACATAACAGAAAAAAAAAATGTCTTTCTACAATTGTTCATCACTAAAACACTCACTACCATAGTTAGGGGTTGGGACACATGCTGCTCGATATAATACCAAAAGCAGAATAATTTATTTAAAAAAAAATCAAACTTTAAAATTTCTCAAACACCCCATGATGTTTATCAAGGGTCACTGATGTTTTAAGTGTCTTGAAACCAACCATCTTTGGTTTTAGACCTTAGTTTCTAAAACCATAACTTTTCGTCATTGTATTTTTGAGATATCCAAACTTTAATCATTAAAATGAGAAATGAGGAAAGAGCTAACTTGATCTGTGCATTGAGTGCATCCTCACAAAGATCATTGTACTTTTGGCGAGCAAGTGATTCATGGGGCACTGTGGGAATGAAAAGAAGCTCTTTTTTCACTTCTTCAAAAGGTTCAAACACAGTATCCAAAACGGGTTGGTTCTTAGCCTCCTTGGAGGCTTTAGCCACAACCCCACAACTCACATTTCTCTTGGAGAATATGACACCATGAAAAGCATTCACAGAGTTGAAAAGGGGTGCAGAGGAAGACATAGAAGGGACATGCTTCACTCTCTCTGAAGGAGAGACAAATATGGATGCAGAACTTCCTAAGAGCATTCTGAACTTTGAAGTCAGAAGAAGAAGAAGATAGAGAGAAACAGAAGAATAATGAGTTAGAGCAAATTGTGCAACTGGTGAAGTGCCAAATAATAACAGCAACCAGAGAATAATTAACCTAAATTAGTTTGAGTTTGTTTAAGTTAGTTTATACTAACAACATTTCTTTAACAATAAGATTCTACCGTTATAATTTTCACCCTTTTTTTCTTTTTTCTCTCCCTTGTTTAACCATTACTCTAAAGTGGAAGAATATTGGATGAATCACAAGTTTTGTATTCATTTTTTTAATAGATTTTAATTTTAAGTTTCTTTTATTGCGTAATGAAGAAAGTATTTACATCAGATGAGATTATGTACATTTTTTTTTTCTTTTTGAACCCGCATTCATCATGGTCACACTCTTGTTGTGCATTGAGTAATTGTTATATCAGTCTTTGTACAACGCTCAAGATTTGAGGAAAAAAAGAGAGAAGAAAAGGACTTGTTATTTATATTTTCACTTTTTTACAATGCTAAGAAGCTGTGTTGTATTCCTTTCTTCACTGTGTACTTTTTTCCTAGACAATATACTAAGTGATGAGTAGAGTTAAATAAAATTCAATTGTTGAAACCAAGGTAAAAATTTCATAAAGAAAAGTGTGGTTTTTACTTTTCATTTTTAATACCCACGGAGAAACCAACTTTCCATACAATTCTATTGTTGAACCAAAGGTAAATATGAAGTGCTCCATCAGTGACTTTTCAATTGCAAAAAAATATTTCATAAATAACTTAAATATGCATATAATTAGATATAAAATATATAAAAAAAAATTAATCTAAACATAAAACATAAAGAAAGAGAAAAAAAGTGAATTGAATGTGTCAGTAAATTAATCTGAATATCTAAACAACTCCACGTATACATGTGTACGTGTATATTTCGGTTTCTTTATATTGAAATTGATTTCGAAAGGATCAGCGCAATCGTAAAATAACTTTTTCAAATGTTTAAATTAGAAAAATAAATAGTTTTTATTTTTTATTTTTATTGTCCTGCAACTTTATTTGTGTCAATTAAAGGCTGAATCACTTAGGCCCAAATTCAATTATATCCAACCGAAATATCCTAGTTAATGGATAAAAAACAAAATCAAGTTTGGTTTGGGCTCATCCGTTAAAGGCTTTACCTCTCTCTATGGACATGGGTCGCGTAACGAAACTCAGAATTCCGCAAAACGACGCCGTGGCTCCGCTCAGAACACCATTTCCCGGTAGGGCGGCGAGGACATGCGCGCCACCGTTATCCCTTGGAACCTTTCTCTCCTCAAGCAACTATCTCACCGCTTAAACCAAAGTCTCTCCTTCGTGTCGGAGACTTGGCCGGCGGCGGCGGTTCTCGACGATGGATTGCCGTACTCCGATGTGCCGAAGCCGCGTCGCAGGAACTCGGAGAGGAAGACATACGTGACGCCGATGAAGGTTCTGATCGAGAGAGCGAAGGCGGAGAGAGAAGCGCGAAAGGCGCAACCGTGTAGGGTTTTAGAAGAACCACCGGAGAACGGGTTGTTGGTGCCGGAACTTGTGGAGGTAGCTCATCGCGTTTATCGAGCTCGCGGCTCGCTCCTCTTCGGTCTGAGTCAAATCGTCCGAGTCATTCCCGTTTTGCGCTGCCGGTACGTGAGTGAGTTGATTCGTTACTTGTTTAGTTTTTAGTTTCTAACTAGTCTTCGGTTCTGACCTAGAAATTGCTTTTAATTGAGAAATTAGGTTTTGTCATTGTGCTGACTAGTTTTGCGTAGTTACATTCCGCAATGAATGAACGAAATATTGTAAAATAATAATTGATGTTTGCACTGTATTCTAGGCTTTTCTACGGTGTGATTTTTTGAATTTTAGTTCATTCGTAATTCCATGTTTCGATACTCATACACGAGTATTCATAATAGAAGAAAAAGTAAGAATGTAAGCTTCTTCCGTATGTTAAAATCGATTCATGCACCTCGACGTTTTGAGAAGCTGGATGAGAAAGATTCTACAAAGTTAAATACATAATTTGATTTGAATTTAAAGGAGAAACTCGTTTCATTAATTGGGAATTGTAGTCTGTACAACTGATGGTGTTTTCATTTTGTCTTTTTATGTTCCTTTAGAAATTAATTTCATTTGATCTTGTTGATTTGTAAGAGTAAGAGATTGGGATCATGAAGAATTGACTTTTGAACATCTAGGTGTTTTTAGTTTGTGTTTTATACTGTTTTGTGGTGAAAATCTAACAATTGCATTGGCTTGTACTTGTTGTTTTCATGTTTAATCGTGGTTTCATCTTATCAGGCTTTGTAATGAGGTCCACATTGGTTATGTGGGTCATGAAATTCGGACATGTAGTGGACCAGAGAGTTTTTCACGGAATGCAATGCATGTTTGGACAAGGGGAGGTGTTCGAGATGTGGTTTTCTTCCCTAAATGCTTTCATCTTTATGACCGTGTTGGGAAGCCAAGAGTTGGGCATGATGAAAGGTTTAGTGTTCCTCGTATACCTGCCATTGTTGAACTCTGTATACAAGCAGGTCTAGAACTTGAAAAATATCCTACTAAAAGGAGAACAAAACCTGTATATAGTATGGAGGGAAGAATTGTAGATTTTGAAACAGTCGTGAAAGAGGATGAAACTGAAAGAAAGTATTCTTTCGGAAATGACAAACCTTTTGTAGATTCATCTTCTATATTGACCCCTGTAGAGAAGGTTCAGAATTTGTTGGAGAACAATGTAATCCATCTGGACCAGTTGAGTGATGAAGAAAGGAACAATCTAAGAGATTTAAGTAAACATACATTGGACTCATGGGTTGAGATGACATCAGGTGCAAAGAAGATCATGGAGAAGTATGCTGTGAATACTTGTGGTTATTGTCCTGAAGTTCAGGTTGGTCCCAAAGGACATAAGTTGAGAATGTGCAAGGCTTCAAAGCATCAATCTCGGAATGGTTTACATGCATGGCAAGAGGCAACAATAGATGATCTTGTGAGTCCGAATTATGTCTGGCATGTGGAGGATCTGAATGGGCCTTCTCTGAATAACAATCTAAAGAGATATTATGGGAAGGCTCCAGCTGTGGTGGAACTCTGTGTTCATGCTGGGGCTCCTGTTCCTGATCAATATAAGAGCATGATGAGATTAGATGTTGTTTCCCCTGATCGAGATGAAGTTGATCTTGTTGCCTGAAATGTTATCCCTTCAAAAGGGGGGTATATGTTCAATCAACATTTGAACTTCATAGAATCTTCTACTTCTGAGATTTAATCAATTGTGAACTAGGCATCATTTGCTAGTTTTTCTGTTGTCTTATCATTTAGGTGTGAAACTTACATGGTCAGGCATCATTACCTACAGAAAATATATAGAGCTTGAAGAAGTGCAAAATGTATTGCACTATAATGTTTCCAAATCGGGTTGTATTAAACTCAAATTGTGCAGTTTCTAGTGAATTAGTTTTGACACTGGAATTGCTAAAATGTAAAGGTTTCACGGTATCTAACTTTAAAAAAAAAAACTCATTATTTCATTCATTATTATTATATACAGATACTATATTTATATAATTAATATAACAAATTAAATATTAGATAAGAAAAAGATAAAATTTATATTATGTGATATTCTCTATATCTTATTAATCAGAAAATATCTATAATCTTAATTAAATAATAAGATATTCTCCTTGTTCCTCCACAGAATTTGGCCGAGCTGTTTCGTAGATATTCGTTGGATTGGGGGAAGTACTTGCAAAAGGCACTCTGATGCTTAAGTTAATTCTTTTTCTATTTACGAGAAAATGAGAGAATATCTATCCCAGGTAGAGAGAGAATTTCCCTTTTTATACCTCCTTCCTCTGACATGGTAGGTGAGAGGTGGTCACATCAGCTGACTTCTCCTTCTTCTTGTGGACAAGTGTCATTCAGGAAAATTCCGACCAGTTTCCTATGCAGCCTCCTTACTCATGAGGGGAATGGGAAACTGTCACCTCACGGTCACCTTACGGTCACTTCATGCGTGACAGATGTGTGCATTCCCTCTTATTTTGGGGTTGAGTTATGTTCGTCCTGTCGTGACAGGCCGAGTTGAGTTCATGACAGACCGCCCTAAGCTCGGCCTTGAGCTTGGGGTAGTACATAAGCCCCCCAACCCTTTTTGACTTATTCAGAATTAAGTCAAATGGGGTTAAAATCGTCTTTTCTATTCCTTTAATGTAACCATTGTATTTGATATGCATGACGTGTTAGCATTTTATTCGTTGTTAGGGTGTATCTCTTGCTCTCCCTTGCTTTGGCGGGAGTTTTATTTTCGCCTTTTCATTCTTCGCTTCATTCGTGACTCTTCACTCTCTCGTTGTGCATTTGTTTCCTTGTTACCCTGGTGCTTCTCTGCGCGCTCTGCTTCTTCCTTGTTTCAGAATCCAGACTATCGCTCCGTTCCTCCTTTTTGTCATTATAGGTACGTTCTCAATGGCTTCTTCTTCTGATTCCTCTAGTCTCAACCCTCTGTTAGTGAGGGAAGTTTCTCCCATAGGGGGTCTATATCTTCTGAACAGACCCCCATTGTCTCTCCTTCACGCGGAGCGGTGGTTGGTGCGGCCGCTCGGTGAAGAAAAAGAAGAAACCGTCCACTCGTTCGAAGAGGGAATTTCCCCCTGCTCCCAAGGAATATCCCTGGGTTCTCGACGAGGTTAACTTCTACCAATCTACGCTTGGACCTGACCAAGTGTTAAGAATGATGGAACTTTACCCTTTGTGTAGTTCCTCAAATCTTAAATTCCTTGATGTTGAGGCATGTCAGCCTTTTGATCGCGTTTTCATGAGGGCTTCCTCTAGTAAGGAGGCCTTCACATTCCTGTATGAATGTCTGTTTAGAGACCTCGACATTAGCTTTTCTTTTAGTGATTTTGAATGCCGAGTTCTAAAGGCTTTAGGTGTGGCTCCTTCTCAGCTTCACCCGAATAGCTGGGCCATGGTTAGGGCATTCCAAATTTTGGCTCGGTTTATTAATATAGAGTGCACCGTCCCCGTCTTCTTTTATTTTCACCAGCTTAGACATGATCCTAGGATAGGCTGGACTTCTCTGAGTGGTGCTCAACACGGTTCTCTTTTTACTTTATTTTCCCCGTCTTATAAAAAGTTCAAAGATCGGTTTTTTAAAGTTAAACTGAGTATTAGCCCTTCAAGTAGGCACTTATTTTTTAACAAGGGTGGTCTACCTTTGTTTCCTTTCTATTGGCACTTTCATCCCATAAAGTTTAAGTCATGGTCGGACCAACTTCTCAACCCCGACGAGAAGCGCAGCGTCGATATGTTGAAGGCTCTAGACCGACCTCTCGACATACGGTGTATTCTCAGCCTTCTTGATTATGAGGACCCTACAACGGCCTTCTTAGGTATTAACTTAGCTTTTTTAGGGTGGTATGCTTTTATGTTTCGTTGTATGGTGTTTTAATGCTCGGTTTTTCTTTGGCAGAACTGATGGCCGACCAGAAGACCTTCGATAGGGCGACCTTACAAGGCTCTCAACCAGCTTCTGAGTGACCCCCTGTAAGAAGAATTAAGCCGACCTCAAATGCTGGCTCCAGAGGTAAAAAGAGATCATCGGCTTAGGCTGCTTCTGAGTCATCAGTGGAGACTAAGATTGCCACTCCATTCGTCTCGGTCCCAACTCCACCTCTTTTGATTGACGTGGAATTGGAAACTTTGACCGATGCGCTAAATAAGGTGTTGGCTTCTTCTGCTCCCCCAAAGAGAAAGAAGATTGTGCAGTCTACCCTTCAAGGTGTGCCACCTAAGCCTAGCGTGCCCCCGCCGAGGACCACCAGCTCAACCTCAGCTAGGTCGGGCATTCCTACCCCCGACCCGAAGGCTTCACTTCCTCCAAGAGTGGGATGTTCATCCGTTTCTCCTCGAATTGAGCATATTTCATGCAATTCGGGTGAATCTTTGTGGAACACCCAAGTCTGAGGAGAGCAACTAACAAATCTCGGTGGCTGTCTTCCTTCCCTCTATGATGTCGGCCTTATGGACCTGGTAGGCCCTTCGGCCTCTATGGATGGTGCCTATATAATGATGCTCCGAAGTGTGGCGATCTTTAACCCCTTCAAGTAAGTTTGGATACTTTATTTATTTCTTCATTTGTTCATCCTTGTCTGGTCTGTAATACGATTATTTCATTTTTCATAGAGCATGTAATCAAGGAACTAGATGCCCATGGGAAGATGGAGGAGCTTGTTAATGATAACATAGCTCTTACCTCGAGTTGGAAAATCTATTCACTTATTCTCAAGCTGCGGTGGAGCATCTGAGGAGCGAGTTGAAGCTTTCTGAAACAGATTGCAAAGAGACCAAGGCCAAATTAGCCAAGGTGGGAAAAGGGCTTAAAGAGGCCGAGGAGTCTGTATCAGCCGGTCGTGTGCGTGAAGAAACGGCCATGAAGGCTCTAAAGACCTTAAAGAGAGATGCGGAATCTCAGGAGATCGCCCTCCAACTGACCATCTCAAGCTTAAAATCGGAGAATCTCAACTTGAAAGCTTCTTTTGATGAAGCAGTGGAATGTAACGATGAGCTTGCTTATTGGGTAGAGGCCGCTGAGGCTGAGGTCGACTCTAAATGTGCTGCTGGGCTTGCCGCATTCTCGGGCGGCTTTTCTCGTGCTGTGGATCAGATAAAATTCTTTACTCCTGACTATGACATCAGCAAGCTTAACGATACCAAAGCCATGATCGATGGGCGCTTAGTAGATAATTAGATATTTTGTATATCTAAATTTTTATAAGTGTTTGTATGGCCTCGACCTTTGTCACAATACTTTATTGTTTCCAAACATTATTACTCGAATTCCGATGCATGGTTCAGTGTTTGCTTTATTCACGTGCCCCTTTACTTTTTCTGACACAGCATGTTTCCGATGCATTTTTCAATTTCTGTTTTGATTTGATGTATCGTGGCCGAGGTGTATTTACTTTTCTGACATGACGCGTTTTCCATGTGCCTCTGATTTGACAAGTCTTAGGCAGTTTTGCCTATATATACTTGTGTAACGTTGTTCTTTGCTTTTCGCAGCTTGGAACATGTCTAACATCACCATTAGTGGTTATCCCATTTTTCTTGGGTGGAAATTTAAAGCTTTTGCTTGTTATATATTTTTCGAAATCCTTTTGTGAATGATGTTTGTAATGAGATTCTAAGATCTCGGGGCCTTGGGGGAATTCTCCCAAGGTGAGTGTTGTCAGTGGGTTCATCTCAGAAGATTTTCCCATTAGCAACAACTTTCCTCTCACCCGAGATTTGTCATCCTCGACCTTCTTTAGAAGAGGTCGAGGGAAATGCATCAAGCGGGCTCTAATATAGCGGTCTTCTCTGCCTTGGAGGCTCTTGCTGGTTAAGAGATTGACACTACTTCTCGGGTTGTGACCCTTGTGGATACATTGCATTCCTCAGCCATCTCTTGAAGCTCCTTTCTTGAAGCATTCTCCTCTGTATTGGGGACCTCGTCCTCTTTGTATATTTTATTGCGGACTTCGTGTTAAAGGTTTTGGATTTCTCCCAATTTTATTTCTGAATGATCCTTGTCGGATGAATGTTTTTGTAATTTTGACTTTGTATGCGTACCGGGGTTTTATTCCCTCTTTTTCTATACTCTATTAATGACTTGATTATAATGTTGTCAACTTTTGTGACGTGTTCTTATTTGTCGTCGGCTTCTACTTAGTTATCAGGTTCTTAACTTTTGAATTTCTGACGACGACAATCTCATCTCAGACTATTAACATATGAAACATATATAAGAATTTCATAACAAATTTTTGGAGATGATGACCCCCTCTCGAGTCGTCTAATCATATGATAATTTGCATAACCAGCTGAACCAAAACAAATAACATTCTGTATACAAAAAGTGATTTTGCCATTCCTCGTTAATTTCTAACTATAATAGGGCTTCAAGTGGGTGACATTCCAAGTTCTTGGGACTAGACTACCATCAAGGGTCTCTAACTTGTATGCCCCATTTTGTAAAGTTTCCCAAATTCGAAATGGACCTTCCCATTTAGGGGCAAATTTTCCTTCATGTTTAGGCTGGCGAGCCTCGCCGAGGACTCGCCAAACTAGGTCGCCCTTTACAAAACTTCTAGGTCATACCTTAGTGTTATACTTACGAGTCATACGAATGTGAGCCGCTTCATTGTTTATCCGAGCTGCTTCTCGGGTTTCTTCTATCAAATCCAGCTCTCTTCGCATTGATTCTTGCTGCTCATTTTGTTTTGCAAAGGCTCTTCTCCATGATATCTCTCCGACTTCGACCGTATCATGGCATCGACTCCATACGTCAGTCTAAACGGCGTTTCTTTCGTTGAGGTTTGTGGTGTGCAATGATATTCCCAGAGTACTCTTGGGAGTTCATCGGCCCACCAGCCTTTCTCGCCATCCAGTCTCTTCCTAAGTCGTTGAGTATTACTTTGTTTGCAGCTTCAACTTGGCCATTCGTTTGAGAATGCTCAACTGATGTTACCTTGTGATGTATCCCCAGACTTTTGAGGAAATCTTCAAACTTCTTTTCCACAAATTGTTTGTCGTTGTCCGAGACTATAGTGTGAGGCAACCCATATCGGTATATGATATTTTTCCAACAGAATTTTTGCATTTGCCGAGCCGTTATGTTCCCCATGGGTTCTGCTTCTACCCATTTTGTAAAGTAATCAATAGCCACAACTAAAAATTTGACCTGACCACGTCCTCTGGGGAAAGGACCTAGAATGTTTATCTCCAAGTCATGAACGACCATGGTGTTGACAATGCATGGAGCTCTTCTTGTGGTATTCGGAGGATACTTACATGCTTTTGATAGTGTTCGCACTTTCGCACCATGTCTTGAGCATCTTTCCTCAAAGTCGGCCAATAATAACTTGCCCTTAAAACCCTGTGAGCCATCGTTTTTCCACCAGAATGCAATCCACAAATCCCTTTGTGGAGTTCATCCAACACATATTTCGCCTGCTCTTCATCAAGGCATTTGAGCATGGGAGTTGACAATCCCCTCTTGTATAATTCATCGCCCACCAAGGTGAACATTGAAGCTTGTCTTTGTGTTTTACGAGTCGAGCTGGAGTTAGTCGGTAATTTTCCTGTTTTCAAAAATTCCTTTAAATGGTCATACCATGTAGGAGGATTTTGCACCTCGGTTGTTTCTGTTACCATCACGTCCTTTTGTTCCCAAGAGGGGGTGACAATGGTTTCCTGGATCAATGTTCGGTGCTGTCCCGCTATTTTGATGCTTGCCAATTTTGACAGGATATCTACCCTTTCATTTGTTGTTTGAGGCACATGTTTGACCTCGCAATATTCGAATTTAGAGCTCAAGCTTTTGGCTAGTTGGTAATATTTTTGTAGCAAGGGTTCTTTGGCTTGGTATTCCCCATTAATATGTCTTGTTACTGGCTGGGAATCACTTAGGCATTTTACCTTTTTCACCCCCATTTCTCTGGCCAGTTTCAATCCTGCGATTAGGGCTTCATATTCAGCTTGGTTATTTGATGTTAGGAACTCAAACCGAACTGCTTGTTCGAGGATCACCTCGGCTGGCCCCTCGAGTATGATCCTGGCACCATTACCTTTCCTGTTTGAAGACCCATCAATATTGAGAGTCCAAATATCGTTGCTGCCGCAATCTCTTGGAGGTAATTCCGTTAGAAAGTCAGCGAGGAACTGCGCTTTCATGGGACCCCGACTTTGACAACTGAGACCAAACTCAGATAATTCGATTGACCACGTCGTCATTCTCCCTGCCAAGTCGGGCTTTTGTAGCACCTGTCTTAGAGGGTGATCGGTTTTGACAACGACGTTATAACTTCTGAAGTAATGTCTGAGGCGACGAGCCGAAAATATCAGGGCTAACACCAACTTTTCTATCACCTGGTATCTTTCTTCGACTGGTAAGAGAGCTCGGCTCACAAAGTACACAGGATGTTGTTTCCCTTTTGTGTTCGTGACCAATACTAAGCTGAGGGTGGAATGCGCAGCCGATAAATACAAAATACAGTGTGGTATTATTTCCTGGGTTCTGTAGTATAGGTAAGGATGCTATTGCCTTTTTCATGTCATCAAAAGCCTTCTCACACTCGTCATTCCATTTAAAGGCTTGTTGTTGTTTTAACAGCCTAAAAAATGGTTTAGCTTTTTCAGCTAGCCGAGGTAAGAATCGTGAAAGAGCGGCTAGTCGGCCATTGAGTCTCTCAATTTTTTCAAGTGTTCCTGGGCTTCTCATAGTGAGTATGGCTTCACATTTGTCTGGTTGGCTTCAATTCCTCTCAAAGTGATGAGGAAGCCCAAGAATTTCCCTCCTTGGACACCAAAGACACACTTCTTAGGGTTCAGCCTTAGATTGTACTGTCTGACTCTACTTAAGAGATTTTGGAGGCTTTTGGGATGACTGTCGATATCTTTCGACTTAACTACCATGTCGTCTACATATACCTCCATAATCTTTCCAATTTCCTCTTTGAACACTCGATCCATCAGTCGCTGGTATGTGGCGCCTGCATTCTTCAATCCGAACAGCATCACTCGATAACTGTAATTGGTGGAGTTGGTCATGAAGGTTGTTTTGTCTCTACTGGTGGATACATCCGTATTTGGTTGTATCCTGGGTAAGCATCAAGAAAACTCAACATGCCACATCCCGAGGTATTGTCGACCAGTTTGTCAATGTTTGGCAGTGGGTACGTGTCTTTAGGGCACGCTTTGTTCAGGTCGGTATAATCCGTACACATTCTCCACTTGTCATTGGCCTTCTTCACCATTACCACGTTAGCTAACCAAGTGGTGTATTGCACTTCTTATGAATTTCGCTTCCACCAGTTTTTTTACTTCTTGCTCTATTATCGCAGTGCGTTCTTCACCGAACTTCCTTTTTCTCTAAGCAATGGGCTTTGCCCCTGGGTATATAGACAAATGGTGGCACATAATGTTTGGGTCAATTCCGGGCATGTTAGCTGCGCTCCATGCAAACAAATCAACATTGTCCATCAAAACGTTTTGGATCTCGGTTCTAGTATTTCCCGCCATCAAATCTCCAATCTTGACGACCTGGTTCGGTTCCTTACCATCCTGAAATCCCGAGATGTTCTCTATGGGTGATGGCCGATCTTCATGGAAATCGATTCTCGGGTCTAGTTCCAAACCCTCTTTGGCTTGCACATATAAGCACTCCGCTTGGGGGTTTTCCACTTTGTGTGATGAGGTAGTGGCTATTGCAAAAGGGGGTACTTTTAAGCTTTGAATGTAGCACTGGCGAGCTGTCTTTGGATCGGCTTTGATAGTTATTATTCTGTTTCTGACGAGAAACTTCATCGCTAGATGTGGAATTGATACTATAGCCCCAAGGTGATTCAAGGTTCTTCTTCCCAGAATCACGTTATACGAAGTATGTGCATCCACCAGTAAATATCTCACATCGATAGTCTTTGTGTCCTCTGATTCCCCCAAGGTGGTCAAGAGGTCGATATAACCTCTGGTGTGTACCCTTTCTCCAGCGAAGCCAAGTAAAGGTTCATTGTGATCTTTGATCATCATCATTGGGAGTTCCAATTTCAAGAATGTCTCCCAGTATAAGACATCGGCTGAACTGCCTTGGTCTACCAATATCTTTTACACTTTCCAGTTAGCAATGATCGCCGATATCACCATGGGATCATCCTGATTAGGGTCATTCAGGCTAAAGTCATTGTTGGTGAAGGTTATATCAAGCATATTACGAGGTGGGTAACTTTGGTTGACCATGTTCACACTTCTCAAATGCCTTTTTCTAGCATTATCCGAGTTTCCTACTCCTCCAAATCCCCTAGCTATAGTGTTAATAACACCTCTTATATCGACTGGTTTCTAAGCCGTGTTATCCTCGGACCTTGGGGGTTGGGACCTGTCTCGATTTTTTTGACCAGATGACGATCCTGACTGGTATCTCCACCTTCCTCTAGGGTTACCTTTGGAATCTCCACCATCTTTTCCTTCTCGCTGAACGAAGTGGCCTAGAGCACTGGTTTTCACTAATTCTTCAAGGATATCTTTGACCTTGTAGCACTCCTCTGTGGTATGCCCATGATTTTGATGGAAACTACAGTATCTATTGTAGTCGGCATGCCTAGGAGTGGGAAGAGGCGGTGGAATTCGAATCAGATTGGCATTAAAGGCTTCTCTCAAAACCACTTCTCGGCTTGCGTTTAGTGGGGTATAGGTTTCATACTTCGTCGTTTTCCTCTTCTTATTGTCATATCCCGAGTTCATGTTGCTCGAGAATGAAGCAGTATTGTTCCTGTTTCCCTCTTTTCCTTTCTTTTGCGCAACGGTATTCTCCTCCATGCACATGAATCGCGCTGCTCTGGATCTCAGTTCATCCATTTTGCGGGGTGGTTCAGCGTACAAGGAATCTAGAAAAGGTCCCGACCGTAGTCCGGCCTTGATCGAATGCATGGCTACTGCCGGGTGGAGGTCAGGAATACTCATTGTAGCCTTGGCAAACCTTATCATGTAACTTCTGAGAGTTTCACCTTCATTTTGGGTGATTCTAGCCAAGGACGCTGAGTCCGTCATTGCCGGCTTGCAATCCGCAAACCGAGCTATGAATTTTGAGCATAGGGATTGGAAAGAGTCTATTGATAAGGGAAGGAGCGAATAGTACCAGTCCAAAGCGATTCCCTTTAATATAGTTGGGAACAGTCGACAATGGACCCTCAGATCATTAGAAACCAACGCAGCTTACGTTAAGTAAGCTTTAACATGTGATGTGGGATCATTGGTTCCCTCATACTTCTCCACAGCGGACCATCTCCAATTATCTGGTAACTTGAACTGCAAGATTCCTGGGACAAAAGGATGGAAGTTGGATAACTTCTAAGGGACTTTCGTGATTCATTTTTGTTTTTTCGAGTTTTCTATTTCCTCTTTGTGTTGGTGCCTGAGTTTTGCCATTTCTTTCTCCTGCTGCTCCCTCCACTGGCGCATATCTTCTTCAAACTGTTGCCTCATAACCTTTAGCATCGTTTCCATCTGTTCTCTCATTGCTCCCATTATTGGGATCCATGATCAATACTGACGAATGTTCTGTCGTCTGACTTCTGGTGTGTACCATAAGGTTATGTGGTCCATAGGGAAAGTTTTACTAGGGCCCCACGGTGGGCGCCAAAATGTTCCTCCACAGAACCTGATCGAGCTGTTTCATGGCGACTCGGTCGTCTCGGCCGACGTCTCCTCTCCAGATATTCGTTGGATTGGGGGTACCTACAAAAGGCACTCTGATACTTAAGTTAGTTCTTTTTCTATTTACGTGAAAAGGAGAGAATATCTCTATTCCAAAAATCTATCCCAGGTAAAGAGAGAACTTCCCTTTTTATACCTCTTTCCTCTGACCTGGTAGGTGAGGGTGGTCACATCAGTTGACTTCTCTTTCTTCTTGTGAACAGGTGTCATTCAGGGAAATTTCGACCAGTTTCCTATGCTGCCTCCTTACTCATAAGGGGAAGGGGAAACCGTCACCTCACAGTCACTTCTTGTCGCGAGTGCCCTTTGCTGGACGCGTGTCCCTTCATGCGTGACAGCTGTGTGTACTCCCTCTTATTCTAGGGTTGAGTTATGCTCATCCTGTCGTGACACAGATCAAATTAAGTTCATGACAGACTGCCCTAAACTCAGCCTTGAGTTTGGGTAGTACGCTCCTTTCTCAACAACCTAATTCTAACTTCAATGATGATCTTCCAACCGCCATAAAAAAAAACCAGTTCAAAAGTATTCCAAAACATATTATTCATACAGTCTCTCTAAAAGTTTACTTTTGCTTCTTCTACTAGTGGTATTTGCGAATCTGGGAGCTATACTTTTACACATTTTGGTTGTTTGGGAAGAAAACGGAGAAAAAGTTTTAAAATTTGAAATGAAGAATAAATGAAGGATTGAAGGAAAATACTAATTGTTACGAAATGGTTTCTCATAAAATCCAATGGAACGTTAATTCGTGACAAATCTTGTCTCGTATTTATTTAATTTTTTAATCAAAATGGTGATTAGAAAAATGCTTAGCCGCCATATTCTTGTTTCGTGCAATTCGTGCGAGAATATTTTGTAACAAATAGCACTGTTGATAAATAAAATTTTATTAATAAAGTCAATTTTTCTTTTTCACCGGAGAAAGAAAAAATTGGAGTAAATTTATGTCCAACACGATATCTAATAAATGTTGGGTTATATATAGGTGAGTGTTGGGTTGGCTTTGTATATAAGTGGATGGGTGTTGGGAGTATGTGTCCAGTCTTCAACTTGAGTAGTTGAAAATTCTATATCATTTACTCTGTGAGTCAATTTTGTATCATAATTCATATTTCTAATAATAAATAATATAATTTTATGTCAAAATAATGATAAATGTCTTTTAGGAATAAAATGATAAATATATAATGTAATTAAATATTTTTATGAAATAAGATGGTGATTGCCCTTATAAAAAAAAAAAAAAAAGAAGATACAATAAATTACTACTTGTGTTTCTTTCCTATCTATCTTCTTTCTTTTCCGAATAGACCATTAGATTTTGACGACTAGCTTCTTATTTGATCATCACAATTAACTTTTGATTTGATCGCCATAAATAATGTTTCATCTTTAATGAATTTAAAATGTACGGTTTTGGAGAATAATATAAAAAAATAAAAAAATTAGATGATGGGTGATTGTTTTCTACTTAAAATTTAAGTGCTATGTTGAAATTTTATGTTGAACTTTTTATGTTGAACTTAAATACACAAATTATCGAAAGAAACTTATTATTTCAATTGAAGATAAGAAACAACATTTAGTTGTGCATTATTAATTATTAAGTACCATTTCTTCAATCGGTTTATTGGCAGTAAGTACATAAACAAATAAATGTGAGATTAAAAGTAAAAAGGAATCATCTAATCATATCAAAATAAAATGTAGTTATATTTTAAAATTTTATTTAAATTTTAAGATTATAATTTACTAAAGAAACAGTTACTTGTTATTTGCAATTGTAATATTCAATTACAACTTTATTTGACAACTAACTCAATCAACTCACTCTCACAGAATATATACTACACATATTTCTTTTATTAAATTTTTTTTTTACATTATATAATTAGTTGTCTCACACCTTAATTGTTTACCAAATATGCAAAAAATTTGGACAATATTCCAAAAATTATGTACAAAAAGAAACAAAAACTATCAATGTGCTTTTAGCCCCATTACCAAAAGCAAAAACCAATCAATTAAAATATGTTGTTATACCAAGGCCCAAGCCCAAGGATATAATGAACGACACCTTGTACATTATAGAGACCACTTTCAAATTCATAACAACTATTTCACGTGATTTTGGTGGTCTCTTTCAAAGTTGAATTGTAATTTCTTTAGTCACAGAATTCTTCCCCTAGATTTATTTATAGCTGCAGTTGGTAGACACAGTTTAAAACTAGCTGTGAATTAATTGTGAAAATTCACCTGATGGAGACACACCAACATGAAAGTTGTGATAATAATTTATTATATATGCAATTCATATGTCAAAATTTATGAGAGTTGGTATCTATATTCAGTGAGTGTCTTCCCTTCATGAATGAACTACTTAAATTAGACTACACATGAATGAGGGACCCTTCAATAGTACACTTTGAAATTTGAACTGGTCAGTATCTTCTTCAAAGTGTCATAGTCTCAATAAAAGAACAGATTGACAGTACAAGGGAGAAGATAAATTAATTAATTAATTAATTAATTAATATCCAATTGAAGACATATTAGTAAACTTGCTATTGTATCAATTGGTTAAATTATTATTTAATCAAGTGGTTACTAGTAATAGTAAATAACGTTATTATAACACTTCTATGTTTCAAGTTTACATACGTATATAATCCTTTTGTAATTCTTAATTTCTTTTTCTTAGGATTTTACCTTCTAAAAAAGCTCCACCTGTGTATGGTAATTGTATACACTTAAATCCTGCTTGGTTCGTGAGATTAAGAGCAATTCAAATTTGATAAAACATCAAACTAATTAGCAATAATTTCTTTGAATTTTTTAATTCAGATTCTAATGACTAAAAAGTCAACTTCATGACAAATTTTCACATTCGAAAAGCAAAACTTGATAATAAAAACGTTGTAAAGACATAAAAAATATATACAAATAAAATAACGAAGAATATATAAGTAGTCAAACATATGTGATAGCTGGACAGAATATATAATGATATAAACAAATTGTTGAAGAGAGGGGTTTTGTGTGGATATAGCATGAAAGGCAATTATTGGAACTTTTTTCAACGACCTGTGATTGCAATTTCTATTATTTTATGCTAAATGCCATTTTTTGTGATAGACATAAGGTCTACCAGTGATACGTGTTAGAGGTCATCACTCATCATTAATTAAACTCGTATCTAGTGACCCCTCAAAGTTTGAAAACTTTGCTTAATAGAAAAATACATATGCATATCTCATTTCATTGAAATCATGCATGTCGTACTCGTTATTACTATCATATCATGACTAATTCTCTTATGTTTCCATCATATCATTTATTTGAAACAATTAAATTGTTACAAATATCGTTAGGCATTATATATATTTTGAAGTTATTAATATTTATTTTTAAAATTAGGATATATCAAAATATTAGGACATTTTTTATCTGTGTTTAAGTAATGTGAAAAATATGATTTGTTGAGTTAGAATTTTTTTATAATTATAGAATTTGTATTAAGGAAGAATTCTCTACAAGGTCTCTCGGATATCGGTTATAAAATTAAGAATATTGTATCATTCACTAATCTCTTCACTCTTTTAAACTTGGCTTTAAGGGATTGTGTATCATGGAGACCCCTCTAAAGCCTTGATCATCATGTGGCATGTTTAACTCAGTTAGCTCGCTTTATTATCCTTGGTCTCTATTTAGCCTGCTTAACTACGTTAACTACTCAAGGTGGCTTTAGTTGTCCACGTGGTGGCTCATCAGCTCTATGAAGCAAAAAAATCCGCTCACAATCTCAGATTTTCCTACTTAATCCTGATATTCACAGGGCATCAATAGTTGACTATAATGATTTAAAAGGGAGAAAAAAAACCTAATAAAAAGGATAATACACTTTCAAAACGTTTTGACTTGGACTAGACTATTGATAATTACTGAGCAACCTAGGTCTCGCCAAAACATTTTGGTAACCACCATGAGACTCGGTAAAACTATTTTGGTGACCCTACCTATTGGAATCAAAAGGCGGATCACCTAATGTCACCATCAATAATAATGGTGTTCGGATCAATAAGGTGAAAGGAGCAAATTTGATGCTTATTAACGAGTAGTTGTTAGCGATGATGGGAAGGAACAACAAGAGGTGACAAAGAAGGAGAATGAGGAGATGAAAGAGGTGTTTCATACCCTAGTAATACAATTATGGACATTTTAGGAAATTACTCCTCCAATGAGAGGTGACTAGTATGGTGGAGGTACAACTCAAGGCGGTTTACCATATTTGAGCAAAGGAGGTAATGGTAAAGAAAAGGGTGGTAAAGCCAATTAAGGGCAATCAACAAGTAAGGATTATCTGTTATCGAGGAGCTAGTTGGAGAAGAAAAGATCATATCACTAGATGGAAGAATGACTACTGCGATGATCACTCTAAGAATGTAAATGTTTACCACCCTAATCCTCTTAACATGTCAAGTAAGTAAATTTTCAAGAAGTTACACATGGTAAATATGGTGTGTAACATTGCCTCTTATTTTATATAATACTCTTAATTATAGTTAATAATTATTAATTAACGAGAAAAATACCTTTTAACAAAAAAAACTGTATTACAAAATATTTAAAGGTTGGTTACAAAAGAGATTATACCATTTTCCATATAATATTCTTTTACTAGTTATTATTTCATCCTAAAACAAAACACAAAGCTTATACTTAATTCAAAATCTATAAGCAAAATATTTTCATACAAGTAGCATCCAATGTAATCAGCAAGGATAACATAAATTTTAAAATAAATGATTGATCATTTGAAACCAAGTAAAATAGTTTTAAAAGTACTTCTATAAATTATTCACAGAAAGTTGATATCTCATAATGTTTAGTCTAAAATTTTCTTTATGACTACTGGAAGAAAACTTTTCTAAAATAGTTCAAAGCATTTAAAATGTTTTTTTAAAAATTTATCTAGACATTAATTAAGAAAGATGTTATGCTTAAATAATCTTAAGTTCCACCAAATTATGTTCTACCTTTACCAGAAAGTGGTGTTAAATATCCCTAATTATTTCATCTTCTTCATCATTAATCGCTCATTAGCCAACAAGTCTTTTAATATTGGTTACTTGTAGCCTGGTAATTAATGGTCTAATAGAGTGGAAACCATCTTAATAAGCCTTCCTCTTAAAATAACACACACCTCAAACTTTAAAATACATGAGATGGAATATTTTGAGGGATGACTGCATTAAGGAAAAGAGACCACGCCCAATCACATTTTTAATTGAGACCTAACTACTTTTCGATAGAAGACATTCAAAAAAAAATAAGAAAACACGTCACCTATTAGCATACACCCAAACCCATGCATAACACCTTAAACGCCCTCATAAAGGCCCAACTAGTAGAGTGTAATTGTGTAAGGGCTACAATTAGGGATATCAAAATACTCTTATCAACATGGCTTAGTGGGAGTTTTAACCTAAGCCTAGTTAAGTGAATTTCATAAAAATATGAGAAGTCCTTATTGATCTTTAACTGCATATTGCATACAAGTTCTCCCTTGATTGTCGTGGCAACCATCACCCTGTTCTCCTCCCCAATCGCACTAAAGACATATTTTTCTCTTAATAAGTTAGCATCATCCTTAGTAGTTAGCACTGGTGACCACAACAATATGTCATTTGACCACATGTAAAGGTCTCTTGTATGCATACAACCCATAACTTACAAACAACACAACAAAAAGGTGTTAACGGGAAGCTGTGACCAACAATGTCAGACGAAGAACTGGATGTGACAAAGCGTAAAAGCTCAATGAGGCTCACTGGCGAAGACACAAAAGGTCAAAGAACGTGGCAAAATGTAGCAAACAAAGAATTTCATGATGCTTCAAAACAAATGCCAAGAGGGCGACTACAGTGGAGAGTTGGCGTAATCCAAACAATGGCATAATGGCTAATAGTAGTGAACATGACCAGACGTAAGGAAAAAAGAGAGTGAGAAAATAATAGAGCATGGGAGGAAGTACAAAAAAAGAGACATGAGAGAATGTGAAGTGTCAAATGGGGTCATGACCTATATTTCTAGAATGGGCGACGCATATAAAGTCCTTTTGGAATGCCAAACGGTGCGAATGAGAAAGGTGCCATAGTGTGACATATAGCGCGAAGTGACAGACTCAACTTTGAAATTCTTGCTAAAGATAGCAGTGACAACATAATGACCAAGATTCCAAAAGGTCTAATAAATGGGGCATCAAACACTATGTGTGGAAGTTATGTACCATAAAGGGCAAAAGGAATCAACATTCTCAATCAACATAGGGAGACTGCATGGCTCGCTAACCTCATTACTCTTTCGAGCTTAAGGTTAGGGATTGTGTACTAATGGAGGTCCATCCAAGCTCAAGGAAGATGATAAAAGAATTATAAGAGTTATGGCAAGAATAATAGAAAAAGAGATTAAGAAGCAAGTATTAAAGTTAAGCTCAAATGTCCTACCTCTTCCATCAAATGAACTAAGCCTTATAATCTTCTAAGTAGTGTAAATAACTAGTAAATTGACTTGTAAAACTTTTCGGTTATTACAAGAAACCATTAAGAGCTCTCGGTCATTTTGTGTTTAATTGCTAAAACATGTACATCAAAGACTAGTGAGCTCAAAATGTGAGGCATAGGTTGTATACGTGGATTCAAGACTCAAAGCTTCTTTAAAATCCACATTTGAAATTCCAATTTAATTAAGGTTGAATTAAATTTAAATTTCAAATTATGAATCCAAGCATAGAAAATCTCAAGGTGATTTCTTTTGGATTAGGATTCGTGCCTAATACAAGAGTAAATTCACACCTTTGATTTGAATCATTCATCCAATGGATGGGATTCAAGTTGAAAGTGACATGTAACTTGTGAAAGTGATACGTAATTTAAGCCTTAAAAACTTATGGCTCAAATTCTTTTGCTTATTGTGTACTCTTATCTTATAATAGCTTCATTTTCAAGTATTTCTAGCCTATATATGCTTAGGCCGAAACTATTGTAAGAACTTTTGACAAATTTTAATAAAATTTTGAGTTTTCTTGAGAGTTCTCTCTCTTAAGTTTCTTGTGAAGAACTTCGAGTCTTATCAATAGCTTCTAATTCCATTATAGCGATTCTGCAAGGGCTTATTGGACTTGTCCATAGCACCATTTCCATTTCTTAGTTCACCCACTTTCTTCTTTTTATTTCTTTAGTCCTAATCCATAAGCATTCATCATTTTTGTGGAGAGTTTTCCTTGAATTATGAAGATAGGGGCAAACTAGTTAAGCCTTTAGGTTTGACTTACATCATGTACCGTGAGACATCGTCGCAAAAGACTCAGTCACCAAAAAGTCCTCTACACACCATGACACTTCTCAATAATAACATTAAGATTATTGCACGACACTTGAGGCTAAGGGTCATGTTTCGTAGGGTGTCGATCATCTCATAATTTGTTTGACTTGGCGAGCTCACCATATAGTTCTTAGTCTCTATTTAGCCTACTTGATTAGGTTTGCTCATCCTTTAAGTAGTTAGCTCATCAACTTAATGAGATAAAAAATTTGCTTATATTCTTGAATTTCTCTACCTAATTCCAAGATTCACAAAGGCAACGAAAGTACAATAGTTTCAAAAAGAGAAAAAAAAAAACCTAAAAACAGATCATACACTTTTAAATGCTTTGACTTGCACTGGACTCCTAGAGAAACCTAATCATTATTAAAATAATATTAGTACAAAGTAGTGATTTTATTGTTTCTTAAGAATATTATAAAAAGTTAACTCTCACATTTTTCTTCAATTGTTTGACATATCAAGATCTCTCAATTTATTTTTTTTAAAAACCTTTGTTTCTTAAGAAAAGTTTTTGTTATTCCCGTGGACTTGAAAGACCACAGATAAGTCTCATGACTATTACATTTCAAAAAAATTTGTTTTATAATTAAACTATTTTACAAATTAAATAGCGACGTAAAAATATAGAATAAAATTAATGTATAAACTTCGTCCTAATTTTGTTAATATAGACAAGATTATGAGAAGTAATAATCAAAGACAGAGGCATGTGCAAGGAAAAGGGGCGGTGACCCCTAAAATTTTTCTTTTATTTATATCTCATATAT